>QXTE01000007.1:20221536-20572921 GCA_003942145.1 Platysternon megacephalum
CCCCCCCCCCTTCCTTATGTCCAAACCCCTCCCTCCGGCTATATCCATTCTTATCCCATCGTCCTCCCTCTCAATGTTAAAATCTGGCGTGGAGAGTGCCTGTACATCTCCCAACCATCTCCCCCCAATTCCTAGTTTAAAGCTCTTTCGATCAGATGAGCCAGCCTCCCTCCTAGAAGTCTATTTCCTTCCCTACTCAGGTGGAGCCCATCCCATGAGAACAGTTCTCTGTTCCCGAAAGCCTCCCAGTGGCCATACATCCCAAAGCCCTCCTTAGAGCACCACTCCCTGAGCCAACTATTTATCATCACAATCCTGTCCCCCCTTTGTCGCCCTTCCCTAGGGACAGGCAAAATCCCACTGAAGATCACCTGAGCCTCGATTTCCTTAAGCATCTTACCTAGCCTGGCATAGTCTCCCTTGATTCTCTCCAGCAAGAATCTAGCCGTGTCATTCGTTCCTACATGAAGGATGATCAATGGATTCTTACCTGCGCCTCTTAGGATCCTTTTCAACCGCAGGTCCACATCCCGTATCTTAGCGCCCGGTAGACAGCACACCCTTCTGTTCTCTGGATCGGCCCTGGTCACCGGCCTGTCTAACCTTCTCAGTAAGGAATCCCCAATCACGTAGACCTGCCTTTGCCTGGTGACAGTGCGCTCTGCTAGTCTATCCCCCGGTCCCCCTGGTTGCAAGCTCCTTCCATTCCTGTCATCCCTTGTAATCCCCCTTAAGCCATCCTCTATCCTCCCCGGGCCCAAAGTCGGTGCTGTCTCCATCAACTCCTCCCCTCTTTCTATCGGACTAGTCACTCTGCTCTTCTTCCTCGCCCTCCCACCACCAGCTACCACCTGCTGTACCCCCTCCTCATTCTCCAAACCTTCAAACCTGTTACGTAGCTCTATTTCCCCCTCACTGGCCCTCCTTTTCCCTGCCTGCTTCTCATGGTCACATGCTTCCACTGGCCATGCTCCCCGCCCAGCATTCCCCCCTCACAGGCCTTTGCCCCTGCTTCCCCCTGTACCCTTGAGCATTCCCCTTCAGCCACACCTTGCCTTTTCTCCATCAGCTGCTCAAACCCCCTTCTAAACTCTACCAGGGTTTCTACCTGCATCTCCAAACCTCGGATCTTTTCCTCCATCAGCTCTAATAGGCGGCACTTCATGCAGACATACCTCCGTTCAGGCACCCCTGCTAGGACCATGTACATACCGCAGCTGCCACATGCAATCATCCTCATTGTATCCTCAGCTGCTTGGCTCATGGCTGCTGTTGTCTCTGCCTCTATCAGCATTCTCACCTGGGGAACACAGCACACACAGCCCCGCGCCCCCTGCCCCCTTCCACCTCCTCCTGTAAACTCCCACTCAAACTGCCCTGTTAGCAGCCCTTTTTGCTCGCAGCTGTGCCACTTCCTAGCTGGGCGGCCACTCTTATAGGCCCCCTCCTTAGCCAAGCTCCGCCCCCTAATCAGGGCTCGGCTGCCCTCTCGGTCGGCAGTGAGCAGTCAGCAGTCTGCCCCTACAGGCCTCTACAGATACAAACACTATAAGGCTAGCCTGGTTACTTGCCTATATATCTTTTCTTAAGGATTTTCTTATGGGTTTGATTATTTGTTTGATCATAATAGATTTTTAGGTTTATATTAAAGTATTTTGGCTGTAACGCAAGGGACCTACAGGCCACATCCTGTATGTTGAGTTAAGGTAAAGTTAGTATACATCTGTCTGGAACCTTTCACCAAGATAGGTGGTGACAAGCTAAAGCATAATATCCTATATAGGTTGCGACCTTTAACGTAGATGGATAAAGGATGCGTTAAAGCAGGTTGGCATAAGGGGCTTCCTAAGTTCATACCCTCTATAAACTTAACAGGTACACCACAAGGGAAAGAACTGAAATAACCGGGTAGGACAGAAATAACAAATGTGAGAATGATCTAATCTCATTAGTATGTATGTATATGCCATCAATATGTCAAAACATACCAGCCTATGGAGTAGGTGTACCCTAACATTTTCTGGGTGAGGAAACTAAGTTTGGACATAGAAGGAGGGCTCAAGTACTTGAGTTCTAGAAGAGGGGTGACCCACCATGCCCAGGAAGCTTCTAAGTTTCTAAGCTTCAGGGTTTTGAAGCTTCGAGCTTCAAGTTTCAAGCCTTTTTTGTTTGTTAGTCTATTATTCTGTGAGTTCTTAATTATAAGTTTTATGTCCATTATTTAAGTAAAACTCTGTTAGCTTTGATAGCTCTTAGCTCTTTAGCTTCTCCTAAGCTCTGCACCTCCCACTCAGGAATTGAGGAACCTAGACCTGAACTCTCTTGGCATGCCAGAGGTGAGGCTGGTCCTTTGTCTTTTACCACCAGGTTATCAAGGAAGACTATAATCAAAAGCTTTATAGTATATAATATCACACGTATCCCTAGAACAATATTATTGCATTTGTAACTCTGAAAAAGGACTAGATAAGTTCATGGAGGATAGGTCCATTCATGGCTATTAGCCAGGATGGGCAGGGATGGTGTCCCTAGCCTGTATTTCCTAGAAGCTAGGAATGGGCGACAGGGGATGATTACCACTTGATGATTACCTGTTCTGTTCATTTCCTTGGGGGCACCTGGCATTTTCCACTGTTGGAAGACAGGATACTGGGCTAGATGGACCTTTGGTCTGACCTAGTATGGCCGTTCTTATGTTCTTATGATTATTTTACTATTTGATTATTATTCCATTTATCTTAATAAAAGTCTTTAAGGCTACATTTGTCTCAGTGTGAGTGTCCTGTCATACATCCGCGGGTCCTTGCAAATTCTGTGTAGCTTAATTCTGGGACAAGAACCTTATCTTCTGATCAGATCAATTGGCGAGCCTATAACCCATATTATCCCATTTAATAATAATAACCTCCTAAATCAGGCAATATGATATAAAATATCCTTTCAGTCATTTGCATGCACAGTTATTGTCAGTTGTAAAATTGTTGACACAAAGTAGAAGGGCAGATTGAAACACATTTCACAATCAGGCCCTCTGGCTTTGATTCTCTGCCACATTGTATTTTATGTAGTCATATACACCTGGTGGGTGAAATATGTTACCAGAACAGTACTGTTTATGCTCATTCTTCACTCACTTTGCACAGGTATGAATCACTGCACCAGCTGCATGACAGAATCAGGCCTCATTTGTGTTATCATACTTTGAAAATTGCATGATGCAACGTAACTAAAGCCAAGAGGTAATATTCAGCAGGTGTTCATGCTGGGTTGCATCAGTGAAAACTTAGCTTTAGGACCTTGAGGTGGAAAGTCCACCAGAAGGTGATACTATAGTGGCGGAAAGTAGTGTCAACCTTCCCTTTCCCAGGGAATGATGCAATTCAAAAGAGGTGAGGGGGCATGACCACATTGCCAGGGTAAGCACTGAGTAAGCAGCACTACTGGTGAAGCTTTCATTACCTACAGTGCCTTTTCCCCAGCAGAAACCTTGAGAGACGTAGTAGGTGCAACACTATCTGTCCTCCTCTGGGAAGAATCTTCCTTCATATGAAGGGGCCAGGTTAGTGTATGGATGCATAATTTAAAAGTATATCAATCCAAATAAAGAGAACCCAAAACATTAAAATCCAAGATTTGTAGCAAATATTTTTAAATGCTGAGGAAGCACACCACACAATTACTGTGAAGTCTTGTGGTGTTTTCCAAAGCTGTGTAGAGAGAAACATAAGATTCAGACCAGGTTTGTGAATCTGAGCTGCTTGGACCAGTTTCTGCCTTGACGAATTTATGATCTAAATAGTCAAAAAGAAGGGTAGAAGAAAGGAAGTATTCTGACTTGCATTTTATATACGTGGCACAGAGAGAGAAAGTAGTTGTCCAAGGTCACACAGGAGATCAGTGGCAGAGTCAGAAATGAACCCAGACCTTCTGAATCACAATCCAGTGCTTTAAGCACAAGACAATACATCCTCTCATCCACTCCAACTTTATGGCATTATCTATCTGAATTTCATTGTGAAATTTTTGGGTTCATTCAACCCAAACTGAATGCAAAATTCAAAGGTGACCAACTCCAAAGGAGCAAAACCATAAAACATGGTTTGTGTGACATTCTGTGTACCTAAACCACCAAGGTCATACCAAATGGGTATTACCAAAATGTTTAATTGTAGCTTATTATAGAGTTTTGGGAAAATGTACAGGTCTCTTCTTATTAATAAGGGGATGAGTTTGATTATTTTGTACATCTTTGTTGCAACTTTTTTGTGCTAGTGTATTTTAAAGTGTATCTATTAAATCACCATGAAATTTCAGTTGCAATAAATGAGAGACAGTGGTGTCCATTAAAAAGTCAACATTTGTTTACAGTTTCCATACAGTTGAACCTTGACTTCCACAATTATTTCCAAATATATAATTTTAGGAAAATACCACTGTGCAGTAACTCTTGTCTATTACAGGTCTGTCTCATCTTACGCTGGGGTTACGTTCCGCGGTCAGCGCATAAAGCGAAAACCGTGTATAGTCAAAATTGCATTGAGTGTAATGGCGGGCAGAATCGCCCGCACTACAGAAACAGTATTTAAATTATTTTTCTCTTTTTGTTGTTGTTTTTTTCTTGTTTTTGCCGACCGCGTAAAGCTGAAATCGCACATGTTAAATGCGCCTAAGATGCGACAGACCTGTATATGGTGACCATTGTAACTCAGTGGGTGATGATTTATTAATTTTCTGTCAGTTTCTGTACAGCACCTCACTAACTATTCCAAGCATGTACCTATTTAGGCTTTGATGCACCAATATACTAAGGTGATGCTTAACTTTGTGTAGATGCTTAAATCCAGCTACATATTTAGCAAAATAAGCACAAGCTTTAGTGCTTTGATGAATCAGGTCAGAGCAGAGAAGATTATATTACTGATTTTTTTTTCTTCAAAATAAGAGATAATAGTCTGAAGACATAAGAGTTTTTGAACAAAGTCTCTTATCTGCATTCAAAAAAAATCAATAAAGCTTTAGAAGTAAATTCTAGTTATTCCAACCAGAGGTGCACTGGAGTGAATGCCCTCTGCAACTGAATCCCTAGAAATGACTCAGAATCCCTCGTAGGGCTCTTTTTGGAGCACACAGTGTAGCATCAGCTCCATCATCCTTCCAATAGGCATAGTATATTTCCTCTCTTTCACACATACCGATTGAGCACTGTTGATCTGTGAAGAGTAGATCAAGGCAAAAGGTCCATTCATTTCACATTTCCTTTGTGGGACTTCTACTGACAGGGGTACTAGTACTAGCAGTTCTTACGCTCTCCATGACAACTATTCCCAAGCCCTGTTTGAGGATACAAATGTGGTAGCAGAAGGAGTATAGGAGACTCTGGATCTGGTTTAATTCAGCTGCAACTTTATTATTAGATGTCTGGGACTACCCAGCAGATAAAAGTGTACAGTGTAGGTAACTCCATCTACCCAGAGGCTTCGATCTGCCCCCCCTTTTTCCATCCTGGTTTCCAGCCAACCCACTGCTGAGCCCTTACAAATGCTCCCCTCAAACAAGGGTTAAGGTGAGCTATAAAGGATGGAGGGGAGCTCCCTGTCATACCAATCACAGGCTGCCAAACATCCCCTGTTCTGCTCCTTTAACAAACCCTGCCTTTAAGTCCTTTACCAAGCCATTTATCTGATCACTGTATCCCTCTCTATGGAGTACCTGCACTAGACATCTGCTCCACACTTACATAATGAGTTGTGACATCATAACCTAATTCCCTTCATTACTCAAAGACAAAGACACCCACCCCCCCAAAAAAAACAGCTGTGGGGAAGGTGGAAAAAAATTCACTCTGCCTTGGCAAATCTGGTGGTGAGGGGAAAATTTCCAGAGAAAGGAGGGGCTAGCACAATGCCCACAGTTGGTCCTGACCAAAGCTAGTATTTTTCCACTTCAGAGGGTGAGTTTTGCTCCACCTGGTCTGGGAAAAAGGGGGCTTCTCCCACAAGCCTTGCCCTTTATCACTCTCTACCCTTCTGGTCCCTGGCGGATGAGTCAGCATTGCCACGCTAACCCACTCTGCTTTTGCAGCAGAGTCCATGCCTCTCTCTACCCTTAAAGTGATAAACCCATTTCCCCCAGCCAGTCAGACAACACCTAGCCCCCCACATAAGGTGCAGTGCAATGATTCTCTTGCCCTCTCTGTTTCAATCTGCCAACTCAGGGCTAGGCAGAAGCTGGCCCCTACATTCAAAACAGATTAATACAGTATTATGTGTGACAGGTTATATCAAAGAACCCCCCTTGGGAGCTGCCACCTGATGTGCCAAGACTACTTCTGCCCCTGTTTTCCCTGCCAGCTCGGGACCCCAGCACCCTGTCTTGCTGAGCCAGACAGTCCTGTCTGCTCCAACACAGACCCAGGGTCTGAATTACTTGCCCCAAAGCTGTAGGTTTACCTGAAAGCCTCTCACAGAAGGGTTCCTGTCTTTAACACTCAGATGCCCAACTCCCAATGGAGTCTAAACCCAAATAAATCCGTTTTACTCTGTATAAAGCTTACACAGGGTAAACTCATAAATTGTTTGCCCTCTATAACACTGATAGAGTGCATAGCTGTTTGCCTCCCCCCAGGTATTAATACATACTCTGGGTCAATTAATAAGTAAAAAGTAATTTTATTAATACAGAAGGTAGCATTTAAGTATCAGAGGGGTAGCCGTGTTAGTCTGGATCTGTAAAAGCAGCAAAGAATCCTGTGGCACCTTATAGACTAACAGACGTTTTGCAGCATGAGCTTTCGTGGGTGAATACTTGCTTCCGAAGCGGTAGGATTTAAGTGGTTCCAAGTAGTAACAGACAGAACAAAGTAAGTTACCCAGCAAAATTAAATAAAGCGTGCAAATCTATGTCTAATCAAACTGAATACAGATAATCTCACCCTCAGAGATGCTTCAGCAAGTTTTTTCTCGGACTGGACACCTTCCAGGACCTGGGCACAATTCTTTCCCCTGGTACAGCTCTTGTTCCAGCTCAGGTGGTAGCTAGGGGATTCTTCATGATGGCTCCTATCCTTTGTTCTGTTCCACCCCTTTATATATCTTTTGCATAAGCTGGGAATCCTTTGTCCCTCTCTGGGTTCCCACCCCCTCCTTCTCAATGGAAAGACACCAGGTTAAAGATGGATTCCAGTTCAGGTGACATGATCACATGTCACTGCAAGACTTCATTGCCAGCACACAGGTATACAGGAAGACTTACAGGTAAAACACAGCCACCTGCAGACAATTGTCCTGGTTAATGGGAGTCATCAAGATTCCAAACCACCATTAATGGCCCACACTTTGCATAATTGCAATAGGCCCTCAGAGTTATATTTCATATGTCTAGTTTCAGATACACGAGTGGTACATTTATACAAATAGGATGATCACACTCAGTAGATTATAAGCTTTGTAATGATACCTTATAAGAGACCTATTGCATGAAGCATATTCCAGTTACATTATATTCACTCATTAGCATATTTTTATAAAACCATATAGACTGCAATGTCACATTATGTTCCTGGCAAGACCAGACCTTCTTTGACACTAAGATCTGAGAACAATATCTTACTGGGCACACAAAGAAGGATAAAATATGCCATCTGTTCTTAAACAGAGGATGAAGCTGGTACCAATTCTGGAGTTGTGACATATTGAGTTCCATTGTGATGGTTCCAGTTTAGTAGATAGATAAGTTCCCTGGGCTTTTTCGACACCACAGCATCTATATTGATTACCTTACATTAAATAGGAAGCATGGACAATTTTATTTGCAGTTCTACAGACTAGTTTTAGTTCAGTCATATAATTAAGGATGTTGAAAATCTCTCTAGGGCTCTTTTTCATACAATCTCAAAACGGAGAACACTTATATACTTTAGATTCAAATATCATAGTATTTTAACAGATAGCTGCAAAATGTAACAATACCAGTGGGTATATTACTAGTAGCTGGCAAAGTTCACTATTTCAATATTCCCTATTCTTCACCCCAACCCATTTGTGCTGCATATATAAAAGAAAATCTTGTTTGCATTTCATATAAATTCAGAGTGTATTGTTTCTGGAGGGGTTTTTGTATTTAATAAATTCCCTATGGATGAGTTTGTGACTTAAACAAGAAGCATAGTATTCTTCCTACTGTAAGCTAGAACTGAAACTGGATTTACAATCAGATACCGTTCATGACTATTCTGTAGGATTCTGGTTTGCATTTGAATTTGTATCTTCTAGCTATGTTTGCCAGAGGTTTGGTCACTTTTTTTTTGTTTGCCCACCTTTTCTAAATGGAGATGATGAGACTCAATAATGTCATTCTGGTTTTCTTCAGCCTTTTTCGGTGTCCACATTTCACTTCCATACAACAATGTTGGTATAACTGTGGTTCTCTAGATCTTCAGCTTTCTAGTAAGTTTGTTGTCACAACATCCCCACTAATATTGCTAAAGGATCTGAAATATGGCAGCATCAGCTATGCAAGCATCAACACCTTTCAAGCATCCTCCAACACTGTTTATGATAGTTGCCACCTGCTTGATATCCAATCCAGACAGGTTAATATTGAGCTACTTGTAATCTGGAGTTGGTAGCTTTTTGTAATGGCCAGGGATTTCGTTTTGTCCAGATTAATAATCAGAACAATACATACTGCTTCTTGCCCAATCATATCAAACATCAGCTGCAGTGATTCACCAACCTGAGCCAAAAAAACAGTCATTGGTGTATTCAAGATCTTGAAGCAGAATGGTGCTCAGCTCAATGACAGTAACAGTTGTTTCCTCAAGCTTATCCATCAGCCAGTCAATAGTATATTGAACATTGATGATGACAGAACACAGACTTTTGATTCTTATTATCTCCATCACCTGCTCCACATCAAGTCCCCGGATAAGATCATAAATGAGGATATTAAAAGCTGAACCCAGCAACTGCCTTCAACTGCACTGGTTTGGTTTTGGTAGCTTTCTTGGTATGGACATTTGCATCCCAAGCAAGGGAGGTAAAAAATTTAGGGACAAGCTCCAGATCCAGTTGAATGAATGACCGTCTCAAAAAGGTTATTAGTGACAGAAATGGGATGAAATTCAATAGGTCATGCACTTAGGGTCTAATAATAAGAATTTCTGCTATAACTTCAGGGCTCATCAGTTGGAAGTGACAGAGAAGGTAAGAGACCTTGGGTTGATCACAACATGACTATGGATCACCAATATTATGCAGCTTTGAACAAGGAAAGTATGATCTTATTATATATCAGGAGAGGCTTTTCCTGTGGCAACAGAGAGTATTAATGACATGGTACCAGGCACTGGTAATACCCACCAGGTACATTTCTGGGAGCAAACCCTGCAATCCCACGTCTGTAGATCCAGGCTCTCAGACTCTTTGCAGCAGGATTGTGGGGTTTTTTGTTTGTTTGTTTTTTTGCCATGTAAGCATATGGTAAATGGCCAAGCCACCCTGTTAGTCTGATACTGTCTATTCTTGTAGTACGACTTTTTGAATGATTTCATTTTGTCCTGCAGCTAGTGGGACATAAAGAAAGGCAGTAAAAAGTAAAAAGGAAGAGTACTGAGTAACATTTAACTAGATGAAATATAGTAAACATTTTAAATAACCAAAGTTCCCTGTTTCAAATTTCATTTTTAAACCATGAAGAGTTGTATTTTCTTTTGAATTAACATCTTTTGCCATATACATTTTAGCTGCTGCCATTTAAAAAAAAAGGACAGCATTCCATATGCTTGTTCCTCCATTTGCCCAATACTTCATCACTTTAGATTGGATATCATTTATTTATAAAACTAGAAAATCATGTCCTCAGGCAATGCACTGAAGGAAACTTTCATGCTTAAATGACAGCTATTGAAGGAACAAGACATGCTACAAAAATAATACTAGTGAATAAGAGTTTCCATTATAGGAATACATTAAACTGACACCAAATCTCTTTGATGTTCTGTATCATTTATCAACATTTAAAAATATGAAAGTTTTATTCAAAATGACTGGTTTGTCAAATATCTGTTTCTTAACATGTTTCCCATGAAACATTAACTATAAAATAATTATATTTTTTATTCTTGTGTGGTAGTTATTTTATTATGAAAGCATAAAATATTTTTTTATGAATATTAAGCATTTGCCTTCTTTTTTTTGTGAAGGAAGCTTAAGATTATGAAATTAAATAAGTAAAGGCTAATGGAAAGAAAGTTGATTCCTCTATATATGCAAACAAATGAAAAGTTTTCCCAATAAATATTAAGAAAAAGTCAAATACACAAGGAATTCAGTTAACAGAAAGTACAAATAATGCATCTTTAACAAACAAAAGAAGTGTATATTAGTAGATGCCCAAGAACAGAGCAACTGCAGTATAATGACAGGACAGAAATTACCTAAAGTCGTGTTCCCTTTTTAGTCTGAGTACTTAGGTGCTTCTCTCTTGCCTTACGTGGATTCTTTCTTGAAAATTTCACCTATTCATCCATGTCTTCAATTCTTCAGCAATATCATTAAGAGAGTTCAGGCCATCTTGTTGAATTATTGGGTTAACTTCTAGTAACCTAAATGGATATTCTGTCAAACATGTTAATTACTGCAGTGCTTCCTGTGGCATTTGTTGTCTGAAATCTAGAACTTACATCTTAAGGAGTGAATCCAGAGGCTATTGCTGGAAAAGGCAGGTTGGATACTGAGGAGATATGCTGATGTGGAAAGGGACAGGCATACCATAGAGGACTTATTGAGCCACACTGCAGAAGTTAATACAACAAATGTCTGGAATAGTCTCAGTGGGGCCTTATTTGAATCAGAAGGCTGTGCAAGACAGGACACTGTACTGCTTCTGGTGTCTCATACAACAGAAGCTGAGATAGATGGAATTACTGATACCCAAGTATATAAGACTCCAAGCAATATTGCTTCACTTCCACTTTAAAGGCTGAATGCTGCTTTCCTGTCAAGGAAACACTCTGATGGTCTAATTAAAAGCAAGAATGATTAAGAATAGAAAGAGTAATTCATATTAAAACTAAATAAATAGTGTGCATAACATATCTATGCTGCACAAACTCATCTAGACCAGTACATATTAGGTTTAGTTACAGTGAATAAATGGAAACACCATACAATTCTGAGAGAGCATGGCCATTATAATATCAGTCGTTTCTAAAAAGGTATTTACACAGATATCCTCTTTCAGGAGATTATCAACTTTTCTCATTAATTGCTTATTTAAGGTTATTCATTGTAGTTTTCATTAACCTTGACAAACCAGTGTGGAATTCTGTTCTTGTGTTACCTTTATTTTTTCAGATTTTTATTTGAAGATGAATTCACACCATAGCTGGCTTTTCAGACTGCATTTGCATTCCTCCATCTTCTGAGTGTTTTTTTGTTTTGAAGTAGCCCTTTTCGGATGCTAATTAACCTCCTGCCTAATGCACACTGTTCCTGACTGAAGGTGTGAACCTAATAGGCAGCTCATTATCTGCTTTTTAAAGAGACAGGATTTATATGTTTTTCTTTTTAATTCTTTCTTATCAATATTCCTGTGTGAAATATGAATTATTGATTGATAAAAACCAATCTGTCACACTGTCCTACAAATCCTCTTCTTGTAATAAAAACCGTCAAGTTACTTCAACTAGTACAAATCATAACAATAGAACCAGCAAACCCAGACTTCACAGAAGCAGCAATGAAGGGGAAAAAAATCCCAGACTTTTTCCAAGGGTTGAAATACCTGCCCATTGTGCAAACCCCAAAGAGGATCCAGAGCAGTGAGAGAAAAGGAAGAGAATAAACTGAAGTAAATGGGACAAAAGCTGATTGGCCAACAGAATAGGTCATTTCTATGACAGAAGGGGAAAAAAAGAAAAGGTGCCAAAATTCAGATGTGCCTAGAAAGGTGGATCTTCAGCTGATATTGCCCACAAACTAGTTGTTTTCTTCAGCATACTAGATGAGCAATATAAATATTGGCAAATAAGGTTACATTGAAAATAACAGAAAGTTGATACATTTAACATATCTTTTGTTCCTTGGCAGTTCATTTGTATGCCATTTGGAATAGTCTCTGTGAAAGAGAGATTTCAAAAGCAATCTACACAAGAAAAAAAAAAGGGATTTTTTGTATAACTAGGTGCCTCTCAGAGTGCCTTTCAGCAATCATACTGAAAGTGAACCCAAGAATGTATAGTACAACCAAAGTAAGAGCAAATATCCATCTGTACCTCTGGCTGAGCAGTACCCACAGGCCATTGCAATACATTCTGCTATACAAATAAACAATCAAAAACATAAAAGTGAAAAACAACCACATCTCAGTTCTTTCCTTTTACCTGCACTTGTGCTACTGTTCTGTATATGCTTTGAATAATGTTACTTACCTCCTTTGTAAAGTACTTTTGATATTTATAGATTAAAAGTGTTATATAAGGGCTATGTAGGTATTACTATATTTGTCTAGCTGCCAGTCCACTTGACTTATACACTGTCTCCTGTTTCTGCAATATTTCCGGTTTTTGTTGCTGTCCCATGGTCTTTGTATACCCAGAGAGCCCTGTCTCTCTGCTACTATCAGAAGAAGGCATTTATAACTGATTTTTTTTAAAATCTGTTTTCTCCTCCTTTTTGCTGCTGCTGCTTCTGTTCTGAATCCACAGCTCATTATATTACACTCTAATTATTTACACTTTGTTTTTTCCAAACCTGAATGCTCCAAAATGCAAATATCATCTGAATACAAATAGCATCCTTTTCACTCATTACTACATTCAACCCACTCATTACTACAAAATATTCATTATACTCCTAGGCCATATGTTTCATGGGAGTAAATTGGTTAGTCCACTGGCCATGGGATTAGTCTAGATATTTCAGTCTGAGTCTATAGACCACAGAGAATTCAAAGGCAGTTTTTGGAATCAGTATTGTTTTTAGAGCTGTTCACAAGTTGTCCATAACTTCAAGTAATCTTTATGTAGTCAGCTCCTTAGTATATTCCTCAGTGGGATCTGAGGAAAGTGGCCTGTAGAATTTGGTATTGGAGAATTGTCTTGCAGCCTCCTTCTGGTAGTCAGACCTGTTCATGATGACAACAGCACCTCCTTTATCAGCCTCTTTGATTATAATGTCAGGGTTGTTTCTGAGGCTGTGGATGGCATTGCGTTCTGCACGACTTAGGTTATGAGGCAAGCGATGTTGTTTTTCCACAATTTCTGCCTGTGCACGTCAGTGGAAGCATTCTATGTATAGGTCCAGACTGTCATTTCGACCCTCAGGGGGAGTCCATGTGGAGTTCTTCTTCCTGTGTTGTTGGTGGGAGGGTATCTGTGTATCAGTGCACTGTTCAGTGTTATCTATAAGCCTTTTAGTGATGCCTAGGGTTTGAAGAGCTAGATATCTTATTTTTGTTATGGAGTTTTTATTTCAAATATTTTTCTTTCTCCAGAAAATGTATGTCTTTTCACAAGTAACAGTACAAATTAGCCTGGATCAACGATCTCATGAATGAATACATACTATAAATGAACAAATAAAAAAAAGTTGTGTTAAGAATATTTCCTCCAGGAAATGGAAATAAAATCAAGTTACTTAAAAAAAAAGGGGGGGGGGGTTGGGGTGCGCAAAAAACATTAATACTTCTAGTTGGGGAATAAATAATGATTGGCTTCAAACCTTTTTGAAAATCATTGATCTTTGGTAAATTAAAAATAAAATAAAAGAGAAAAAGAGATTTAAGACACAGTTAAAAACAGATTTTACTTTATGAACTTTTGAAAGCACCATGTAGTGTCCCATATAATTCTCCATAAATTATAAATGAGCCTTTCAATTGAATAATCCACAGCCACAGAAAAAAAAAAATTAATCGCAGGGTAAGCAGCAAACTAGTTTTATTTTAACAGGGGCTAGGACTGCCTGTTTGTTTGCTGAGGAATAAATCATGTTATTTGCTCAACTAGAAAATTAGTCACCAACAGATTTTACTGACTTTGCCTACACTCTGGATAGAACGGGTCATGGGGAGAATTATTCTTATGAATTACAGCTGGAGGCATAGAAAAGGATGATTTGCAAAGGTATGGCCATGACAAAGGTAAAAATGAAAGTTGAAAAGTTAATGGGGTTCAAGAACTGTCTGAACTGCTGTTTCTTCAAGATGAGGAGATGCTGTCTGGTTAGTATGGTGCTTATAAGGTTGACTTCAGCAGCTATGAAGGGTGAAATTTGAGCTGCACACAGATAATTTAGGCAGGCTAAATGTCCCTGAGTGTCCAGATATTTTTATGCTACAATTACATCTGAATGTGCTATATCTTAATATTCAAACAGTAACGTTGCTTTATCTGCATTTTCTAAAATGCCAGTCAGTGTCATAACTGAGTGGAGATCACTCAGTGCCTGGGGGTGTGTCAAGATGTAGCTTAAACGTGGTGTGGTAGAGACCTACCTTATTGGGTTGACTGTTTTTTCATAAACACATTGACATGGTAGTTGATGTAATAAAAAGTTGTCAAAATTCTTAACTTATGCTCATATGCCTGCCTTTTGTAGCATGAAAATAAACACTGTATGATATATAGCGTTCACTGTAATAGTTGTAACTTAAACAAAGCAACTGTAAACTAACTTGTGTTATGATTTTTGATTAAATTTGTGTCCATCTGAATGTCATCTGCTCTGGGTTCTCTAATTTATCTCCCTAGGAGCAAGCAGCATATCACTGCAATATAGTTCCCTAAAGGGTGTCACCGAGCAACCTATACCTTGGCCTGTACTTCTCCATTTTCATTTTGAGACATGACTTCAGTCTTGACACAGGTCTTTCAGTTTTCTTCTTAGTCTGCATTTTGTGCGCTTTACAAAGTCCAGGGCAATTTCAAATGATGTTTTTGATCCTGAGTGAGAGGCATATATTTTTAAATTAAACAAACATCCTCATTCTTCTCACAGACCATTTAGAAATTGTGGATTTCCCTTTTCAGTATCTTCAGAGAATATACCCTCCTGTTGTCTGACTGGAGTGAACTTATCAGGCTCAGCAAGGTTCATCATTATTTGAATTATTTTCTCACCCCAGCTGTCTCCCTTGTTTTCTAACATATTTCTTTTAGCCCAACCTTAATCTAACTACAAACATCATAACAATTATGTTCTATAGCATAAGCACGTTTATTGATAGATCTGGGCAAAACTTTTGTATGAATGTTTTATTTGCTGTAAATGCAGTTTCAATTGGGTCTGAAACTATTTGCAAATTTGACACAAATATGCCAAATGGCTTCAGCCAATTTTTTCAAGGACTTTGGTGCTATTCAAAAAAATGGGGGTGTTGGTGGTCCCCCTTTATAACTATTAACCCTGTGGTTAGGGCATTCCCCAGCATTCATGTTCAGATCTGGATTCAATTCCCACTCTGACTGATATGGATCAAGGATTTAAACTTGGGTCTCCCATCCCCCAAGAAAGCGCCCTAACCAACAAACTCTGGGACATTCTGGATTCAGTCTCTCTCTCTCTCTGTCTCTCCCATTGAATCCGTTCTACTTCATATAATATACTTGAATAGTTATTGGAGAAGAGAATTAAACTTGGGTCTCCCATCTCCCTGGTGAGTGTCCTAACCACCAGGTTTTGGAGACATTTTCTCTCTCTCTCTCTCTCTCTCGTTCTCTCTCTCTCTCATATATCTCTCTCTCATATCTAATGACCAGGTCTTGGAGAGACTGTGGTGGTCGCTCCTCATTGTAATGTATTCAGGAAGCCGTAACCCATTGCTTTTCACTAGCTAGCTATGACTTTGGATCAAACCATATGTTTTGATATGTTAGCCTAATGCCACCTTCTTCAGCTGCACAATTACTAGCTTAGCAAACCCTCCACTCACCATAAAAAAACCACAATAAATCTTTTGCAAAATGAATTGCCCACAGACAGCATACTATTATCAAAGGGTCACAGCTATGTCAAATCAAAGTCAGCTTTCTCTAGAATGCCAAAAGTCCTTCTTCATAAACTCAATCTTTCTTTCCCCTGCCATTTTACTTTGAAACTGTTCAAAAACTGCTTAAAAGTTGGTTTTGTTTTGTTTTTTAAATAATTGAAAAAAATATGAAAAAGGCTGAAGATTGAACCATTGTTACTCAAACTTCCCAAAAAATTCATCATCAGGCAAAGACCAAGCATAGAATATATCACCCTGAAAAGTAAATGTTACAGAAAGCTAGGAACAGTTGAAAAGAGATTGTTAGAATGGAAAACATTCTGCAACCTTAACTGTAGCAATCCTTGTCACTCCCAAAACTTGTAATTTGTTGTATAATAGAATATGAATTGGGATTTTTATATAACCCTCCATACACTGCATTTGCATTTAAAAACACTTAATATTCTGTATTTTTCCAGATCAGGTAGTTCTATTTTTTAAAATTACTAAAATATAGGAGGCACAACTTGAGCTCTTGTGTCTGACAGAAGCAGACAGTATAAAACTGGGAGCAGCAATAGCTGGAGGGCAGCCAACAGGGAAAAGAAAAGAAAGTTAATCAAATATATTTTAAAGATGAAAAAAAAAGTAACAGCTAGACAGAAAGGATGGGATAATATTCACAGGGTAAAACTATATATTTATAAGAAATGTTCCCTCTTTCTTGCTATACTCCCCTTTAACTTCCTCCACCCACAGTTGGCTACCTTTCTCATCCCTCCTCCCTCCCCTTTTACCCCCCTCTTCCTTCTTCACCTTTTGTCTCATCCCTGTACTACTTTTCTGCCATAACACCTCTCCCACTCCCTTCCCACCTGCTTTCCCCTTATAATCCACTGAACTAATCATGTCTTCCAACTTCTATTAAGTACAATTTAAATGCTATAATATAAATACATATATATTCAAACTTGCATTGCCAAAGTTATCTAATTTTCTCAGTGTCCTCTCCTCCTCTACTCTCACCCCTTCTTTAGTTGTCTCCCAAGTTGTGTTTTGTCCATTGTGAATGAGTTATCTTTTTATTTGTTCTGTGAGCTCCTGGGTATACTTTTAGGTCATGGAAACATCAACAGCAACCAAAGTCGAAATCTGTGACTGATATCTGCACTTTAACTTGGACCCCTAGAAACTTTTTTGATGGTGGGAATCTACCCCCCAAAATATGTAATAATCGAACCAGTGCTAAAGAAACCATTGTTTGATAGGATAACTTGATTTACACATTAGGTCAATAATGTGCCACCGCTGGTAGTTAGTNGCTCCCTTCCCACCTGCTTTCCCCTTATAATCCACTGAACTCATCATGTCTTCCAACTTCTATTAAGTATAATTTAAATGCTATAATATAAATACATATATATTCAAACTTGCATTGCCAAAGTTATCTAATTTTCTCAGTGTCCTCTCCTCCTCTACTCTCACCCCTTCTTTAGTTGTCTCCCAAGTTGTGTTTTGTCCATTGTGAATGAGTTATCTTTTTATTTGTTCTGTGAGCTCCTGGGCATACTTTTAGGTCATGGAAACATCAACAGCAACCAAAGTTGAAATCTGTGACTGATATCTGCACTTTAACTTGGACCCCTAGAAACTTTTTTGATGGTGGGAATCTACCCCCCAAAATNTCATTCAATCAGCAAACCAAATTCAGTGATGAATCCTGGTAATGTGCCACCTGAGGCATGTTGTGCATACACTAAGAAGAAGAATACTAGTGATCTCATGCACAATCGCCAGTGTTTAACTTCTCTTTAACTATGCAAATCAAGAAGCTAGTAGAAAGGTTTTGGACTCCTCTCAACCAGACTTCAAGCCACAACATGCTACTATGGTTGCCAACCCTCCAGGATTGTCATGGAGACTCCAGGAATTAAAGATTAATCTTTACTTAAAGATTATGTCATGGGATGAAACCTCCAGGAATACGTCCAACCAAAACTGGCAACCCTTCACATTACAGAGACAGCACTTGTAATTCTGATAGGTTAATTCTTCTTGTCCATAAACAGGGGAAGGATATCTATGTGCATCCTGATTGATCTCACTATGACATTTGATATCATTAACCTCAAAATACTCCTTTCCCATCTCCAAGATTTAAGGGAGGATTGGTTGAAAATTTTCAACTAAACAATTTTTTGTTGCAAAAAGTGTCTGCTTTCCACTGAAAATTTTATATATTTTGTCCAAAAAAACCCACAGAAAAGAAACAAACATCCTCAAAACACAAAAGATTTTGGTTTTCTGATCAAATGGAAAATGTTCAATTTGGAAATGCCCTCACAGTGCCTCATGGAAGCAGTAATTTGGGTATCTCATGCCTCCATTTTCTTCTATGGGCCAGTGTCCCTGGCTGGACTTCATCTACTATGAGACACTGAAGCCAGGGACTCGCATAATGCATCGTTGTAGCACAGCAAAAGGGTAGGCTCTGTTGCCACCTGGGAAATGTAGTCTACCTAGGGGGCCAGGCCCACAGAGAACAATAGAGGCCTGAGGCACCTGAACTACAACAATCACAAGACACTGGGGCAACATTTCCAAATCAAAATATGGAGGGAAAAATCACATTTTTTTCTGTTGAAACTTTTGACAAAAAATACATTTTTCGTTTTTATCAAAATAGTTCATGTGGGGGTTGGACCTTGTTTTCTTATTTGCTTTGCTCAGGGGTAAATGGAAACACCCTGAAATAGATCAAAGCTTTCTCTCAAACCAAATCTAGAGAGGTGTTTGGGACAACTTTTCCTCCACCATCAGACCCCTCATCTGCAGAGTTTCATAAGGCTTAATTGTTTCCCTATACCATTCAATGTGAAGCTGTTTGGCAAGACAACATGGACTGAAGTGTTAGCAATAAACTGAAGATGTAGCAATAAACTACATCTCTCTTACATCATCTCACCGCTTCCTCAATGCCTAGCTAGAATCAGCACCTAGCTGTAAAGAAGCTGACTAGAGCTGAACCCAGTGAAACTGAGTTGATCCTTGTAGGAATAAAGTGCTTCATACAGCTTGCCTTTTGTATAGAATTGACTATTACTGAAAGCATCTGCCCTCAGATTGTTACACTGGCTATAGCCTCATGATTCTTTTAGAATCCTCAATGGACTGGATGTTCAAATAGTCATGAGGGCACTTGCATCTGTGAATGAGCAGAAGCCTTCACCCTATCAGACACAGTCCTCTCCGCAATGTTCTATAGGTTCTTCACTTCCAGGAATAATTTATTGCAACTAATTTCAGCTAAGAGAGGTATGAAGCCAGAGACTCTGAAAATAACTCCAACTTTTACAAAATTCAACTATCCACCTCGTTAGCAACATAGTTGACACAAACACATCAGCTCAATGCTTTGTTCTGTGCACTGGCTTTCCTTGAATACAAAGTACAATTCAAAATCTCTATTCTGGTATTCAGAGCCCATCATGGAACTGGCTAAAGCTAGTTGAGATATTGCCTCTCTTTTCATGACCATGACTTCATATGTGAGCTGCATACCAAGAAGAGGTTTA
Source organism: Platysternon megacephalum (assembly GCA_003942145.1). Taxonomy (NCBI): domain Eukaryota; kingdom Metazoa; phylum Chordata; order Testudines; family Platysternidae; genus Platysternon; species Platysternon megacephalum. The sequence continues at coordinate 20,241,084 of QXTE01000007.1, forward strand.
TCACTGAAGAGTAGCTAGACCTAGATTATGGAGTTCACATCAGCAAGAACTAAATTCAAAAGTCATTTCTTCTTCTTAGCAGTAATGGGGCTGGGCACATGGCTGGATAGTTATACATCTAAATAAGAGTTTAGGTCTCAATGATGCCACTTGACTGTTTCCATTGAGGGTAAGTATTAGGGACTCCTAAGGACATTGTGCTAGTGAAGTTAGGAGGGGAACATTATGTTACCTGGTTGGAAAGCTTTGGGAAATTCATGGTGTCTTGAACAATGGGTTGTTGAAAAGAATCTCATACTGAGATTGAATTCTAGTTACATCTTGTGGTTGGACCACTGAATCTAGGTAGATACATGGAGGTGAGGAATGCCTGCTGAAACAGTGTTAAGTACATTTTTAACAGTAAATGAAATAATCCTGTCTGGATTAATAATACCTGGAATGCCTCCAAATTTTAAGCAACCTATAATTAGAGCTAAGTGAATCATGTGAAAAAAATATTTCCAAATGTCACTATTGACATCTATAGTGAATTTTGCTTTGTGTGGGCATCCTTTTTATTTGAGTGATTTACACCCAAAGCATAGGTCAGAGGGCCATATACCCTTTGCCCCACTTAAGCCTCAAATAGGAGCTGTACAGTAGGCTCTGTGCCCCATCTTTTCAGCACAGAATGGATCTTTGCTGGCCCAGCATATGGTAGGATGTACAGTTATAACATAGGCGAGCCAAGGAAAGAGTGAAGCAATCCACATCTACGTGGCTCCAGTGCACTCTCCACGGCTTAGAATCATAGGGTAAGACCACAAGGGTCATCTAGTCTAACCTCCTTCCAATATGCAGGATTTGTTGTCTAAACCATCCAAGACAAATGGCTATCCAGCCTCCTTTTGAAAACCTCCAGTGAAGAAGCTTCTACAACCTCCCAAGGCAATCTGTTCCATTGTTCTACTGTTCTTACAGTTAGGAAGTTTTCCCTGAGATTTAGCTTGTGTAACTGCATTTTTTCTAGCAGTGAGTTGTGGGGATGAATTTCACCTCCCAACACCTCTGCATTCCACCCTCATACAGCATTTGTATTTTACATGAGTGAAGTGGATATCTTTAATTTTGCAAACATTCATGGAAATAAAGCTTTATAGTAATAGAAGTAGTCTTATTTTGAGTTGAAGTAATATAGTATAATTTAGATCATCCATTCAGAGAACAGAAACAATACTGTGTGATTTAGGAAGAGAAGAAGGAGGGTCTTGTGGCTAAAGCACCAGATTGGGATTTTAGGTCTAGTCCTCTAATCTGCCACTGACTTCCTGTGTGACCCCGAATAAATCACTTAATGCTTCAGCACCTCAATTTTTCCTGTTTTGTCTATTTAAATTGCAAAGTTGCTAGGGCAGATGTTCTCTCTTACTATATTTCCATAGAGCACCTCACACAATAGTGCCCTGATCCCATTTGGAACACCTTGGTGATAGGGTAATACAATGATGATAAAGATGATAATAAAGTGATTTAGAAACATGATTAATAAGTGCTCAAAGGACAACTCGCAGTAAACAGTTCCCAAGCAATCCACAGGCTAAAAATTTATCACAGAAAATATCCAAATTATTTCAAATTGGGAACAAGTTATTTAAAATCCCAATCTGTTCACATATAATGGGATAAAGGGCTACATTCACCAATTTTTAAAAAATGATTATTAGTTGTTTTTGTTGTCTGTTTTCCCAGATCAGTTTGTAATTTATCACTTTTTCCTTTTAACTTTATTTCATTATTTTGAAATTTTGTTATTTATTATTTGTCCTTTAAAATATGTTGATATTTGGCAAAGGTTGAAGGACTGATTTTAATTTGCAAAATTTATACATGGTTTTAAAGCATTTTTTCTTAAGCAATATATGTTTGATCCTATTTTTAGTTTTAAAATTTCCATTTAATTTGAGAATTTGTATTCCGTTTGATATGAATTAATTTTACCAAATTGTGGTATTGAGAGGATTCAACCCTGTTGTTAAGGGATGAAAGATTAACAAACTGGCTACTACTCTCATCCTTTAGTCTTTTAAAAGCCTGCTCTTCCACTAAAGTCATTGCTAATGTATTAACAAATGAACCCTCAGAGGAAATTGTTTAGCACTGGTGAGTTTGAAGCTTGAACTCAGACAAAGCTAGTGTAGATGGCCAGGGAAGGATTACCAAGAGTAAGGAGTGGTACAGAACTAATGTAATCTATCTTCTTTACTTTATGTACTTAAATAGCCTCCATTGCCATAGTATCTGAGCACCTGTGCTGAGGCAGTTAACTTCTACCACTACTACTCAAGAAGGGGTGAAAAAACTCCCGTGGCTACAATTGGACCCCAACCTGCTTCACATATGCAGCTTGTCAGACCTGGGTGTGGGTTCTATAAAGGGAGTTGGAGAGCACTCAGAGGTAGAGCTCCCAGGCTAGTGTATTGGGTTATCTGCTGTTGAAAGTTCCTGCAGCCTCAGACTTTGGAGAAAAGACGATGGGCTAGTTTATTTCTTTTATTAGCTCCCTCTCCCAGGACTAACCACTGGCCTTTAATTATGTAGCAGGGTGGGAGCTGAGGCTTCCTGCAGAGCCTGAAAGACTGCTTCTCCTCCTTTGTGTGGGGGAGGGGGCTTGGCTGCTTGTGGGCCTTGGAACTATTTTCCTTTTTGTTTGGACTTTTTCATGTCTCATAAGGGGGTAGATTTGCTAAGAGATAGAACTGGAGGGTTATTCCCAGGACTGCTGTCACTAAGGGATGATATCCAAAGTAAGCAGCACTCACCTTCACCCCAAAGGGGGTGATCTGAGCACACAACATTTGACAATACTTCAGAATCTTTTAATGTAGTTATCCTCATAACATCCCTGTGAGATAGGGAAGTGCTATTATCCCCCTTTCATAGATGGGGAACCAAAGAACAGAGCTCTAGAAGACCTAGATTTTCAAAGGTATTTACACATCTAAAGATGGAAATAGGTGCCTAGTGGGATTTTTTTTTCAAAAACACCTAAGCATCTAAGTTCCATTGAAATCAATGGCTGTTAGGCGTCTGGATGCTTTTGTAAATCCCAGTAGGTGCCTGTCTGCATCTTTAGGTGTCTAAATACCTTTAACAATCTAAGTGGTTCTAAGTGACTAGTTATACAGGAAGTCATCTGGGACAGAATCCAGATTTCCACAGTCCAAAGCTGGTGTACTAAGGACTGGACTGTCATTCCTCTCATATAATGGCTTCTCTACCAACCCCTAACTGTGGCCAGGGTCGAGGGCATGGCTGGGAAAAAGGAGAGATTGCCAGGCCCACTGGTAACATACTCTAAATCCTGTGAGACTGACCTAGGTATACAGCTGGCCTAGAATTGGAGAAGTGCGGTGCCACATTTCCACCTACTCCTCACCCCCATGTTGCACTGGCCACTCCTCAGCCACAGCTGAGGATCAGATTTTCTGTATTCTACTTCCCATGAAGTTCTGTTTGTGCAGAAAATTCCACACAAAACAGCAATTTCATAGACTCCCTGCAAACTCCAATTGGGAAAATCTCTGGTGGGTTTGCTTTTACTAGAAATATTTTTGCACATCTTTAATATTCAGCCTCTAAATTACTAGGAAATATAACTACTTGTCCATATTAGCTATTACAGTTATTTTGTTTTGTTTGTTTGTAAAGAAAGCATTCTGCAGTGTGTTTTCAGATGTTTTTCCACTGGTTTTATTGTTATATTTATTTTGAATGTCACCTTTTCCATGAACTTTTATTTGAGTTATGGGATCCCTGGGTACAGGGTTCTGGAACCAAGACTGAGAAAACTAGTGTCATTTTTAATACAAAATATCCTTTACTCATCCTTGAAAGTGACTCATGAGCCTGACCACCTTCTAACATACAACATGCATGCCATATTTCAGAAATGAGTACAGTAGCCTTGGTTTAAATGGTCTCATCAGTACATTAATGAATTGCTTATTAATAAGGGCAAGGAAAATGGCAGAGCTACTAGAAAAATTTCTAATGGAACAGGTTGCCATCTGCAAATTGAAATAATAATTGTGGGAACATGTTGATTAAAGATTAGAAGCAAAGAGTAGAGGTAGTGCTGGGGTGATGTTGTTTTCCCTCCTGTCATTATTAGTGCATGATTCCCTCTGGTTGTCAGTCTGGGTTTCTCTTCCCTTTTTCTGTCCTTAGCCTGGGGATTGCTTAACTTCCCATCCTTAGCCCAGGAGTTTCCCCCAACCATATCTTCATCATTGTGGGGATTTCCTCTCCACCTGACATCAGCACCGGGGGTTTCTCTCTCTCTCCCCTCAGGGAGGAATGATCAATGCTGGGGGAGAGGGTAGCAGTGGAACCAGTGTGTTCCCATATTGGAATTTTCCCTTTCACAAGAAATTCCAAGTTCAACATTTCATTTCAGATGGAAACAAAATCTTAGAATTTCCCACAGTATAGAAATTCTGTTTTCAAGCTTGCTCTAGAAAATATGTTTCAGACACATTAGAGAGCTCACATGTTTTGAAACCCCCATGAGATGAGGTGTCATATTTGGTGTGTTAGTTCTTCCTGGAGAGATTTGAGTATTGCATAACATTGTGTCTGCTGCATTTTTGTGCCAATGTCACACTTTTACCCCATCTAGTGGATCCCCAGAAATCTATATGAGTTCTGGGTCTCAAGCTTCTTTTGCTTGGGAGTCAACTTTACTCTCTCTCTTTCCCCACTAAGAAAAATTTGGAGGAATCTCTGAGGGAAACCTCATGGAACTTTCCACTCCCTTGAGGACTGAAGAGGCAGAATTGGCCAACGATGCTCCAAAATGACAGGAGCTGGTATGGGAGAGGACTGGTACAGGCTAAGTGGTGCTCTTTCTCTGTGTATTTCCCAAGTAAACTTTCCCAGGAGGAAAGCCCTGGCTAGAATTTAAAGCTACCGTCATTCAGGATGACTTGCCCCTCTATAAAGATACTAATGTCTTGAGAAATTAATTTAGTTTGGGGGCGTCCAAGCTCTTGAAAGAATTTGCAGTCTGGTAAAACAGAACTGTATTTATTAAACCCACTTTATAATTACTCTGTTGATGTAAAAGTGCCGTATGTGCATTATTACAGGTCATGAGTTCAACATCACAAAAGAAACTAATTATAGCAATTAAAGTCAAGTGGAGTAATGATATTGCCTCAGTTTGTTTTCATCAATATTCTCTTTAAAAATAAGTAGGACTACCTAAACAATAATTATTCTAATGGGAGAGAGCCACTCTGGAGTGTTTCTTTGGGGGCTATTTTGTTTTGTTTTTTTGTTTTGTGGTGTTTGCTTTTTAAGCAGAACTCTTCATTGATCCAGTATGGTGTTCTGCTCAAGAATTACTGGCACAATGTGGTTCAGATAAATCATGCAGCATAGTATATTATTGCTAAATAAAATCGTATTCCCTGGAATGGAGGTACTACTCCTTGAGATCTTGCATTAGCTCCTCAAGACAATGGGCAAATTATTTATTGCTAATAGATTATCTATTGCATTTACCTCCTAACCTTTTTCTTTCTTTTTTAGTACAGAGTGTATTCTCAAATATATTTGTCAGAGCAGTGGTTATTTACCTGGGATTCCAATAAAAGGGATCTGCCTCTGAGCAGTATTTTCCCATCAGTGTTCAGGAATTCAGAACTGCTGTATAACTTGTATATAAACAAATTACACTAATACCTGACTCCATTCTGCGCCATTCTGACAATTGACCTGCAACATTCTGATTTTCAGCTACTGCTTAGCCAAGGAACAACAATATACTGAATAAATACATCAATGCATAATTTAGGTGTGTGAGAGAGAGAGATACAAGATATATATGTAACATCTATATCTCATTAGTGTAACTCTTGCTGTAACATATCTCCTCCGATAACCTTTGCTCATTATCTTCCTTTACAATGTTGTTTCTAAAGCAGATCTCAAGCTGGTTAAGAGAAGTGTTATCTTTTGGTTATGCTTTTACATTAACAAAATGGGGGGCGGGGGGGGTGGTGGGAATCACCACTGAAACCAGGACCAGATGGCAAATATTTCTTGTTTCTATATCTACTGAATACACTGCCCAAAACAATCTCTGGGCTTTATTTAAGAACATATATCATATATTTGTATTTGGAAAATAACTCAAAAGTTTTTTCTCTTTTTTTCTGATTAGTCAGTACTAATAAATAGTATCTATGAAAGGTGTTTATTATTTGTGTGATAGCAGTAATATTAAGACTAAGTAAAAAAAAACACCATGTAATTTGAGGCCAGTTCCTGATTTAAATGGTAATTATTAATTATACCCAAATGAATTGCAAAAAGATTTGTAGTAGGCTTTGAACTTTAGTGAACAACCTTCTTCATGGGGACAGGCTTATTGCTGTTCACATCTTATACTTGTGTCTGGCAGGGAGATTTTTGTTGCTTCACTGAGCACCTAGGCCTGTCACTGATGAAGCAGTCAGGGAAATTATAACATCGGCCAAGCACCAGAAGAGGATGACCATTTACATTATTTTATGTAAATATTGTCTAGCTATACTGAAAGAAGGACAGGAGACATTTGACATGGGTTTAATCAGGCGCAACTTTATTATTAGATGTCTGGGACTGCCCAGCAGATAAAAGTGTATAGTGCAGGTAACCCCATGTTTATTCTGCAATTACCCAGGGGGCTTTTACCAGCTCCCCCTCTTTTTCCATCCAGGTCCCTCTAGCAAATCCATTGCTGGAACCTTACCATCAACCTCCCCTCCCCCCCACCCATAGGAGGGTTAAGATGGGCTATAAGAATGGAGGGTTGGCTCCCTGCTGTACCAATCATAGGAGTCCCCTACTGCCCCCACCCCCTCATTTTTTCCTTTAACAAACACCTCTTTTTAAGTCCTTTTTCAAGCCATTTATCTGGTCACTGTATATGTTTCCTGTGGAGTACCTGTACTGGACATCCGCCCTACACTTAAATAATGAGTTGTGACATATATCCTACTGCCCTTCATGCCATGCATGAACAAAGGCCTTCCTGAACCTGCTGTGTGGAAGGCAAAGAAACCCCAACTGCACCCAAGCCAATATGGTGGTAAGTGAAAAATTCCTTCCCCCCCGCCCAAAAAAAGGAGCAGCTAGCATAATGCCCACAGCAGGTCTTGACCAATCCTGGTATTTTACCACCTAAAGGGGAAGGAGGACAGGTCCTGCTTCAGCCTGTCCGTGTAAAAGGGAGGCTTGAAGCACAGAGCTGCGCCTTTTAACCCCTGCAATCCCAGGAGATGAGTCAGTGAGCACGCTGAACCTTTTGCAGCAATTTTCATCTCTTCCCCCCCACCCTCGCCTGCCATAAAGCACTGTTCCCTTCATTCAGCCAGCCAGTAAAGAGAAGTAAGAAAACAAAACTGGCCAGAATTATGCAGCTGGTAGAGGGAAGAATAAAGAACAGCTACAATGTATAGTTTAAATAAATGGATTCATTGCTATTTGGGAACCTACTCAGGTTCTAATAGACTAAAGGCAGCAAAGATTCTTATGGAATAGTCATTTCCAGTAAAACGTTTATAGTGGACATTTGCAACTAATTACCAGTACTTCAGCAGTCATGGTATTTCCTGTCCTAAGAAAGTAAAGGATAGTATATGAATGTAGTATAATCATTAATTGGGCAAAAGATAAAAATGTAGAGATTTTAGTGTTGTCCATTATATATTTTTTCATGATTGGAAAACTCAAATGACAGAACAAATTTTGCTAAAACTTTCCCAGTAACCTTCATTCCAGATGAGGATGAAGAAACGTGAACTCAAAAGTCACAGGAATGCGAAGCAACTAAAAAAGAGTGGTGTGAATAGAAACCACAATTCAACCATACTACACTGAGAAATAACAGCAATAGAGATATGAATATGGAATGCAGTGGGTTCCAACCATGCCTCTGCCACTGTCTAGCTTACTGTCTTTAAACACCGCTGATGGGGTGTGTTGGAGAGAGCCTCCCTTGAGAATGTTAATCTGGAAGAAGTCTGTCTTTTTTAGCCACAATTACTCCTAGGTCTCAGGGCAGCATCTACAGGAAATCAGATATTAAGGTGATGAGCCTAAAATAAATACCTATATAGGAAAGAAGGCAGTGTTCCCTCTAATTTTTCCTATGCATGTGTGGAATGAACTTTATGTGCACCAATATGGAGGTGATATGTGACACATCATCTCCATATTGGTGCACATAACAAAATTCATGTGGTGGGAGGAGGGGGGAAGGAGGGGTTCTGACTGTGGGAGGGAGCTCAGGGTTGGGATGCGGGGGTGGGGGTAAGGACTCTGGCTGGGGGTGTGGCCTCTAGAGTGGGGCTGGGGATGAGGGACTCAGGGCTGGGGCAGAGGGTTGGAATATGAGGGGGTGAGGGCTCCGACTGGGGGATGGGGATGGGGATGAGGGGTTTGGGGTGTGATGGGGAGAGAGGACTCCCCGCAGGTCTCTCTCCCCGCAGCAGCACCTGGACTGGGGGGGAGGAGTGCCTCCCCCTGCCTCAGCAGCTCCAGGGCTAGGATGGGTTGGGGCCGTGTGAGAGGCGCCTCTCCCACAGCTGCACCAGGTCTGTGCTGGGTTGGGCCTGGGGGAGGGGCACATCTCTCCTAGCCGTGGCAGGTCAAGGCCAGGCTGGGTTGGGGCTGAGGGAGGGATGCCACAGCGCTGGGCTGGATTGGGGCCCAGGGAGGGGTGCCTCTCCCCTGGCTGTGGCAGGTCCGGGCCAGGGCTCGGGGAGAGGAATTTCTCCCCGCCATAACCCTGAGCACCTGTGCAGTGCTTAATAGGCTACTGCACGGCTGTGCAGCTTAGAGGGAACTTAGAAAGAAGGTACCTCACCTTTTGAAATAAGTACATCTACCGGCTGGTACAAGAAGGGACAGGAATAGGTGCCCACATCCCAGTTTCATCACCTCCTTTGGGGAAGCTAGCACTGTTAGTAGCGAGAGCTTGGAGTGTTCCTCCATTCCACATGCTTCTTAGAGACTGCACCTAAGGCAAGGTTGTAAGTGGGGAAGATGGTTCCTTGTGCCCTCTTCCTACTTGTGCCCTAATGGAGGGCCGTCCATGGACTCCCCTAGACTATTATTGTCGGGATAACTGCTATAATTAAGACAGTTGTCACAACTTTCTAATGCAAATTCTATTTAGTCTGGAATATAAGGAGGTTGGTTTCATCTCAAAGGTATATGATTTTTTTTTTAAGTTTCAGGAAAATCTATTAAATCATTTTTGATTCCTGTATATAAATAAATAAGGGTATTTATAATATCTGGTTAAACATTTATTTGCCGTGAAAACCAGACAATGAGTCTCAAATACAGGTCTTTCATGATTCCCCTCTGCTTGCATCATATTTTAACCAGCCTTGGGACATAAGGGAAAGAAGTATTTATTTCTAATCAGAAATATTGTTCATGAAGAGTTCAATATCATCTTTATAAGGTTTGTTCAAGCTTGGCATGCTTTGTAGACTGCACTGAGTCCTAAGGAATATGTTATGTTTGAAGGAAACTGGTTCTGTAGTTCTGAAGTAATAAACATTATACTTTTTTCATGTATTCATGATAGGTTTCCTCCCATCTCTGTTAGTGCTTTATGGTGGGGGGGGGGGAACATAAGCAATGGACTTTTCTGTTAGATTCTTTTGATAAAACTAAAAAACAGTGGCGGCACTCTTAAGCACTGGGATCAACTTAAATCTATGGATTGTGTTTAATATTGTGTGGGCGTAATGTACTTTCATAGATTGAAACTAAGAGAACATAAGTTATTCAAAAAGTTAGTGATGATTTTGACAAGAGTAGCTTTATAATCATAAACAACCTCTTCCTTAGTGATCTGTTCTCCTCATGTGTGGGTATCAAATTACCATTGGCGAAAATAGGAGCTATGTTCATGCATCAAATGCTAGTTTTTTGTTACAAACAAGCACCTAAATAAACTACTGTCATTTCTATTGAATGGTAATACAATAGTTACCAGATTCAGAAACTACGTGTACACACCTACACATAAAAACCCAAGAAGAGAGCCTAGTTCATGAACTCCTACACATCACACATATATTCTACCCGTTACCAGAAGGGGAAGAGATGATCTGACGTATTCCTCTTATTTTGAATTGTATTATCCATCATCATTTGACTTTACTCCTACAGCCACCTTTGGGAGAATGTCAAATCAAAATGTATTATTAACCTACAAGGAAAAAGAATAGACAGAGACACATTTTGACTGATTCTGTTCTGAGGATCAGTGTACATCTATTGACATCAGTAGAGTTATTCCTATTTACTTCATGTAATGGAGATCACAATCTGCCCATTGTTTTGTTGTTAAATCATTCTTTAAAAAGCAAGGAAAGAGCAAATTTATATAATGAAAGATTAATAATAGAGGATTTGAAGGTTAAAGTTAACAATACCATGTTGTGCTACAATGTACAAAAGAGGTAATCTATATTAATTAATAATTCAATCAATAAATTGACATTCCATTTTTTTAACATGGTGGGGGATATCTATGTGAAATGTCTAGGGGGGTGTAACCCTAAGAGCATCCCTATGCCAGAAGGCAAGGGGGTCTCTGGGATCTACCAGTATATTACAGCTGGCCTGACTAGCTCATTATAATCAGAACCTAAAAGATGTCAGGTAATATGTAATTGGCCAACCAATAAATCACTGGTCACTAATATGCCTGCACAATATATGTAGGTCAACTCACAAAGGGTTATAAAACTGTGCTGAAAATGAATAAAATGTATTTATCAACTCCCCCTGACATGCCAAGTTTAAAGTTTATTTTTTCTAGGCAAAGGAATGTGATTATGTCTGCCTGAATGTGTTTCCTATGTAAATTGAGCAAGGTATGACCAAAGACAAAGAAAAGCACATGCTTGGCAAAAAAAGCCATCAGGAGAGCAAGTGTGGGGGGATGGAGATGGCATCCCCAGAAAGCTTTCCTGCCTCTTGAAGCAAGGTCAATGGACTTTGAGATAAATATTTTTCAAAGGTTTACTTGACTATAAAGAGAGGGGCAGAGAACCCCTAAGTTATTCTTCACCTGATGAAGCAAGGAAAACCTTGTGCCTTGGACTCTGTGAGAGTCCTGACTAAGTGCTAGACAGGAAAGGGAAGATCGGTGAGAAAACTAAAGACTGTAGCTTGTTAAATCCGGTCTTAGCCATTTGACAGTATATGTTTACTTTTGATTATTTGTAGCCATTTCTATCTTTATCCCTTATAGCTGAACTCACTTAAAACCTATCTTGTTCTGATTGTATAAACTTGTTTTACCTTTTATCTAAACCAACCCAGTGCTTTGATTGAATTGAATTGATTGCTGACTCCAGTCAAGATAACAAGTTGCTGTTTCTGTCTCCTTAAAAGAGCAGCAAACTTAATAAGTTCTGTGGGTGTTCCAGGAGAGGGCTGGACCCTGCAGGGAGACAGTTTGGGGTGCATTTGAGAGTGGTGGGATGGGGTTTAGGGTATGTCTACACAGCAATTAAACACTGTGTCTGGCCTGGGTAAGCTTACTTAGGCTCATGGGCCTCCATCTGTGGGGCTGTAAAATTGCTGTATAGACGTTTGGGCTGGAGCTGGAGCCCAAGCTGTGGAAACCTGGGGGTGAGAGGTTCCCAGAGCTCAGGCTCCAGCCCGAGCCCAAAAGTCTACACTGAATTTTTTCGTCCTGCACACTGAGCACTGTGAGCCAAAGTCAGCTGGGCCATGCCATGGGTCTTTAATTCCAGTTATAACCTTCAATTATAAAAACTGAAACCACCTATAAAGTTTGGATCTAGATCCTAATTTCTCCAAAGTTCCGGCAGCTAGAGATTTGATTTGGCCTCATATGTGAAAAATATCTCAGGCAAGCATCCCTACCACTACATGCTAAAGTAAATCTCACATACAGTGATGGGATGAACTAGGCACCCTACTGGAGGCCTTAGGATCCTCCCAAACTCATCCCAGATAGGAGTAGAAAACTCCTCTAAGCAGCCCCAAAGTGGCTGCAGGGGAAACAGCCAATCAGGGGCCAGGAAGGCCATATAAAAAGAAGCTACAGAGGCAGTCAGTTGTTGCCTGGAGCTGGAGGAGAGAGGACTGTGTTCCTGATGGGCTGAAAGAGCAGCAGGACCATGGACAGCTCAGGGCAGGCAGGGAGGAGCAGAGCTAAGAAGGAACTCCTGGCTGGGTGTGGGGACCGAGCAAGGACTCAGCCCAGGCAGGGCTGCAGGAAGATAGAGTCTCCAGGGAGGAAGCTCTGGGGAGTTCAGCCTAATACCAGGGCTGTAGACCCAGGAAGGGGTTTGTTCTGTTCCACATACAGACAGTGTGTGTGACTTGGCTGAAGGACTGAGTCACTGAAGACCCCCTGAAGAAACCATCAATCAAGGGGATGCCCATGAGAGGTGGGTGCCACCCTGTGACAGACACATTCTAAAGCTCCACTAGCAGCAACCTAAATGTTAGCTGAGGGAGAGGGTGCTGAGGTGTATGGCCAGGGAGGAGAGTTCTATGTACTGAGGGTACTGAGCTGGGCACTTACATGAAGGGGAAAAGGTTCTTGATTGGCTGACTAGGAGACGGGGGGGAGGGAGAGGTTTGTTTAATGTTCACCAGTTTCAGTATGATTTTTTATAAGAATCACATACATGTTGGGGTGTTTTTTTTTTGGTTCTGTGCAAATTTGAAACTCCAGGGAAAACTTGTGAGTCATGAACTTGGCCAAACCAAATTTTCTACCTTTTTTTTTTCTCTTCTTCATCTCCAAAGTTAAGCAAACTAAAACTACTGTGTTTTAGGTAACAAGCAGCTCTACCAGTAAGTGGATTTTGCTGTATGACCCTGCATGTATCCTTTGGCCTTCATTTTGTTGCACAAATATTGCTATTGTTGAAGCATTTTTACTGGTTTAAAAATGTCAACCTGACTGTTTTAAAATGATGCAGACAACTTATCAAGTATTTTTAAAATGTTAAATACTCTTTAGAAAACCTTAACATTTATGGAAGAACGGTAGCACTCACTGAACTAAAATATGTCATACAAATTATTATTAGCACAGAACTTCTATTCTGACCAGAATTAATTATTTCAGTGTTTCACATGCTCTTAAGAACTGAAGTTGGCATCTTGCTTTATGAAATTTGGGACACAAGTCTGGGTACTTGTCAGGTATGTGACGTGAAAAGCACATAGAAGAATGGATTATTATATAAATTCTTGTCAACTCCACACTTTTGAGAAAGTTTGAAAAAGAGTATTTAAGCTAAATCTAACTCCAGGCAGCTTTCGTTTATGTGTCAAAGCCATGGATGACTCATATGCTCAGTGACATATAACCCAAATAGCAAGACAAGCAGATCACTACAATTTAGTAACCTCATCTTTAAAACCGCATTGAGGGAAGGTTTACTGAATTTCATATTTACCAGTTTTGTATTCAATCTGTCTTCTCTGACAAAGCATAAGTGTCAATGTTTTTCAAGAAAAAATTCAGCAGAGGCTTTTTTTTTTTCATTTTAATAATGCTTAGTTGTAATATACTCTAACATTTAATTTGTAAAGCACATTGCAAACAAATCCTGCACACCCCTTAAAAAGTAGATATTTATCATTATCACAGTCTTACAGATGAGGAAATTGAAGGGGAAAGGTTAAAGGTAAAATTTTCAAAAGCACCTAAATTATTTAGGTGCCGAAGTGCCTTATTCACTTTTGAAAGTGGGACTTAGGCTCCTAGACCAGTTAAGTGTTTTTCAAAATAGTTCCTGAAGAGTGTCTACAGTGCAATGAAGAGTGAGCCTCCCAGCCCAGGCAGATAGACAAGTGCTAGTTCTGCTCCAGCTAGCACACTACAAATAGCAGTGTAGCTATTGCAGCACATGTTGCAACACAGGCAAATCACCTGACTACAGAGCGAGGGGGCTGGGAAGGCTTAGACTCAGGCAGCTGGCCTGTGCCCACGGAGCAATGGCCATGTTGCTATGTTTAGCAGGCTCTCTCAAGCAGAGCTAGCACGTGTCTGTCTACCCGGGCTCATACGTTCACTTCCAGCTGCAGTACAGATACACCTACATGACTTGCCCAAAGCTGCGGAAGGAGTGCAGTATGAGAGGAACATTTAGATCTCATGAGGATTTCTGGGCACCCTCTCACTTCTGTTCTCAGACCACTAAACTGCACCACTTTCTTATTTCATTTTTCCTCAATCTTCAGTAAAGTGAAAGTTAATAGCAACTATCCAAAATGTGATGTTAATTTGTAATGTAAAACATCTTGAGGGAAGGTGTTTCATACAGATCTTAGCAATTAACTTATTACTATAAAAAGAGTCCTACAATTAACAGAACAGTATAAAGTCACTCCTACCACAAGTGTTGCATAAAATTGGCATACCATGAGGGAATGACATCCTTTAATAAACCTAGGCCTAAAAAAGGAGTAGAAAATACATGAGTTTGGGTTAGGAGAGGTAAAAAGAAATGAGGGATATGGGGTGAATGTGTCTGTTTGACAACAGGCCATATTTTCTCCACTCAGCTGGTACAAATGCAGCTGGAATCTATCCCTAACTACCAGCTGAGAATTCCCTTAATGTGGGGAAGCCCTTCATTGATGTCAACCTAACAAAGCCAACTCCTAAATCAACTACTCCAGCCTATCCTAGTGCAGGGGTCATTCCAAGAGCGGGAGGGGATATCCAGACATCTGATCCATCCTAGAGAGAAGCCAACCTTGCAGTATGGATCAAGATCTGAACTTGGCCAAAGATTTTGTTGTGAACCTATTTCTAATGCAGATATAAAGCATTTTCATGCCACAGAAAGTTAGGATGCAATGCTATTTGAATTTTAAAAGCATTTTAAAAGATACCGTGTGGATCGGGAATGAGCGACAGGGAATGGAACACTTGAGGATGACCTGTTCTGTTTATTCCCTCTGGGGCACCTGGCATTAGCCACTGTCAGACAGGATACTGGGCTAGATGGACCTTTGGTCTGACCCAGTATGGATGTTCTTATGTTCTTACATCTCTTCCTCTCACTGAAATACATTGGTTCTTCCAACATATCTGTTTGCTCTAACACACTCCACCAAAAATTCAGCTTCTCCAAATATTCTGCCTAATCACAAATCTAATTGTTTCCAGCTTCTGTCCCCAGCCCAGAACTATTAGCGCCTGTTTTTTCCCCACCGCTGGAACAAATCTATTTGCTATTAGATCTCTCCCTCTTCCCACCAGTCTTTGTTCAAGCACCTCCCTGATCTTCAACCCACCTCCAGTAAGATTATTGCTGACCCCCGCCCTTATGGGGCTACAAAGGAGGGAGGCCGCAGAGCTGTTTTGCCTCATGAGTGTAAAACAGCAGGAGTCTGGGATGGTAATGGAGTAGAGCAAGAGGTCCTTGAATTAAACTGAACTCTAGCAATAGCCAAAAACTGAAATGAAAATGTTAAACATTTCAGTCAGTGCTACTGAGGTCCAGCAACAGCAGCCAGTAGAGGATACTATCTCACTCTTGTGTGTGAGTGGCCTGAGGTAGTTGCTAAGGCACTTAGACAGAATATATGTGTGCTAGGAACAGGGCCTGCTTAGGATTCAAACAAGGGAGCTGCCCACTCAACTAGTGGCTCATGCCAGGTCTGCTTCATACAATAATGTGAAGACTAATTTCCCACTTCCTAAGTGGGAACTTATTAATAGCAAATGTAATTTCAGAAGGTGAATTTTCATTATGCTTACCAAACCATCAAGCAAAATTAGGAATGTGACATGACAGAAGGAAAAAAAAATCATATCAGCTGCACCCTTTGGATTGGCCAAGATGCCATACATATTGAGTCAGGGGATGCCACATGCTGAAGATCATTCCAATGAATTCTGAAAGGTTTTTTTCAACTCTTGCCACTTGAGCATCAGGGGTCACCACAACCGGAGATGGGACACTACGTACGGTTGGCCAAAACCTCTGAGGTGGCACCAAGTATTCTCTCTCTCAGGTGCTTGGCTGGCTGGTTCTTGTTCAGATGCTCAGGCTCTAACTGATTGCCATACAGGGCATCAGGAAGGAATTTTCCCTGAGGTCAGATTGGCAGTGACTTTGGCTTTTTTTGCATTTTTTCTACTGTGTGTAGGTGCTCGTCACTTGCCACAGTTATCTGGAATATCTCATGTAATCATTTCTCTGCCAATGCAGGGGTCTTGGGCACTGGTGCTCCTTGGACCCTCCTATTCTCTGCCGTGACACATATTAGTCTCCTGTGGGTCTCATTTACTGTAGTCTCATTTCTGTTTTGGGGTTTAGTGTGTGAGTGTTGGAGTCAATGTTAGCCAGTAGGGTATAGATTTTGGAGACAAGGGATCTATGGCTAAACCTGGCAATATCTGGAATTGTGAAATTCCAGACACTTGAAAGGATAAAATTTGAGGTAAGAGTGGAGGAGGAAAGGGAGCAATAAAAAAGTAGAGGCCAAGACCAAAAAAGTTGAACATACTACACCCCCGCACAAATCATTAGATTTCAAACTGTTCCCCAGACCTTCTCTTTCTCACCTCCCTTGCAGCATCACTGAGAGTATGCCTACACTGCAGTTAAAAACCTATGACTGGCCCGTGCCAACTGTCTTGGGTTCATGGGGCTCAGGCTAAGGGGCTGTTTAATTGTGGTGTAGACGTTCAGGGTTGGGCTGGAGCCCTGGTTCTAGGAGTCTGAGAAGTGGGAGGGTCCCAGAGGTCTGGCTGCAGCCTGAGCCTAAACGTTTACACTTCAATTCAACATCCCCTTAGACCAAGTTCCACCAGCCCATGTCAGCTGACATAGGTCCGCCATGGGTGTCTAATTGGAGTGTAGACATAACCAGAGAGAGACTGTTTCAGACAATTTTAAATATAAAAAGCAAAGGCATTGGAGTGGAGGCGAAGTTAGAGAGAGAGATTTGTATAGCAATATGCCATCTTTATGTTCTGTAAAGGAAATTATTCAGTTTCTTCCTTGTTTCACAGTATAGCCCTATTAGATGCTAAAAATGGCAAGAGTTCCCTTAAAAAAGTCATTATATGGTATCAGTCTTGGAAGAGAGACTGCAAAAAGAATAGAGTATATTTCAATTTAAATGAGATTCTGTATTGTAATACTTCCTTATATAAAAAAAGCCATAGACAGATTCAGTTTTAATGAGCCCTTATACTACATCAGGAGAGGGAAAGAGACCTATATTTTGAAATGAGCCATTAAATAGTGCATCTAGCCAATGAGAGGTAGCAAAGGAAAGTCAGATTCATTGTCTCAAAATGAGCCAAATAAGAGGTGAAAGTATAAGGAACAAGAGAGGCGTTCAGCTTGCTAACTTCCTTATCCCCCCCGATGTATGTTGTAGGTTTGTGGCACTGCTCAAGCTACTATACAATAGTTATGACTATAAAGGTGTTTCCATTCCCATTATTATTATTTTCTGCAATAGTGCCTAGAGGCCCTAATCATGCACCTGACCCTGTTAATACTGAGTGCTATAGAAAAAAAACAATTCCTGTCCCAACCAGCTTACAGAGAGACAGCAGATGGGGGAGACAAGATAAATGCAAGGAGCCAGGGAGGACAAGGTAGAAGTGAAATGGTAGTGTCTGGTGTGGAAGAGGGAAATTCTGTTTTCATGAAGGATTTTTAAATCTCAAAATCCATTTTCATTCTTATTTGGAGGGGGGAAACAAAATTTTAAATCTCACTGTAAAAGAAAATTCCAGGAAAAAAGAGTTTTGGATCAATAGAAATATTTGTCTGGGTTTGACGTTTATAATCTAATATACAAATTTAACAAACTTTTGAAACAAATTCTTTTTAAAACTTTTTGTTCTGAAAGCATCAAAATGGGATGTTTCAATATTGTTGGAACTTTTTTCTGTTTTTTTCTTCAAAACAAAATTTTGGCATAATTGGCACAACTTCTCAAAGCACTTTGATTTCAATGGAACTGCACTGTCTGACAGAAAATGGTTCCAGCAAAGTTTCTTCGATCAGTTCTAGACTGGTATAATGAGCAGAAGTCTCAATATGCCAGCTGCCTAGCCATTAGCACATGTTTCGTAGCTGGATTTTTCTAAATGGGGCTCTGCATAAATAGCTTGACACACCGCCTTTCCTATGGGAGCATGAGTGCAACCTTCTTTGGAAAACTTGACCTACTATAGATGAGTCACAGTCAAATTGGTCATTATTTTAGTTTACTTGTGGAAGTATGCTAACTGAAGGCAGTCTACCCAAAATATAAAGATATAAGGCACCTGCATGAATGATATAGATCACCAACATTTAGGGTCAAACTTGCCATCAGAGGTTAAAGTACAATGGAGCACAGCCCTGACTTATTATTGTTTTAACATTTATAATGCAGTAGCACCTTCAGCCATGTCAAGATTCCATTTTGCTAGGTACAAACATATAGTATATGACAATCCCTGACCCTGATCCAAGGACCTTCCAATCTAACTGATCAGACATAAGAGGTAGATGGAACAAAGGAGAGTTAGGTTGGTGGGAAGTGAGGAGAAGGAAGTAACAAAACAACCTGGCCTCTCCCCTCCAGCTCAAGTAGATTCATGTTATCAGAGCTTCATCAGCACAGCTGCTGGGAGGACTGCTTTAAAAAGGAGTTTACCAATGTAAAGCAATCTGCACAGAAATTAATTTTCATGGGGATGATGAGGGGGACAAAGAGCTGCTGCCTGGTTCATACACTCCTGCCTGTGATGCATGCACTCCTAAGCCTTGTGCAAATTCCCCACACCTAACAATCCTCCTGGGAAACATAGGAAAGGAGGGGGAGGGCAGGGAAACAGTGCTACAGAGTCAACTGAACCTACTCTTCTGCATGTGAGGGGTGAGATCTGGGTTTAGAAATTTCTCTTCATGCACAGATCCAGAGGGTGTGATTTTAGCCACTAACTATAAATTGAAACACCCAGATTTGTTGGCGTTATCACCAAAAGAAACCTACTAATTACGATATTGTGTTGCTGCAGGGATCAGCCTACTAGTTACAGATGAGTTCTTTAAAATGCCTTATAGGGGAAAAAGCATGGCAGGCAGGAGAAAGGAGTATAAGATGCTATTTGTATTCCAATAGTGTCTCAATGTCACAGATCAAGATTGGGACCCCATTGTGCCAAGCACTGTAAAAACATATAACAGACAAAGCCTGCCCCAAAGGACTTGTAACTTTAAATAGAAGACAAAAGCTAGGGCTAATGATATAACACATTACCAGAATGATTGGGATGGTGGGTGGCAAATGTCATGTTAGTTGTCTGGGGGGGAGTCTTCCAAAACATGTTTTTTCCTTTTTATTTTAAGTACAGATGGTTGGGGAGGGGAAGGAGATAGTTTAATAGGAGCATGGTGTGGTGTATTACATTGTAAAAATTGCCAGCTGGCACTTTAAACTGAGGCCCTGCTTACAGGCTAGGGAGATCTGTAGAGAACGGTGCAATCTGGACCTTGCCAAGTGAGTTTACGGATAGATCGCTAGAGTAAGATGGGTGAGGTGTGCCCCTCTGTTTTTGGGAGCAGTCTGTTTTTGTCTCTCTCTGATTTTGAGTTCTTGTGTATTCTGAATTCTAGAAATAGTCATGTTACATTATAACCTTTCAGCAGGAATACTGTATATGTTTGTCCAATTTCTCTGCATGCCACTACAAGCAAAATACATGGAAGTAAGAGGAAGAGGGAGTATGTAATAGGGGCAGAGGAGAGGAAATAATAGAGAGAAGGAAGGGGGGGAGCAAAGAGCAAAATTGCAGCATGAGAGACTGAGAGAGGGGTGGGCTGGAGTTGGAGGAAATAACCAATCAGCAATGAAACAAAATATCCAGAATCAAACCATAAAAAAAAAGTGGCAATAGTTCCAAAGTGCTGCTGCTAATGCTGCTTGCTGTCTAGGCTCCTGCTCCCTGCTTGGGGAGTAGAATCTCTTAGCTACCAGGGACTGCTTTCACACTGAGCCTCCATGACTGGGGGCAGAATTGAATGACTCTGCAAGGTGATTGAATCCAGTATAATTTTTCTAAACAAAAATAAGAAAATACAACACTTAATCTTCCATTTGAATTGAATTTGAAATAGTATTTAATACTGGATATAAATGTATTGTCCTATATTCTTGTTGGGCTGGAGGTGGTAGATCTTACTGCCACAAACCCTCTGCAATCCACTTTCATAGAGCCCAGCTACCCAAGCTGTATGTAGCTTGAGTGCATTTTGCCCTTAATGATTAGTACTCTTTGAGGCAAATATTGCTTGATTTACTCCTACCTCAATGTTACAGGGTGCTGGGCAAAGGGTTGCTGATTTAGCCCTCTGTGACGTTGTGCAGTCTATATGATTTTGTAAAAACATGATAATAAGTGAATATAATGTAATTGGAATAGTTTTATAAAAACATGATAATAAGTGAGTATAATGTAACTGAAATATGCTTCATGCAAAAGGTATCATCACAAAGCTTATAATCTACTGAGAGTGATCATCCTATTTGTATAAATGTATCACTCTTGTATCTAAAACTAGAAATATAAAATATAACTCTGAGGGCCTATTGTAATTATGCAAAGTGTGGGCCATTAATGGTGGTTTGGAATCTTGATGACTCCCATTAACCAGAGCCATTGTCTGCAGATGGCTGTATTTACCTGTGAGTCTTCCTGTATATGTGTGTGTCTGGCTTCAGCAAGACAGAGTGCTGAAACCACTGAGCTGGCAGGAAGAATAGAAACAGAAGTAGTCTTTGCACATCAGCTGGCGCTCCCAAGGGGGTTTCTGTGATCCAACCCGTCACACCCTCTGTCATGCCAGTTCCCATTTAGGGGAATATATTAGAGCTGGCTGGAGATAACCTGGACCTAATTGGGGAAGCAGGGACAGCTGCTGCCTAATTAGCCTGGGGCTGTATAAAAGCCTCAGGGGAACAGAAGCTAGAGGGGGGAGGAGTAAGAAAGGGAAAAGGTAGGAGTAGGAGGGAACCGGTTCTTTCCTCCTGCAGACAGTGAAGGGCCAACTGTACATGTCGAAATGGTGGTGGAAACAAGCCTATGAATAAACTGCATCAGTGGTTACTATCCCGAGGGTTTGAGTGACTTTGTGGACCTTGCAGAGGCAGGAACCAAGGGGGCCCTGCCGTGCTCTGCTTCACTCACTTCAATGGGACAATGCTCATGAATATGGTATCAGGATTTGGGTCTGATCCTTAAGTCAATGGGAGTCTTTCCACTGACTTCAAAATAACTTGGATCAAGCTCTTGATCCATAAACAATTTCAATGGATTTATTAAGAGATGCTTTAAAGACATACAGCAAAGCTGACAACAGCAGCAAGAGTTCAAGGTGGAAGTTCAGCCTCCACTTTGAATGTCTTGACTTTTCCTTGTTTGTGTTGTTTAAATATAGTTTTGTGGTATTTAATTAGCTGTAAGTTTGCATACTTAGCTTTCAGTTTCACCCCTGTCCCAACCCTGGGTCCAAAAACGTGTGCAGCTAGAAAGATAACATTGTGTTGTATTGACAAGTTTTACATTACAGGAATTGGAACATTTACATTGCACAAAATTACCTTTTTTCAGATTAACTGATTCATGGTGAATTCCCTTTACACAATGTAAAAGGGGTAAATCTTTGGGGTAAATGTATGTATATAATATATGAAATAGTGTGTTTGTGTTTATTTGTTTATATGCCATTTTTGTTTAAAGTGGTTGAAATGTTGCCACTTTTCCATAAAATTTATATTCAAATAAGTAGTTTGGAATTCCTCTAGCTGAGCACATAGCATTATCCATATTACATACTTCCTATTGCAAAGTCCTTGTTTTCAAGTGCTTTTTACTTTTACAGGGGTTTTTTTGTTTTTTGTTTTTTGTATTTTCCGCTTTCAATATGTCTAATTGGGATTGGTCTGGAGTCAGTCCCAATGATGCAAAATATTTCACATTCTCTCAAAGCTTTATCTTTTCTTTTTTCCCCTGTCTAGAAGGACTAGCAAGACACCTCTGAGGCTGATAGAAAATCTTTCTATCTTAAGTATTTATATGGCCTCCATTACCATAGCATCTGAGTACCTCACAGGCTTGAGTATTTATCTTTACAACACGGTTTTGAGGTGATGGAGAACTAGAGAGACTCATGTAACAAGAGAGACTCATTTACATGGTCAAGGTCACACACAGTCTGCGGTAGAGCAGGGAATTGAGCCCAGGTCTCGTAAGGCCCTGGCTAGCAGCCCAACCACTGTTCCATCCTTCCAAAACAAAGTGTATTTAAGTAAAGTATCTTTATTTTCAAGGGGGATATCTACTCTCAAAATCCCTCAGATGTACTCCTTGCATATGATACCTTGACACTGCAGGCCATACTTTCAAAAGTACAAACATAAGAACTTATCTTGCATGCTCATTATACTTCAACTGTGTTTATATGCAAACATTTCAAGCTTCACACTGAAATGTCTAGTTTTGCAGGAGGAAACACCGACCTATATTTTCACTAACCTGCACACTTGTATTAATCACCATTTAGAATGTTTTGGGCCTGCTCCTGTTGAATTATTGACTTTAGGAGGAGCAAGATTGGGCCTTCAATAAAAATATTTATTTTTAGCAAATCCATTTTTTTCCTTAGTGGGGAAGGGATAAATCTTTTGAAAGCGTTCTTTGCAGTGATCTTTACTCCACATTCCAAAGGGAAGAACTCATGTTTATGGTCCAAAACACTGAGAACTGAACAGATAGTGCTTCCTATATAATCCAATTGACACATACTTGTTAAAATATTAAGTGTGAAGTATTTAGGGCAGATTTAAATGCAGTATTAAGTGAAGGGATTTGCATAATATTGGACACTGATGCCATATTTGAAATGCCGACATCATCTCTCATAATTGAAAGCATAGTACCTTAGCAAAGAATCATTTATTAAAACCAAACTACTGTTTCATTAAAGCATTAGAATTTGCTGCATGGAATAGCCCTTGGGCAGCATTCTCAAATAATGGTGAATTGCTATTCTAATCCACAATTGAACATTTTAATAACTGTGATAAATGACTCACAAAGGGCTTGAGGTTTCAATGTCAGTGGAATTAGAATCAGGCAGAGAGGCTGGGCATGGGTGATAGATGAAGAGGATTTTTGTGGTAAACAGTTTGCGATGTCAGGACAATACCAGCTTATTGAACTCTTGGAGGCTAAATTCCTGTCCATTTGTCACCTTGTTGCCTGCAGACATAGATGTACATAGAGCAATAGTCTTACATTCTTTATCAGCCTAATATATTCTCATAACTCCTGGACTGTTCTGAAAAAGATCAGAAGGGGAAACATGTTTTAATGAATCACTGAGAAAATTAAAAAGGTAAAACAAGAACAGAATTGCTTTAAATTAAGAGATCCAATATATTGCTGAACGCTTTAGCACTGGAAGCATTCTCTATCTTCTATCCACATTACAGGCACAGTTCCTGGTATTGCTAACATTTCTGTTAAGAGTTGTTGTTTTTTAGAGGTATTGTAGTTTCTAATTTTTATGTTTTCATTAGTCAGTTTGAGTCTTTTTTCAGTATGGAAGAAATGAAATCAGATGATCACTAGCGAAGCATCTTCATAGCTGCATTTATGTCCTCATATGGAAGCTGTTGCTTCATTTGTTGCCCTTTTCTGTACCTTTTCCAATTCAAATATGATTTTTTTGAGATGGGGTGACCAGATCGGTGCACAGTACTCAAGATGTGGGTGTACCATGGATTTATACAGAGGCAAGATGACATTTTCCATCTTGCTATCTATCCCTTTCCTAATGAGTCCCAACATTTAGCTTTTTTTGACTGCCANGTCTGCTTTGGACTTAACTATCTTGAGGAGTTTTGTATCTGTCATCAGATGTTTGGCTGCATGCATGTGTTCTCTCTGTGTGCCGTCCCAGCTCTGTGCAGACACCTGGCACAGCAGACCGCAATCGAGCTGCCCAATGACCACAAGATCCATTAAGGTACAAAGCACCCAGCCAGGGTTTGTTGTCGACAAAGCACAATAATAGCACCTGGCGGACTTTATGGGGATACTAGGATATGCCCATGACAATGGACACAGCTCTGTAATGAAGGGACTTTCCATTCCCCCCTAGGCTGGCCAAAGACACTCCCTTTGAGACTCCATTTTATACACCAATACAAACAAGTTACATATTGCCCCTCTGAAATAGTTACTGCCCCCTGACATGGGTTGTTACCAACCATTACCTTGTTGATGTTGGTTTGATCAAAACATCTCTACATCACACTGTCATCTTGACCTCATCTTTAGGAAGGGTCAGTGTGTTCTCGTTACCTTTTGCAGCAGGGGGATGTTTGTACCATACTTAGAATCGGTGTTCTGGTACCATCCTTCTGGAGTGTGTTTGTATGAGTGTCTTTTGCCTAGCCCTTCTTAAGAATGTGTGTATTTTGCAATACCAGCCCTGTTCTTGCCAGGTTCTGTGAGCTTGCAAGCAGGCAGAGCCTGACTTCTGCTAACTTGTCTTATTTGATTTATATTAGCAAAGCTTGACCATTACTTTAGTTCAGACCTTAGGCTTCACTCAGGGCTTCTGATAGAAGGCTTTATGTCTCAGGCTCTCTTTCTACTACAGTATCAGCTTCAAATTTTGTCAACTCACTTTATACCCCTTTTCTAGATCATTTCTGAATATGTTGAACAGCACTGGTCCCAGTACGGACCCCTGAGGGACACCAGTACTTACCTCTCCCCATTCTAAAAACTGACCATTTATTCCTACCCTGAGTTCCTTTCTTTTAACCAGTTATTGATCCATGATAGGACCTTCCCTCTTAACCCGTAACAGCTTACTTTGCTTAAGAGACGTTGAACAACCTTGTCAAAGGCTGTCTAAAAATCTAAGTACACTATATCCACTGGATCCCCCTTGTCTACATGCTTGTTCACCCCCTCAAAGAATTCTAATAGATTGGTGAGGTATGGTTTCCCTTTACAAAAACCACGTTGGCCCTTCCCCAACAAATCATGTTTACTACGTGGCTGACAATTTTCTTCTTTACTGTAGTTTCAACCAGGTTTCCCGGTACTGAAGTTAGGTTTACCGGCCTGTAATTGAGGCTTACCGGCCTGTAATTGCTGGGATCACCTCTAGAGGTTTTTTAAAAATTGGTGTCACAAACTATCCTCCAGTAATCTGGTACAGAAGCTGATTTTAATTATAGGTTACATACCACAGTTACTAGTTCTGCAATTTCATATTTGAGTTCCTTCAGGATTCTTGGGTAAATGCCATCCAATCCTGGTTACTTATTACTGTTGAATTTATCAATTTGTTCCAAATCAACTCTAATGACACCTCAATCTGGGACAGTTTCAGAGGCTTGTTACCTAAAAAGAATGGCTCAGGTTTGGGAATCTCCTTCATATCCTCAGCCATGAAGACTGATGCAAAGGATTCATTTAGCTTCTCCCCAACAGCTTTATCTTCCTTGAGTGCTCCTTTAGCATCTCAATCGTCTCCACTAGTTCATTAGCAGGTTTCCTACTTCTAATGTACTTAAATGGTTTGTTTGATTGGCTAGTTGTTCTTCAAATTCTTCTTTGGCCTGCCTAATTATATTTTTACACTACACTTGCTCCTTTCTATTTTCCTCAATAGGATTTAACTTCCACTTTTTAAAGGATGTTTTTTTGCCTCTAACAGCTTCTTTTACTTTGTTTAGCAACAGTGACACTTTTTTTGGACCTCTTACTATAATTTTTTTTTTTAATTTGGTGTATGCATTTAAATTAAGACTTTATTATGGCGTCTTTAAAAAGCTTCCATGCAGCTTACAGGGATTTCACTTTTGGCACTGTACCTTTTAATTTCTGTTTCACTAACTTCCTCATTTTTGTGTAGTCCCCCTTTTTGAAATTAAATGCTACTGTAGAGGGATGCTTTGATGTTCCACACACACAGGGATGTTAAATTTTATTATGCTAGGATCACTATTGCCAAGCAGTTCAGGTATATTTACCTCTTGGATCAGATCCTGTGTTCCACTTAGTCAATTCTTGATTTAGTCCTTATGTGGGTTCCAAGGCTAGCTTTTCCAAGAAGCAGTCATTTGAGGTGTCAAACTTTATCTCTGGGTACATGTCACCTCAGGATGGGATGCAATCAATATGGGGATAGTTAAAATCCCCCAGTATTATTGATGGGGGCTTTGTTTGTTTTTTAGGGTTTTTTTGCAGCCTCTCTAATCTCCCTGAATATTTCAAAGTCACTGTCACCATCCTGGTCAGGTGGTTGGTAGTACATCCCTACTGCTATATTCTTATTCTTCAAGCATGGAATTACTATCCATAGAGATTCTATGGTACAGTTTGATTCATTTAAGATGTTTAATTTATTTGACTCCGCTTTCTTTCACATATAGTGCCACTCCCCCACCAGCATGACCTATTCTGTCCTTCGGATATATTTTATACCTTGATATTACCGTGTCCCATTGATTATCCTCATTTCATCAAGTTTCTGTGATACCTATTATGTCAATATCCTGATTTTAATATGAGGCACTCAAGTTCACCCATCTTACTATTTAGACTTCTAGCATTTGTATGTAAGCACTTAAAATGTGACTTTTCTAACTGTCTGCCTTTATGTGATGTAATTGAATGGGACTCTTTTTCATTTGACTGTTTCTCATCAGATCCTACCCATATTTTATCATCTTCCATCCTCCCCTCCTTATTAGGATATAGCAGAGGTCCCCAACCTTTTTCGTCTGGCAGGCGCCAGACGACGAGCCACGGAGGACCGTGGCGGCAGACGAGCATCCGCTGAAATGCCGCCAAGTGGCAACGTCAATAGGCGTCACCGCCGAGAAATTGCCGAAAATTGGCGGCAGTTCAGCAGCGACACCTCTGGATGACGCTGCTTCTCGGCGGCATTTCGGCAGATGCTCGTCCGCCGGCCAGTACGCGGGCACACTTAGACGCCCCGGCGGGTGCCATGGCGCCCGCAGGCACCGCGATGGGGACCCCTGGGATATAGAGAATCTCCATTAATACATCCTCCTCTAAGTGATGTTTCAGTCGGAACCACGTGCTCCTCCATCCCTGTCAGCTTTCCCCCAGCCCTTAATTTAAAAACTGCTCTGACCTTTTTAATTTTATATGACAGCAATCCGGTTCCATTTTGGGTTAGGTGGAGCCCATCCTTCCTATATAGGCTCCCCCTTTCCCAAAAGGTTCTCCAGTTCCTAATAAATCTAAACCCCTCCTCCCTACACAATCGCCTCATCCATACATTGAGACCCTGCAATCCTGCCTGTCTGTCTGGTCCTGTGAATGGAACTGAAAGCATTTCAGAGAATGCTGCCATAGGACCCAGAGCCCAGGCCCAAACGTCTATACTGCAATTAAGCAGCATTGTAGCTCATGTCCTTGAGCCTGCGTCAACTGACACAAGCCAGTGTAGACATACTCTTAGATTCAGGCTGTAGCCTGTTCGATAGATTGGGGCTGATTCTTCACTGCCTTGTGTCTGGTACAGTCATAAAAGAGTGCAAAGTGGGTGTAAAATGCTACCATTATAATTTTGTAGACCAGTTTTGCACTCGCTTTGCATAGACGAAAATGTCTACATAAGGTGTAAAGTAGTGGAGAATCTGGCCCCTTGCATTACTTCTAGCTGCAAGTTAATGATGACTGAAACCAAAACTACTTAGGCAATTAAAAATTTTACTAAATTTACCACTAAAATATACTTTTATACATGTGAAAAATATTGGTGCTCTTCATATTATCGATTTGTCCTTCTGTATCATGCATCTATGGAAAAACTCTGAAGGCTAAAGTGAGTATGAAATGAAGAAACTTAAGTGATTAGAATGGGCCCATTGAGAATACAAGGTATCCATCATAAGCTCATAGAGAAATGGCTTTGTCTCTGAAGATGTCACAGACATCTAGCCTGTTAATTCAGGAGAAGTTAGAAGTCTGCTAAGTTTCTCTCCATTTTGCTGAGGGATAGCAAATTTTCAAAAAGTGGAAGCTAACTTGAACCCAAGAAAGTAACGTGCCCTCATTTTGTGTGTGCAAATTGGCCTTTGAATACATAATTACCACATTTTGCATATGCAAACTTAGGTGGATACATCCACTCTCATTTTTTGCTGGTGTAAATGTTGCTAGGTTTTGAAAATTTGGCAGAGAACAGTTCTGTCTGGCATGGTACTAGGAAAAATCACTAGCATGTGGCACAATGTTAATAGTGGAATGAAAACAAAATTGCAGTTATTTTGACATAGGCAAATGTGATTATTGTCAATGCAAACCCAGGGAATAATTAAAAATTACCTAACCTACTTTCTTTCATAAAATATCCCTTTCCCTCACTGCAGCTATTCCTTCATTTCCTAGTTTCTCCTTTCCTCTGTCTCCCACTCCTTTTTACTTTCCCATTACTCTTCAGTCATTGTCTGTTTCATTTTCCTTTCTCCATCTGAAGTCAATTCAAATTGGAATTAGATTTAATGGGAATTTTTGGATTCACACTCTCTCATAATCAGACTCTCTCTCTTTCTCTCCGAAAAAACAGCAGAGAGCTTCAAGCTTTCAGAGATGTTTGCGTGTGTTGCAGTAGCTGAGGAGGGAAGGAAGAGGAAATTGGCAATTGGAAGAGCTATTCTTTGCTTTGCAGTTTTAGTCAACTTGGTATAACTAATGTTTAAGTTAATAAGGCTTGACTGACATCCCCATCATTTTGGGGACAGGTAAAATATTTGTTTGACTATGGGCTATCTATCAAACAGATACAATCCTTCATGGCACGTGATCTGATCCAGCATACATTTTGGAAAAAAAGAAAGGTAAACTCAAGGGGGGGGAAAAACACCCACATTTGAAAGATTTGAATGTGTTCCTTTTCTCCCCTCTTTTCACTTCTAAAACTGCATAAAGAGAGAGGCAAACATTTTTATCTGTTAACAGACAGGTCCAAACCTCTATATCTGATATGTCTGTAAATGTTGGAGAAGTTTGGGTTCAAAGTTAGGGACTTGGGCTATCTATATATTGGTAACATTTCCATCTATCCAGTTTGGAACACCAATTTTCTGATTTGAACAGATTTTGTCTGTTTGGAAGGAATTTGATTTATATAGAACAAAACTAATTTAAATAAAAGTAAAGTTAGCACACTTCAGAGGAATCTCAGAATTCTTATGCAGGTTTGTTATTTTGGCAGATCAGTGTGCGACTCAAAACAGCTTCTATGTTACTTACTCTACCAGTTGGATTCATAACAAACAAAATAAATAAGTCAGTACTGTCTTATATTTTATACTATAAGTCTAGAGTACAGCTATGCACTAATCTAATCCTGGCTGATTAAATTGTACTGAAATAAATAAGAGCCTAATCCTTCACCATTACAATCAATAGAAATGTTGCCATTAACATCAGTGGGAACCAGATCAGGCTGCAGTGAATTATGGGCATGTGTTTAAACGAGCTACAAGGCATACAATCAACATATGTCTCCAAGGTCAGCATTGGCCATAAGAATGAACACTGAACAATTATATCCAATCTAGTTCTAGTCCTCTTTAAAGACCAAGGGGAAGAGAAGAGTCATCTTAGCTGTTACTGCTGCATAATGTTTGTTTCTGATAGCACTTTTGCTACTGCTTTGTTTAGTCTAGTTTTTAAATGTCTTAGGTTATCTGAGAGTTCCGTAAGGGAGGCCAAGACTTTAAATTTACCTAAGTCTAATCAATTTCACATTTAGGATGTTTTTTCATGATATTCATCCTAATTTTTCCTTAATTCTATTCCATTATTTAATCTTTGCAAAGCACTTTAAAGATAGTGTTGTAAACGAACAAAATATTATTACTCATATTTGCATACCTTTGAATTACCTGAATACTATTGTCCAGAACCATGTCCCACCTTTATCATTCATTAGATAAACTATAGGTGGCTAGGGCTAATCTTTTCTATGCCAGGTAAATAAGCTTGCGTGTGTGGACTGCAATGCAAAATTTGGCCCTATGTATAGATTAAAATCATTTAACTGGAAAATTCATTTTTTGCTTGGAGGACTATCGAAGGAAGACCATAGCAAAAATACACAGACTACATATGCTGCATTAGACTAGAGGTGCTGTGCATTGTTTGCTTCACAGGAGCAATGTTGGACTGGAATTGCTGAATCTAGAAAAAGGCAAAGGAAGGTTTTAAAACATCAGAGTACGGTCAAAGGGAACTGGTTATAGCTGTCCATTCATGGAATATGGGTATATAATATAATTAGAGCCAGAAGACAACTATTTCTCTTTTGAATATTCTATGGGGACAGGGGGCAAAAGGCACAATGAGTCTGTTACCCTCCTCCACTCATGTACCCTAGTATGTCACAATGGCAGTTCCTGTGATTGGAGGTGCACAGGAGCTGCTCTGCTCCTGCATCTGCTAGAACACACATCACTCAGTGCTGGAAATGAGGAGGATTGGCTATCCCTCCCTTCCACTCCTGCTTTGTACCAATGCATGGAGCATGTCAGCAGCCCTGAAAACACCAGTCTGCACTATCCTAAAGACCCTAAAAAATGGTGAATCTATGCATACTCACACACAGGTCTTTAGGAAGGGATTGGTATAACATACTATCTGCCTTGCAGCTCAGAGCCCAGATGCTACAGGAGGTCAACTAGTCCAACCCCCTGCTCAAAGCAGGACCAATCCCCAACTAAATCATCCCAGCCAGGGCTTCGTCAAGCCTCACCTTAAAAACCTCTAAGGAAGGAGATTCCACCACCTCCCTAGGTAACACATTCCAGTGCTTCACCACCCTCCTAGTGAATTTTCCCCCCTAATATCCAACCTAAACCTCCCCCATTGCAACTTGAGACCATTACTCCTTGTTCTGTCATCTGGTACCACTGAGAACAGTCTAGATCCATCCTCTTTGGAACCCCCTTTCAGGTAGTTGAAAGCAGCTATCCAATCCCCCTTCATTCTTCTCTTTTGCAGACTAAACAATCCCCGTTCCCTCAGCCTCTCCTCATAAGTCATGTACTCCAGCCCCCTAATCATTTTTGTTGCCCTCTGATGAACTCTTTCCAATTTTTCCACA
Organism: Platysternon megacephalum; assembly: GCA_003942145.1. Classification (NCBI taxonomy): domain Eukaryota; kingdom Metazoa; phylum Chordata; order Testudines; family Platysternidae; genus Platysternon; species Platysternon megacephalum. The sequence goes on from QXTE01000007.1 coordinate 20,272,322, forward strand.
TCCTTTTTGTAGTGTGAGGCCCAAAACTGGACACAATACTCCAGATGAGGCCTCACCAATGTCAAATAGAGGGGAATGATCACATCCCTCGATCTGCTGGCAATGCCCCTACTTATACAGCCCAAAATGCCGTTAGCCTTCTTGGCAGCAAGGGCACACTATCGACTCATATCCAGACGCCTAGTTGGGATCCTCCTTCCAGATGATGTTGGGGTATCCTCTCGCACTGAGGTTACCTCTCGGGGGGGGGGGAACTCCAATCATTAGGGAAAGGCAGGTGTTAGTAATGGGAGATTCCATCATTAGAAACATAGACAGCTGGGTTTGTGATGACCAGAAGAACCATATGGTGACTTGCCTGCCTGGAGAGATGTCCTGGAGGCCAAATTTAGGCTGCTAGGAAAGAGACTGAAATCCAGGACCTCTATGGTGGCATTCTCAGAAATGCTTCCAGTTCCACATGCAGGGCCAGGTAGGCAGGCAATGCTTCAGAGTCTCAATGTGTGGATGAGACAATGGTGTAGGAAGGAGGGGTTAAGATTTATTAGGAACTGGGGAAACTTTTGACATAAGGGGAGCCTATACAGGAAGGATGGGCTCCACCTAAACCAAAGTGATCCAGACTGCTGGCACTTAACATTAAAAAGATTGCAGAGCAGTTTTTAAACGAAGAGTTGGGGGAAAGCCGATTGCTGCAGAGGAGCATGTGGATCGGACAGAGACTTCTTCTAGGGGAGAGTCTATTGATTGATATCCTCTTCCATCCTCTCCTCCTGACTAAAACCTAGAGAATCAAGTATGGGCAAGATCAGATGAGAAACATTCACATAAAAAAGAATCTGACATATCAGAAAAGGACAGACAAATAAACAGTGACAAGTTTTTAAAGTGCTTGTACACAAATGCGAGAAGTCTAAATAATAAGATGAGTGAATTAGAGTGCCTTGTGTTAAAGAAAGATATTAATATCATTGGCATCACAGAAACCTGGTGGAGTGAGGACAATCAGTGGGACACAATCATTCCAGGGTACAAAATATATCGGAAGGACAGAACAGCTCATGTGGGGGGAGGAGGGGGAGAGTGGCACTATATGTGAAAGAAAATGTAGAATCAAATGAAGTACAAATCTTAAATTAATCCACATGTTCCATAGAATCTCTATGGATAGTAATCCCATGCTCTAATAAGAATATAACAGTGGGGATCTATTATCGACGACCTGACCAGGACAGTGATAGTGACTATAAAATGCTAAGGGAGATTAGTGAGGCTATCAAAATAAAGAATTCAATAATAGTGGGGGATTTCAATTATCCCCATATTGACTGGGTACATGTTATCTCAGGACAAAATTCAGAGACAAAATTTCTCGATACTTTAACTGACTGCTTCTTGGAGCAGCTGGTACAGGAACCCACAAGGGGAGAGGCAATTCTAGATTTAGTCCTGAGTGGAGCGCAGGATCTGGTCCAAGAGGTAACTATAATAGGACCGCTTGGAAATAGTGACCATAATATAATAACATTTAACATTCCTGTGGTGAGAAGAACACCTCAACAGCCCAACACTGTGGCATTTAATTTCAGAAAGGGGAACTATGCAAAAATGAGGTTAGTTAAACAGAAATTAAAAGGTACAGCGACTAGAGTGAAAACCCTGCAAGTTGCATGGACACTTTTCAAAGACATCATAATAGAGGCCCAACTTAAATGTATACCCCAAATTAAGAAAAACAGTAAAAGAACTAAAAAAGAGCCACCGTGGCTTAACAACCATGTAAAAGAAGCAGTGAGAGATAAAAAGACTTCCGTTAAAAAGTGGAAGTCAAATCCTAGTGAGGCAAATAGAAAGGAGCACAAACACTGCCAACTTAAGTGCAAGAGTGTAATAAGAAAAGCCAAAGAGGAGTTTGAAGAACGGCTAGCCAAAAACTCCAAAGGTAATAACAAAATGTTTTTTAAGTACATCAGAAGCAGGAAGCCTGCTAAACAACCAGTGGAGCCCCACGACGATCAAGATACAAAAGGAACACTTAAAGACGATAACGTAATTGTGGAGAAACTAAATGAATTCTTTGCTTCAGTCTTCACAGCTGAGGATGTTAGGGAGATTCCCAAACCTGAGCCATCCTTTGTAGTTGACAAATCTGAGGAATTGTCAGATTGAAGTGTCACTAGAGGAGGTTTGGAATTAATTGATAAATTTAACAGTAACAAGTCACCGGGACCAGATGGCATTCACCCAAGAGTTCTGAAAGAACTCAAATGTGAAATTACGGAACTATTAACTATGGTTTATAACCTATCCTTTAAATCGGCTTCTGTACCCAATGACTGGAAGATAGCTAATGTAACACCAATATTTAAAAAGGACTGTAGACATGATCCGGGCAATTACAGACCGGTAAGTCTAACATCAGTACCGAGCAAATTAGTTGAAACAATAGTAAAGAATAAAATTCAGACACATAGAAGAACATAAATTGTTGGGCAAAAGTCAACATGGTTTCTGTAAAGGGAAATCATGTCTTATTAATCTATTAGAGTTCTTTGAAGGGGTCAGCAAACATGTGGACAAGGGGGATCCAGTGAATATAGTGTACTTAGATTTCCAGAAAGCCTTTGACAAGGTCCCTCACCAAAGGATCTTACGTAAATTAAGTTGTCATGGGATAAGAGGGAAGATCCTTTCATAGATTGAGAACTGGTTAAAAGACAGGGAACAATGGGTAGGAATAAATGGTCATGTGTGGAGAAAGTGAAAAAGAAAAGTTATTTACTTGTTCTCATAATATAAGAACTAGGGGCCACCAAATGAAATTAATGGGCAGCAGGTTTAAAACAAATAAAAGGAAGTTCTTTTTCACACAGCACACAGTCAACCTGTGGAACTCCTTGCCTGAGGAGGTTGTGAAAGTTAGGACTATAACAGGGTTTAAAAGAGAACTAGATAAATTCATGGAGGTTAAGTCCATTAATGGCTATTAGCCAGGATGGGTAAGGAATGGTGTCCCTAGGCTCTGTTTGTCAGAGGGTGGAGATGGATGGCAGGAGAGAGATCACTTGATCATTACCTGTTAGGTTCACTCCCTCTGGGACACCTGGCATTGGTCACTGTTGGCAGACAGGATGCTGGGCTGGATGGACCCTTGATCTGACCCAGTATGGCCATTCTTATGTTCTTATCAGTTCAGAAGTGACGTGTAGCAGGGTACAGGCTTATGCGAGCAGTTCTGTGTCTGGGACAAACCAACAAGCTGGTGGTCAGCTAGGTGAGCCACGTAGTAAATGGTCACTCTCTTCTTAGTCAAAATTTCCCCTAATGTCAAGGGGAGATTTTCCTGTGTAAGGAATTATGAACAGGGCCATTTAATGTGTTCAGTTGGGGCCAGTATTTATTACAACCTTTCAGAAACACTGCTTCTCAAAATAAGGGTTACTTGGATTAATCTCACTCACTAGTACTTCACTAGCAAATTTAAAGCTTGGACTAGTCAGTCTTTATGCCACCATTGGCCCTGTTTAGTTATTTTCACAGTATTACCAAAGATTTTATTTCAGACTTTTCTTGGTCTTTTTGTTGTGTTTCTTTGTTTTATATAATATTCCTCTGACAATCTCAGATACAATCAGTGGTTCCTAACATAGTGTAAACGACTATTTATTCAAGGGGGAAAGAATAAAATGAAATTACAGTTTTGGATTTCCTAGATCCACAAATTTGATTTTGTTTACAAATTATTAATAACAACTTTGGGGAATTAGAGAATGTATAAACAAAAATAGGCAGAAACCAATAGTTTTCCTACCTGCAGTGCATCCATGATTTATTCAGTGCAATTCTTCTTTGGGAAGGGGATAATAAAAAGAGAACTAACTTCTGCAGGTTAGGTGATTTATTTGATTTATTTTTTTATATGAAGAAAATTAGATTCTTACCATTCCTAGCATATGAGATGAATTGATAGTAATTTACAATATGCTTCTGTACAATGGTCAGAATACAGAGAAACAGTTGAATAGAAAATTGTGGAATGCACAACTATGGTGATTCCTAGAGTTAACTATTATCCCAACCATAGTTGTACTCATTGTCACATTGTTCACATTTTTTAAAATGCATCTTGTGTCCCATGTTTGCCTGTGCCTTTATCCCACTGAGCTTCCAATCCTGACTGGAGCTTTTGGGGCACTATCACTATTTAATAATTTTGGTTGGTCCAGTGATACTCCTAAATGTACTTTGTACATGTTCTCTTCCATCTTGCCATCTGGTTCTGTGAACAAACTCCCATTGGCTTCATTAGGAGTTCCCAAGGAGGGCAAGGCTGGGGCTCTAAATCACTAGTCACCAGAACATTGCTGATAGCCAGGCCTTTTATCTAACTGCTACCATACTTTATACACCAGTGGTGGGCAACCTGCAGCCCATGGGCCACACACGGCCCATCAGTGTAATCTGCTGGTGGGCTGCCAGATGGTTTGTTTACATTTGCACAGCCTCCCGCAGCTCCCAGAGGCCATGGTTCACCATTCCCACCCAATGGGTCTGTGGGAAGCGGCAGCCAACACATCCCTGCGGCCTGTGCTGCTTCCCGCCAGTGGACTATCCTGATGGGCCGCAGGTTGCCCAGCACTGTTATACACTATCTTCATTTCAGATCTGGAATGCTTCTGCAGCTATTTCTAATCATATACGATACAAATACAATGCAATGAGATGTCTGCAAAACTGTATTTTGTTTTATCAACTTGAAAGTGAAATCTGAAGATGTATGCTTCAGAAACTCATCTGATTTTAAATGACCATAAAATCTTAAATTCCCATGACTACCTATAGTCACTGAGATTCACAAGCTCCTTGCATTATTTATATTTGCTAGTTTCTTCTTTAGTTAACAATCAGATACAAAGTTGACTTCTTCAGTAACGTTTGAAGATAAGTTTGAGATACTTTTGGGAACTTTTAAAACTAAAATGTTCACATTCAGTTAAAAGTCTGGTATTTTTGAAGATACCAGGCAAGTTTAGGTCTTGAGACAGCCTCCATCATAATCTTTGCCAGTTACAAATTATGCAGATAATAAAGAACAAGGTTAGTCTTTCCCCCCAAAAAACTCACTCCCATTGGGGGAAAAGGTACTTTTAAAAACTCAGTTCTACTCTCATGCTGGTGTAAATCCAAAGGAAATCCATTGTTATTAATGGAATCATTTCAGGTTGACATTGATTTAACTCAGAACAGAATTTGGCCATTTGTGATTTTGAATTTGTAGGTTTCCTACTACACTCTTCATATTAGGAGGTATTTATGGCCATGCAAAGGCAGTAAGGAGCTTAGTTTTGCAAGAATTCGGAGCTTCATATAGACATAAGGTATCAACAGTCTGGATCTTGATTAATCCACACAGACAGCTTGGACCTCCATTCTGCTCCATCATCCTTTTCCCCTGGCTGGCAGCACAACTCTTGGATATTGTACTGCCATTAGTTCCAGCATCAAAATATTCAGTACTTCGCGCTCTCAAAGCGAATCTGTGAAGCAGGAATATGTTGATGCTGCTTGGTGCAGCTTTAAATCTATGGGGATTTTGGCATAGAAACGCTGTGTGCCTCTGAAGGACTCATGTAGTCTGCTCCTTACCTCCATCTCCTGGGTGAAACATACCCCCTCCCAGAAAAATTAAAGCTGCAACCATAGGTATTACAATGCAGATGGGCTTTTATGGTCAGAGGGGAGGGAGTAGCATAGGGTACAGCTCTGGTTCTCATCCACAGACACTATTTGCACCTTTTGGCAGCCAATTTCTTATTTCTCCTCTCTCCACCAAGCCCCACAGGACAACATCCAGCTTAGACAAAAGCTGTAATGTTTTGGGCTAAATCAACCCATACTTAACAAATCTCATTCAGGGTGAGATTCTCCCTTTCTTATTCATACTGAATAGTACATTACTCCATGATTAAATGGAACTATTTTCAGAGTCAACTGCTACTTTGCATTAATAATGGCAGAATCTGGCACTTAGAGAACTTCAATTGAAGCTGTTTTCATCAATAAGGTTGAAATTTTCATTTTGCTTAGGGGCACACCCTGTGTGAGCAGTTAAGTCTTTTGTATCGCTCTATCAGATCACCCACTCTCCCTTTCTGCCACTGCTGTGCTGTTTCCTATAATACATAAGAATATCCTTCTAAGAGTTAAAAAAATTGTTTGTATAACTTTACATTTCATTATAATTATCACAAGGAGTCCAAACCTAGACACCTAAAATAGATTTGACATTCTTAAACAAAATCAAGATTTGCATCAATTAATAAAAAAACAACTAAATTTCCACGTGCAGCATCCCTTGGATTATACAAAGCAGAAATCCCATCTGTTACATTAGAGAATGTAAATTTGGAAGGGGAAAAGTCAGGATTTCTAGTTTTCAGCAACAGAGTGCCAAAAGAATAATCATCTGTCCACTGAAAAAAAAAGAACTCTGGTTTTACCACACTCCAGAGACAAGTTTCAAATTTCCATAGCCTTTCTGAAAAGAATGTGATTGCACTAGGATCCAAAAGATTTGATACTACACATGCAATTTTGCTCCTGCAATCATATTACAGACTGGATTGTGTTACCTGTTTACATTTCAAATACAGTCTAAACTGCACATTTAATATCCATTTAGTTAGTCCGTTTTTAATGTATATTCCTATTTATACAAATATATCAATGCCCTCCAGTCTACCAGAAAAGGATTCTAGAAAAGAGCATACTGAAACTGTTAATTCAACCCTCTCCTGTTGCTGATATTATTCTTACCTGGGAGAATATTAAATGTAGTCATGAAATAATGGAAAGGACGGTTTTGTTAAAAGGGCTGAGACACAGAGCAACAGAGACTGATGATACAATTACCCTTCCTCTAGAGTCTAGGCTGTGCAGTACTAATGTGATAAGGGTCTTCATAGTTCAACAGTAAGGATGAAGAAACTAACAATAATTCTCAGGTTTAAAGTAGATTTTCTTTATGCTAGTAAAATACTCTGCATCTCCTTGATTAGAATGCCAAGAAAGTTCCACATTGTGCCATGCTATTTGTAAAAGAAAATTCTAAAAGAGGTATTCAAATACTATTTAATGAGAAGTGGGGGAACAATTGAACAAATGTTAAGTTTTAACACCATCAGTGCATTGCTAACAGCAAGGAGTTGAATATTTATAGAAGCAGTAGATTAGTAAAGCTTCCTGCAAATCCTTCTATTGTTCCTCAGACATAAAATCCACAGTTAGAACCTGTCTCTCTAATATTTGACTTCCTGACTATATTTTTGCATATGAGGTAATGCTGCTGGATTGATAGTAAAATACAGAGAAGGTGAACTATATGTTTTGATTTGCAAAACTGGAACATCACATTCAGCAGGTGCAAAATATACAGGACCTGATTCTATCAGTTACACTAACTTTCTGTGACTATCTCTATTTACGTCAATTAAGTTACTCCTGATTTACACCAGTGTAGAATCAGGCCCACATTCCTTACTGAAGGGTAAATCATGCCTATTCAGTAAAATCCCATGGTAAGTCCAGGAATCTCAGTGAGGTCATACAGTAGGTATAAAACCACTAAAGTGAGATCAACATTAGATCCTTAGAATCTGTAGTTCTGTTTAGCAGGACTAAATTCTGCTGTGTTGCCCTCGTGTACATCTCAGATAATTTCACTGAATTCACTGGCGTTCCTAAGGATAGAATTTGGCAGTTATTCATTTTTGTTATAGTTTTTGTTGTTTTGTTTTGTTTTTTTCTCTAAGGCAGAAGTTAACATAGTTTATTGATGCAGCACTAGCCAAATTCATTGGCTCAATTTACATATACTTTATACTCCCATAACAATCTTAAATATGTTGGTGTCACTAGTCATTTATTAAAAACTGCTTTAACATGTTTTAATATGGATCATTGTCTGCCAGCTGTAGTGGAGCCTGATCACTAACCACTGAAGTCATTGGGAGGTTTGCTATTGATTTGTAATGGTCAAAGGATCAGGCCTTTGGAGACTATGGTGCCTACATAGTAACTTCAAGTAGAGCTCCCCTAAAATGAATGCTAAATACAGTAGCTTTACTAACTGAAAGAACATTTAGGATTTTGTATGGTGGGGAGGAATGGGGCACTTCATGGTTTAGAAGATTCTCTGCCTTTCATATCTAAATAACTTATTAAATAGTAGCTCCTGTGACGGACTAGAAGTTACCTTGTGATACCTCTTTGGTCTGAGTCCAACTTCAATATAGACTAACTTTTTTATTTAAAAAAAACCTGAACTACAACTGTAGTGACATCCAGAGCTTAAATCCATCCATAAATTAAAAAATACAATGTAAACAAGTATAAAACTGCCCTTAAACAAACCAACCAACCTCAGCCCACACCCTCCTTAAAGAGGGGGAAAAGATGGGTTTTGCAGATATCCAGAAAGTTACCCTTAGTCTGCCAGAATGCAGATTTGTTATCTGGTGAAATATTTTGCTCGCCTATGTGAAATGAGTTTGGCCTTAGTCCAGTTTCAGTAACAAACAAGTGGCCACATACAAACTGTTACAAGTGGCACAAACTGACATCCTTACTGACAGTCTCACAGAGTACAGAGTGGGCTACGAAGACTGGGCTGTGAAGTCCTTTTCATTGCTAGACATGGTCCCGCTAGACCCAGATTGAGGCACATTAGTCGGGAGTGTGGGGATACTTATACTGATGCCTGTGTGATGCATATGTACATGATCATGTGGAGAAATTCATCTTCAAATGCTGTCAATCAGAAATGTATCACAGGCTCACTAGAATAATGATTCAGCTCTGCTGCTCCCTCTGCCCTCCACAGAAGCACAGGCTGGTGGGGTGGTAGCCAGCTGCATTTCTGGGGGATTTCCTGGAAAGATGACAAAAGTTCCAGACCAACTGGGTGTCAGCTTCGTTTGTCATGCCTCTGGATGTAAGAAGCCCTTTGTCTGGCTTGGAGGAAAGGAGCTGCTCCTTCCCCCTTTAGGCTGAGCTGGGGAGGAGCAAAGTTACATTCATGCTCTCTTCCAGCTTCTGCAACGTTTTGCCTTTCACCTGATCTTCTAGTGGACAGGGCTTAGTACAATTGGTTAGTCCTTTTCCCTGGGATGATGATATCCTTTATACTTGACTAACCATTGACTTTTTACTTAGGTCAAGTGAAAATTGTGTTCAGGTTTCCATGTGTTCTAGCATATGAATGCCAGCTCCCCCCCCCCCCCCCCCCCCCCGGATGGGCAGGCATGATTCTTTGCTGGGGTGTAAATGTGTTCATCTGTTTGGGACAGGACAATAAGAAAAGTTATTCACCTTCCAGAATCATGGTATTCAGCATGTCACTGGGACTAAAAGTCGCGCTGACAAAGTCCATCTGAGGTCTGGCTCAGTGGTGGCTCTACCTTCTTTATAGGGGTAAAGAATGGCCTGTGGTACAAGCCTCACATCCAAAGCTACATAGGTAAGATGGTTTATGTGGGTAGGTAGCCATTTTGACCTTGGGATCTGGCAGTCAGGAAAAAGGGTGGCTCATGTTTGGACTGGGTGGCTACAGCCACTATTAGCTGCAGAGACTACGTTAATCCTTCTTTTCAGTGTGTTTACATTCCTGGTATATATTTCACTATCAAGGCTGTACCCTATGGGTCATAAATTATCCCTGGCTTGTGAGCAGCCTTTGGGTGATCCCTTGTGCAAGATAATGAAAATCAGAAACAACATTGTTGCACTAATTGCTCTTTTACTATGAATGCCCAATAAAGATACTTAAATAAAATAATAAAGAAAATGTATAGACCTAAATTCATGGTGTTGTAACACTGCAGATCTCACCAGGAGTCTAAATGAGTAACACTAGTTCATTTCTAGTCAAGCATCTCTCAAAGTCCTCCTTATTATAGTGATTTCTTTTGTCATTTTAGTTTCAAAACTAAACTATTTTTTTAAGCTAGATAGAAACAATAGAGCTAAAACAGATGTTTGATGGCTATTCAATTATTTCCGGAGTTTAGCACATCTTGTAAGCTGCTTTTTCTGTTAGTCTCTTAACTTCTTTGTGACTCATCTCCATAATATTTGCTTGTTTACATGAACGAGGAATCTCTCACAGAATCAAGGATATTTTCACCTGAGACTAACTAGTTGTTACTAGTAGCTAAAGAATCCAAAGGTAGGTCACTGTGGTAAACCCGGCTCAGTGTAGTTCAGTGCATTATAGCTGAAGTGATTGTAACTCAAGGACAGTGTCCAATTACATTTCAAACTAAGCTGCAATACATTTTTTCCTTAGAAAAGACTAATTGTATTTGCAACCTAAAAGTTAGCAGAGTTGCTTACTTAAGACAGTTTTTCTTTAAGCATGAGGCTCACCTTCCAGGAGGAGAGGGGGGTGCACACAGGTCTCTCAATTGTTCCCGGCAGTCTCATGTTTTAAGAAAAGTATGTTTCTAGATGCAATGGTTGCAAAGGAAACCTTGAAAAACATGACCTGAGTGTATCCAGTATATAAGAAAGAAGATGAAATTACATATGAAGACTGTTTGAAGTGACCATTTATTTTGGAAAGTTCTTTAATACTATATGGTGGCGGGGGAGTTGCTGATCATTTGAAGCTGGTTGAAAAACATTACTTTGTTCTATGGGAAATTCTGACATTTACAGGGTGACAAATCATTGCAAATTGAAACAAAAGTCAAAATTTACTTCAGAGCAGAAAAAATAATAAAGGAGTCAAACATTGATATGTATCATTTTGAGAATGTCAACTCATTTTGTTTAATATTGAACAATTATAATAATCTAAACAAAATATTTTTACCTTATCAAAATGAAATGTCTTGACATTATTGAAAACAAACAATCAAAATGAATCATTTTGATGTTTTCCTGTTGAAAATGTCATTGAAATTGATTCATTCCCATGAAGTGTTTTGATTTTGACGAAACTGCATTTTCCAGCGGAAAACTGTTCAGTCAAAAGCTTTTCAACCAGTATTAGTTTTATTTAGCTGAAGGGGGCACAGCGTTCAAAAGTTTAGGAAATGACTTAGAGGAAACCTAGAACTGTAGATCTTCTTAATATCAAATTTCAGATCAATGAGGAAGCAGAATGGCCAGTTGGTGGTGTATGAGCAGCTCGTTTTCTGGGCATGTTTAGGCTTATATTTCATATGTTTTTTAAAAAGTTTTTTAAATTTGAGGCAAAATCTAAATCTACTCAAAATACAAGGGATTTTAATTGTAATGTCCAGTAGCATAGGAAACACTAAAATGCAATACCGTGGGGGCAAAACTGATGATCCAATTTTCAAGTGCAAAGGAGCCCATTTTTTCCAGCAAAACTAGTCATGTTATTAAAATTGCACATAGAGGCCATATTTAAGGTGGTGGGCAATTGCATGAAATGAAACAACAAACAGATTTGTGTGAAATTTCATATTTAAAAAAATAGCCTTGGCAGAGTTCTAGAAGCAATTCTCCAGTGTGTCTCTGGCACTCCCCCTCCCTCCCCCATTTTCCCCTTGCTTTTTCCAATTGGATTTTCTTTCTTTTTCTTCTGGAGCTACTTTGGGATGCTGCCTGTCTCAATATCCAATTAAAAGGAAATTATGGCAACATGCATACAAAGGGTATATCTGCACTTGGAACTGTGTGTGTGTTTCCCAGCTAGTGCACTAAATATAGTGTTACTGCAGTAGCATGGGCAGCAGCTTAGCTCTAGCCACCTGAGTACGTACCAAGGGGGTCTGGTTGGGTTTGTATTTGGGGTGGCTAGTCCATCTCACCACTCATCACTGTCCATGCTCACTCGGCTACACTATTTTTTAGCACACTAGCTCAATGAGGTGTAGTGCAAGTATGTCTGCCTGAGCTCAATTCGCACCCCCAGCTTCAAGTGTAGGGTTTCTCAAATAATCACTTGGAGTTTATTAAAAATCTATGCAGGTATAAATTACATATGTTTAACCTTCCTTGCTCCCTTATCCACATGCTACAATGATGGAGTAAATACATTAGCAGATGGTTTTTCATTCTTTGCAGCTTTAGATAAGCAGAAATTAGATATAGGTAGCAAAATTCTGCTCCAAGAGGATTGGAGAAAGTTCTCCTATAACAGGGCACTGATGCTAGAGTGCATACACCCTGTTTCAAGACACTGGCTGATGGGTTGAGTTAGGTGACTGGGAATCATCTGCTCAGAGGCAGAGTTTCTTAGAAGATGGGAATGCATGGTCAGAAAGAGATATAAGTTCAGGGGAAGAATCAGCAAGGAGTCTGCTCAACATCCTGGTGGGAAATATGTGCAGGAAGCAGAAGTTTTAATAGAAAGAGGCTTTAGGAAGGGCTAGGAAGCAGGTCCTGGGTTTCAGGGAGGAACTGTAAAATCTGGGAAAGATTTGTACTGTGCGAGTTAACACTGAACACTGAACTGTTACATTATTGCCAACTCGGAGAAGGATAGGGATATCCTCCAGGGAGATTTGGATGACCTGGTAAACTGGAGTATTAGTAATAGGATGAAATTTAATAGTGAGAAGTGTAAGGTTATGCATCTAGGGATGACTAACAAGAATTATAGTTATAGGCTGGGGACGCACCTGTTGGAAGTAACGGACGAGGAGAAGGACCTCGGAGTCCTGGTCGATCGCAAGATGACTATGAGTCGGCAATGTGATGTGGCCGTCAAAAAGGCTAATGCGGTCTTGGGTTGCGTTAGGCGAGGTATTTCTAGTAGAGATAAGGAGGTGCTAGTCCCGTTATACAAGGCGCTGGTGAGACCTCATTTGGAGTACTGTGTGCAGTTCTGGTCTCCCATGTTTAAGAAGGATGAACTTAAACTGGAAAGGGTACAGAGAAGGGCCACTAGGATGATTCGAGGAATGGAAAGCCTGTCGTATGAAAGGCGACTTGAGGAGCTCGGATTGTTTTCCTTAACCAAAAGAAGGTTGAGGGGAGATATGATTGCTCTCTTTAAATATATCAGAGGGATCAATATCGGGGAGGGAGAGGAATTATTTCGGCTCAGTGCTAATGTGGATACGAGAACAAATGGATATAAATTGGCAGTTGGGAAGTTTAGGCTTGAAATTAGGCGAAGGTTTCTGACCGTCAGAGGAGTGAAATACTGGAATGGCCTGCCGGGGGACATAGTGGGGGCAAAAGACCTCTCCGGCTTTAAGACTAAGCTTGATAAGTTTATGGAAGGGATGATCTGATAGGATAACTTGATTTACCCAATAGGTCAATAATGTGCCGNTCTATGATTCTATGATTAAATTATTCAGCATAGGAGGTAGTGAGTTAGTCCACCAGCTTTTACACATCCTTCTTACCTGTGTAGGCATAAGTAGCCTTCTCTCTGCTGAATGATAAAGGTCACCAAACTAAAAATGTCATGTTGCAGAAACCACCACACTGCCATCTCCTGTGGAACAAGAAACAAACTCTAATAGATCTAGATTTTAGACCATCACACATGGGGCTAACTAAATGTTATAAATGCAGTAAATAACTCCTGTCTGAGGAACAGCCCCTCCTGATCTCAGATCACAACAGGAACTGTACCTAGCACAGGTAGCCAAGAGACTAAACCTATCCCAATCAAACACTTTCAATACAGAGAAACAAAGTGATTATGTGCGCACGCACACACACACACACAGATAGTTGTATATATATATAATTTGTTTGCTTACTGAAAGGGATACTATGATTTATTGGACACAGTACAATTTGCCCTTTCCCTGGCTATGAGAGTCAGAAAGAGAAATGCTAAGCAACATGGCCATGCTTTTTTTTTTTTCCAAGGCACCAAAAGGTAGCTGCTACTAGCAACAAAAATAGCTATTACGATCTTTAAAAGTTGAAGTACTTGCTCCCTTATCCCCTTACCAACTCAGCAATACATTATTTATTTGTTGTTGTTGCTTGATGCTGGCTGACAGTCCATAGGCATTACACAGCTCACATCTTCCGCAACACAAAGGCACATGCTCTTTGTTTGATATACAATTTTCTCAAAATGAAATTAATAGCACTAGAAGAAGAATGAAAACAAAGCAAAAAACTGTGAGAGAAAAAATCAAACCAATCTGCAAAGCCAGTTTGAAAATAAAAAGTTGAATGAAAATTGAAAAAATAGTTAGCAAATATTGGAAGGGATTCAACAGGAAGTGATAGCCAGTATTATCATTGTCCTCCTCATCATGGCAAACTCTAGTGCTAGTGCTCTAAAAAAAGTTGTGTAAGCCCACACTCCCCTCCGCAACAGCAAGGCTTCACAGCCTGAGCCCACTAGCACAAGTCTGTGGACCCAGCCTGGGATATTCACTCCCACATGCAATGTAGACATACCCATTGTAGACCTGACTCAGCCAGCCTTACTCATATAGAATGGTACATGAGTAGCCAGCAGGACACCTTCTGCTGTAAGACACTATTCAATATGAGTGAAGGTGGCAGAATCAAGCCTTGTGTGACCTGAAATAAATTATTTGTCCCATACTTCAGAGAACCCATCTCTCAAAAGGGGAATAGTGTAAAATGGGTATTGTAGGCAGCACAGTAATGACACCTATACTGTCACCTATAATTTTTGTAGCTATACTATAGTTAAGATAGTTTAACACCTCCCATTATAAGGCCCCATTTTCAGTTGCTTATAACTTTCCAAGCTTTAAATGTTTGGGCTAAAATTTCTCATTCCTGATGTCTGCCTCAGGCTGAATAATTTTGGAAACTTTAGGCCAAAATGGTTCAACCATTTCAGAAAATGAAATAAGAGAAACGTTTTTGCCCATGTTAAAAAAAATAAATTAAAACATTTAAAAAAAATTAGAACCATTGTGTTGACAAACTTTAGCACCTCCATGCTTTTGTGTATGGACATAAACTTTGTCAGGAATGTCACCAGAGGGTAAGGGATGTGCTTTTTGCAATCATTAGGTGGGAGTCCTATGGAAAAGAGCTAGGTGATCCTGTAATTAAAGCCTGTAATTAAAGACTGCATCATATTGCATATGACCAAAGGAGGCAAATTAAATTGCCTGTACAATCTTAATTCTGGCACTTCTTTGAGTGCTTGACTTTCATGGACTCATAGGATTGCAAGGGACCGCAAGGGGTCATCTAGTCCAGTTCCCGGCACTCATAGCAGTATTAAGTATTATCTAGACCATGCCTGAAATGTGTTTATCTAACCTGCTCTTAAAAATTTTCAATGATGGAGATTCCATAACCTTCCTAGGCAACTTATTCTGGTGCTTAACTACTCTGACAGGAAGTTTTTTCATAATGTCCAACCTAAACCACTTTTGCTGCAATTTAAGTCCATTGCTTTTTGTCCTATCTTCATAGGATAATGAGAACAATTTTTCTGCCTCCTCCTTGTAACCATGTTTTATGTAGCTGAAAACTGTTATGTTTCCTCTGTCTTTTCTCCAGACTAAACAAACCCAATTTTTTCAATTTTCCTTTATAAGTCATGTTTTCTAGACCTTTAATCATTTTTGTTGTCCTTCTCTGGAGTTTCTCCAATTCATCCACATCTTTCCTGAAATGTAGTGCCCAGAACTGGACACAATACTCCAGTTGAGGCCTAATCACCACAGAGTAGAGCAGAAGAATTACTTCTTGTGTCTTGCTTACAACACTCCTGCTAATTCATCCCAGAATGAAGTTTCCTTCTTTTTTCCCCCCGACAGTGTTACACTGACTCATGTTTAGCTGTGATCCACTATCAGCCCCAGATCTCTTTCTGCAGTACTCCTTCCTAAGCAGTCATTTCCCATTTTGTATACATGCAACTGATTGTTCTGTCCCAAGTGAAGTACTTTGCATTTGTCCTTATTGAATTTCATCCTATTTACTTTAGACCATTTCTCCAGTTTGTCCAGATCATTTTGAATTTTAATCCTATCCTCCAAAAGCACTTGCAACCCCTCCCAGCTTGGTTTCATCTGCAAACCGAGTGTACTCTCTATGCCATTATCTAAATCAGGGATCGGCAACCTTTGGCACCCTCATGCAAATAGTCTTCATACAAGCAGGTCAGTAGGATCATTTGTGAGGGTTTGCAAGACTAAGTTACCAATATGACAATGAGAATCCAGTGGAGTATAGCAGAAAATTTATGAGTAATGTTTTTGTTTTAAGAAGAAACCACATTTCCTTCATATAGTTTTGTAATTTTCAGTAGGGCAATATTTTCTAAATTCAAAAGTCCTCACAATTACACAATTTATTTAATTTCTCCTTTCTAGAATGGATTTTATATGTCAGAATAAGAAGTTTCAAATTTCTCAGCTAGAAATGAAAGTGTGCTAAAGATTGTGAAATCCTGACAGAAGGGGAAAAAAGCATAAATTTATCATCAAGGGGAAACTGAGGGTAGGCCATAGGAGTCTGGGTTTTTTTTTTTTAAATGAACAGAAGTGTCTCATTGAATTAGGACTGTCTGGTTGTCTTCGTATATATACGTCCTACACTGTCTGCAGAAGCACTTTCATCACAATGTGAAGAACATTTACAAACTCAATGTCTTTCATGAAAATAACTCCACAGCCTGTATCCTGTCAAGCATTTTTAGCACACAGCAGTATATTAATTCTTTCAGATCCTAACCTGTAAATAATAATCTGTGGTTTCTCTCTCTTTTTGGGGGTTCTCTGTATTTGAAAAATGCATGATTACTTGGGATTTGACTTAAATGTTGATCCTCGTGTATAATATGGAAACATGAGCAGATTTGTGCCAGCTTGATACCACTTGCATGTTCAAATGCTTGTCCAAGTGAAGACCTGGTCTGGCAACCAACAAAAGTGGTTTATGTTTTGTTTTGTTTTTGCTTTTTACACAATAAGCACAATAACTGAAACCGAATTTAGGAAGAACTGCAAAACCTTCCTTTTTAATAATTCTTTCCACATTAAAAATGGCACTCAAAGAATCATAGAATCATAGAATCATAGAACTTGAGATCAGAAGGGACCATTATGATCATCTAGTCTGACCTCCTGCATGATGCAGGCCACAAAAGTTGACCCACCCACCCCTGAAATAACTCTCACCCTTGCCTCAGCTGTTGAAGTCCCCAAATCCTGATTTGGTGACTTCAAGCAGCAGATAATCCTCTAGCAAACAACCCCTGCCCCATGCTCGGAGGAAGGCGAAAAACCTCCAGGGCCTCTGCCAATCTACCCCGGAGGGAAATTCCTTCCCGACCCCAAATATGGCGATCAGCTGAACCCCGAGCATGTGGCCAATATTCTCTATCCTGACACTTAGGAAAAGACTCCCAATATCCCAACATTTAAAATCGGTACTAACTCCCAGTGGCACATTATTGACCTATTGGGTAAATCAAGTTATCCTATCAGATCATCCCTTCCATAAACTTATCAAGCTTAGTCTTAAAGCCGGAGAGGTCTTTTNTAGGCGGCACTTCATGCAAACATACCTCTGTTTAGGCTCCCCTGCAAGGACAATGTACATACCACAGCTCCCACATGCTCTCATCTGCATTGATTCCTCTGCTGCCTGGCTCCTGGCTGCAGCTGTCTCAGCCTCCATCATCATTATCACCTGGGGACTAAATGCACAGAGTGGTGCGCCCCCGCCCCCTTCCAACTCCCCTGTAAACTCCCACTCAAACTCCCCTGTTAGCAGCCCTGTTCGCCTGCTCCTGTGCCGCTGCACTGACACCCCCTTGTATCCCTAAACTGCCACCAATCAAGAAACAAAATGTTTTAACCCTAAAAAGGGAGACACGCTTGTGACATTGTGCAGTCTATATGGTTTTATGAAAACATGATAATAAGTGAATATAATGTAACTAGAATATGCTTCATGCAAAAGGTCTCTTATAAGGTATCATTACAAAGCTTATAATTTCCTGAGTGTGATCATCCTATTTGTATAAATGTACCACTCTTGTATCTAAAACTAGAAATATAAAGTATAACTCTGAGGGCCTATTGTAATTATGCAAAGTGTTGGCCATTAATGGTGGTTTGGAATCTTGATGACTCCCATTAACTAGGACCATTGTCTGCAAATGGCTGTGTTTTACCTGTAAGTCTTGTATACCTGTGTGCTGGCAAGTGGGTAATGAAGTCTTGCAGTGACNTCTACTTTCTGTATTTAATAAAATCACTTTTTCCTTATTAATTAACTCAGAGTTAATCAAACAACTGTGCATATCTCTCTATCGGTGTTATAGAGGGCGAACAATTTATGAGTTTACCCTGTATAAGCTTTATGCAAAAGATATATAAAGCTTTATACAGGTTAAAGCGGATTTGGGAGTTGGGCATCTGAGCGCTAAAGACAGGCACACTTCTGTGAGCTGTTTTCAGGTAAACCTGCAGCTTTGGGGCAGGTAATTCAGACCCGGGTCTGTGTTGGAGCAGATGGGTGTGTCTGGCTCAGCAAGACAGGGAAAACAGGAATAGAAGTAGTCCTGGTACTTTAGGTGGCAGCTCCCAAGGGGGTTTCTGTGATCCAACCCATCACAACGCCAGTCTCCATTAAATCCATGAGAGACATGGCGATTGCTATCAATTTCAAGTGGAAGGTGGTTCAAATATTCAGTGATGGGCAACAGTGTAAAACACTTGGATAGTTGGATTTATCTTGGTTTCTAACAGACTATTCTAAAATAAAAGTAATTAAAAGTGCTAAGTGATTACTCTGAAGCCAAGAGGCAACCACTTCAATCAATCAATAAAAATAAAAAAGTGACTAAAGTCATGTCCCAAGGGATAAAATAAACCACAGTTTAAAAAAATAAAAACCAAACGAACACAATTCTAATAGAAGAACTCAAGTTTTAATTAACCAGCTCTCAAGACAGACAAGAGAGCCAGACATCCAGCAGCATTTTGGCTCCAAGCCTCTTTCACTGTATGTATTCAATTCCCTTTTCATTTCAGTTAAATGAGTTTTGAACTCTATTGTCTTGATAATTAAATAACGCTAGGCTATTTTCTTCCCATATGTGATATTCCAGATGAAAAGCCAGTTGACAACTATGTTGACATATATGAAGATTTACACACACATTTGAACTTAATTTCCATTAAAAAAAAATAAAAAAAATAAATGTATTCACTAATTTCTTTTCTTTTCCGAAGGCAATTTCTCACATCAGTTTACCAATTTACCTGAATTACTGGAATCTTAATAGTATACCTTAGACATCTCTAGAAGCATCAAAGTTCAAAAGTAACTATTTCTCATTAAGTACCAGGAAGATGTGATAAATACAATATGTGGTTTCACAGGTAAAAATAGGGCAGAATTTGAACCAGAGAAACTTTGTTACTGGTAACTATGCACAAAAAGGAAAACACAAATTCATGTTAGATCCTAGGTTGAGTTGGCTGGGCTAGCAAAACAAATACAATGCATTTAATGAAACTAATAGGGGAAAATCTGTTTCATGACAATGGATGTGCTGCCAGGGGACTTGCATACCTATTCCAAATTATCTGTCTAATGCTTGCCCTTAAACTTGTATATGGTGCTTTGTAATAGTGGTTTAAAGATCAAGTCCTGGTCCTATTGTAGTCAATGGGACTTTTGCTGTTCACTTCAGTGCAACCAGGTTTTGTCCCAAACCTGCTTAATAGATATAAATCAAGAGCATTAGAAGAAATCAAGACAGTTTCCCTTCCTAGAAGTGCAATCCTTTTAATACCTACAGTTCCTCTACTATAAACAAAAGAAATCAATCTAAAATGATAGGGAGAGACCTTTCCCCATTGGAAAACCTCTCAATAGTAAATGTAATTCCCTATCTCACTAGAAATGCAGTTCATTATCATTAATAATAGTTTAAACTAAATTCTTTATACTAAGGCTGTCAATTAATCGCAGTTAACTCAAAAAGTAACCAATTAAAAAAATTAATCGCGATTAATCACTGTTAAACAATAGAACACCAATTGAAATGTATTACATATTTTTCAATGTTTTCCCACATTTTCAAATATATCGATTTCTATTTCAACACAGAATACAAAGCGCAGTGCTTACTTTATATTACTTTTGATTACAAATATTTACACTGTAAAAATGATAGAAAAATAGTATTTCAGTTCGCCTCATAAAAGTACTGTAGTGAAATCTCTTTATTTTGAAAGTGTAACTTACAAATGTAGATTTTTCTTTTTACATAACTGCACTCAAAAACATAACAATGTAAAACTTTATGCCCTACAAGTCCCTCAGTCCTATTTCTTGTTCAGATACTGCTGCCTGCTTCTTATTTACAGTCACCTGAAAGTGAGAACAAGTGTTTGCCTGGCACTTTTGTAGCCAGCGTTGCAAGGTATTTATGTGCCAGATATGCTAAACATTTGTATGCCCCTTCATGCTTCAACCACCATTCCAGAGGACATGCGTCCATGCTGATGATGCTCTTTAAAAAAATAATGTGTTAATTAAATTTGTGACTGAACTCCTTGGAGAAAAATTGTATGTCTGTTCTGTTTACCCACATTCTACCATATATTTCATGGTATAGCTGTCTCGGATGATGACCCAGCACATGTTAATTTTAAGAACACTTTCACAGCAGATTTGACAAAACGCAAAGAAGGTACCAATGTGAGATTTCTAAAAATAGCTACAGCACTCGACCCTAGGTTTAAAAATCTGAAGTGCCATCCAAAATCTGAGAGGGACGAGGTGTGGAACATGCTTTCAGAAGTCCCAAAAGAGCAACACTCAGATGTGGAAACTATAGAACCCAAACCATCAAAACAGAAAATCAACTTTCTGCTGCTGGCATATGACTCAGATGATGAAAATGAACATGCGTCAGTCCGCTCTACTTTGGATCGTTATCTAGCAGAACCCATAAACAGCATGGACGCATGTTCTTTGGAATGGTGGTTGAAGCATGAAGGGACATATGCAAAGTATGCAAAATAATGCACATTGGAAAATATAATCCCAACTACACATACAAAATGATGGGGTCTAAATTGGCTTTTACCACTCAAGAAAGAGATCTCGGAGTCATTATGGATAGTTCTCTGAAAACATCCACTCAATGTGCAGAGGAAGTCACAAAAAGCAAACAATGTTGGGAATCATTAAGAAAGGGATAGATAATAAGACAGAAAATATCATATTTCCTCTATGTAAATCCATGGTATGCCCATATCTCGAATACTGCGTGCAGATGTGGTCGCTCCATCTCAGAAAAAGATATATTGGAATTGGAAAAGGTTCAGAAAAGGGAACAAACATGATTAAGGGTATGGAACAGCTGCCATATGAAGAGAGATTAATAAGACTGAGACTTTTCAGCTTGGAAAAGAGACTACTAAGGGGAGATATCATAGAGGTCTATAAAATCATGACTGGTATCAAGAAAGTAAATAAGGAAGTATTATTTACTCCTTGTCATAAACAATAATTAGGGGTCACCAAATAAAATTAATAGGCAGCAGTTTAAAACAAACAAAAGGAAGTATTTTTTCACACAACTCTCAGTCAACTTTTGGAACTCCTTGCCAGAGGATGTTGTGAAGGCCAAGTCTATAACAGGGTTTAAAAAATAACTATATAAGTTCATGGAGGATAGGTCCATCAATGGCTATTAGCCAGGATAGACAGGGTTGGTGTCACTAGCCTCTGTTTGCCAGAAGCTGGGAATGAGTGACAGAGGATGGATCACTTGGTGATTACCTGTTCTGTTCATTCCCTCTGGGGCACTTGGCATTGGCCACTGTCGGAAGACAGGATACTGGGCTAGATGGACCTTTGTCTGACCCAGTATGGCCGTTCTTATATGAATCTTTAGCGCATCTGGCACATAAATATCTTGTGATGCCAGCTACAACAGTGCCATGTGAATGCCTGTTCTCACTTTCAGGTGACATTTTAAACAAGAAGCGGGCAGCATTATTTCCTGTAAATTGTAACCAAACTTGTTTGTCTGAGCGATTGGCTGAAGTAGGACTGAGTGGAATTGTAGGCTCTCAAGTTTTACATTGTTTTATTTTTAATGCAGGTTTTTTTTTTCTTTTTACATAATTCTACATTTGTAAGTTATACTTTCACGATAAAGAGATTGCACTACAGTACTTGTATTAGGTGAATTGAAAAATACAATGTATTGTTTTTTTTACAGTGCAAATATTTGTAATAAAAAATAAACTATGAGCACTGTACACTATATATTCTGTTTTGTAATTGAAATCAATATATTTGAAATTGTAGAAAACATTAAAACATATTTAAATAAATGAGATTCTATTATTAACAGCCCAATTAATAGTGATTAATTTTAATTGCCCGATTAATTGCAATACATTTTTTTAATTGCCTGACAACCCTACTTTATACCTTTCTGCCTTATTGTATTTTCGGCAAAGGGAGGCCTTGCACAAATATAGTCCATGAAGTGTATGTACAAAATGTGCCTATTCAATTTTGCACCAGTTCATGCACGCAATTAAAATATTTTCATATCATTGAGGAGATGTGTGTTCAAGTTGGGTTTGTTGAAACTATATTTGCACAAGCCAGTTTGGCAATTTTGCCCCAAAATTGGTGCAAATACACATTTTGAAATGGAGCACAAATTTTGTGTGAGCACAAAAGAGTGCATTCAACAATTTCCTTCTCTGTAACAAGGCTGTTGTGCAATTTGTTTTTATAGGAAGGATCTGTATGCTTGGTACAAAGCAATAATATATATGGAGCCACAGGACAAAGATTCTCTTCCCTCGAAAACACTGGGGGGAGGTGATTATATTTTATTTATCATTTTTGTTTTAATTGATTTAGTGTGATCAGGCACCAGCTCTGAATATAATGCCATGCATACTGTCGAAGCACTTTAAAATGTCCACCTGTCCTGCAGAAGATTTTCTGCCTGAAGAGTGGATTCTACTGACTAACACTAAATTCCAGTAACCAAAAAGAAAAAAAGAAAAAGACAGACACTTCCTGCCTGCAGGACAGGTTGATTGATATTGCGTAAGGACTGAAAGAGAGACTGCTATGCCTGAACTGCAGCATATTGTTTTGTTGAATTTTAAAATAAAGATAAAGTACCATAGTTGATTCAAGACAGCATGAAGTACAATAGAGGTGCTATTTCCAGATGGGAAGATCAAATAGTAAAAACTTGTGTCAAATTTCAACAGGCAATCATGCACTAGTAGAGTTGAAAGATCAATTATTGGCAGTGATCATTTATCAGGTAACCTGATAATCAATCTTTATCTTATAGATATTCATGCTTCCTAGTAAAGTGAAAGATCAGGAATTTAGTGACAACTGTGTGTGGACAAAGTGATGAATTTTACTTTGATTTTTTTTTAAAATGTGGATATACTAATCTTCCACAGACTTGTCTAGAATAGAGCCAAAATGCAAATAGTCAGTAGTATAACATATACTTTTAATGACTGCTTCATCAGAAAATTAATGGAAATCAAGAAGCATTACTGTTAATCAACTGTTTATACAGTCATATCTTTGTGCTTGTGTGACAGCTTCACGGTTGATTTATGTTGGCACACTTTAAAAAAGTGTTGTGAAACTAAGCAGTGAACCCTAATGGCGAAAGTCTACTAGTGAGGAGAGAGAAAAAAATCATTGCTTTCTTATTACCCATAAGCCAGCAACATTTTTCTTTTTAAAGGTCAATCAGTGACAGCATGAACTTTTTCTTTTCCAATACTGGAAAACAGCAGTAAATTGCTTTCACCATACATGGTGGAATGGGTACACTGTTGGATAAGTTTTAATTCCAAAAATCACAGTAAGTGACCTTCTTTATAATATCACTATTGTTTGTCTAGACTCAGATAGCCTATATGACAGTTTTCTGAAATTTTCAAAATACTGATATTCCTTGTCAAGTTGTCAATCAAGAAGTGAATTTCTATTAAAATGCTACCTTCTTCAAAAGTATTTTGATAGAGAAGTTCAAATATTGTCTATGGTGAGAGAGAACCATAAAGTCTAAGCCATACCATATACTGTAGGATCAATTTTTATTGAGGATAGGTAAACATTTGAAGAAAAGAACCAAACAAACTTCATTTGTTTTGCACACTTGGTCAAATCCTGAGGTCCTTACAAGACAATAGGGGTTTGCCTGAGTAAGGACTCCAGGATATGGCCCATACAGACAAATTATACCCTGTCCTTTGGAGAAGTGGAGGGTCCTCTTGTTGTTGTTTTGGAGTCATTCTTGTGCACAAGGAAGATTTGGGAAGAATATGCAGGAGATTTTTATTGCTAGTGCAGAGGATAGTGAAGCTCCAGGACAGGAAGCAGGCAGGGAGAATGCCATAGGTTGACACTCCGCAGCAGCTTGCTCTGCTGTGGGGTAGATTTTCTATGCTTCTTCCAGTACCCAACCTAGTTACTCAGGCTGAGCACCAGGGGATGTAATTAGGGTCTTAATTTATTTACTGGATCTGAACTTAAATGAAGTTTAAAATATTCTGGCTCTTCCCTAGAAATATCTACTTTTTCTAGTTTCATTATTTAGTTCTGATTAATGGATGCTCTGGTACCATGTAATTAGCATACATGCTGATGTCAGTTCAGCTTTGTTAACCTTATATGGCTGTTGGGTTTTTGGTAGGTCTCTCTCTCACACACACACTTTTGTAAAGAGATTACTATGAAAATGTTGATTTCACAGTTCAGAATGGATATTAAACTTTGGGAATATGGTACTGTAATCAAAGACATATAAATGGGATACGGATTATTAGGAAAGCCAATATTAGCTGAGAAACCTGAAAGAATCAGGTATTACCTATTAAACTGAATGAGGTTTTTTTGCTGTAGTGGGACAATGATAATTGCACAAACTGCTTTGCTGCGGTGATTTTTCCACCTAATTGTACTGCCAGTTGCAGTTAGAGGAGTTAATATGGCAGTTAAAGGTTCATGGCTAGTGTTCCGTCTGTCTCACACAAGGGCAACCAAGAAATTACCTTGTCTATTACAGTTAGGGTGTTACTATGATGCTTTAAAGTCACAAATGCTTAAGTTGAATGGAATGAGTTAGAGACATCTGGTTATAATGTTAACTAATGTTAAATTTTGTGTAAACAAGACATCTTGATTAAGCAGTTTCTACAGGATTTATATTGATTAGTGAACAGGAGTCACAAACAGTGACAGACAGTCCCTCCTTTTTTATTTGACGGGCTGAAGTTAAAATGCCTAAAGACAAGTCCATGACTTACGTCAGGACCATTACATTTGAAATCCTAGAGAACACCAGGGGAAGGAAATGGTGGATGGTAAGAATGGCCCCTCTTCTTTATCCCTGACAAAGCCACAGTAACAACTCTTCCCTCCTCTCTATAGAGGGTTCCCCACTGCTCCTCATCATTCCATGTGGGAAGTTCAGTAAGCAGCAATTTTTTCTCCCATCTGTAAGAGGGGACAAATTGATAATGATAGGGGGAATTAAGGAGCTGGATGATGATAAAGTATGACCACATGGGGCTATTATTTCAACAAAGGATACTGCTCCCTGAATGTAAAAGAGGACAGGGATTATGGATTCATTTTCAGGGGTCACCCTCTACCAAGACACTAGACAGATATTGTAACAAATTGATGGTCACCTAGGATTTCGATTGTGATGCTTGTAGACCAGGTTATGTCAGTGTATTCAGGCCAATTCACTTGTGCATTAGTGTAGATAGATCAAAGTGATTGTTAAATGTATAAGTGTATTGAGTGTTTAAACTTCATAAAACCAATGGAGTGTTATGCATTGTTTTCTGTTATGCAGCTGCAGACATTTGCATTGTAAATAATACTGTAACTAAATAACTCAGCAGTCATCTAAGAAACCCTGTGCAATGCTAATGGAGGACTTTATCAGAAAAAGTGCTAATTCCAAAGCATGTGGCTATTGAGTGTGAGGACCAGAGGTCAGACTCAAAGTGCATTAATCACTCATCCTCAAAGGAAAAAGGCCACATGGGCCAAGACACTATCAAGTTGCTTTCTGTCAGAAGATAATGGATTCAAAGAAAGATCCCTTCTCTCTGGACTGTTTGGACTCTTACAGGGAAGTGTACCAGATGCAAAGCAGAGATACCCATATTCTTTCAGGATCCCCAGAAACACTTTTGGGAAACTGGCAGTTTATTACATCATTGCCACCATTTGGAATTACAAATTGTGATTCACCTATACATATATTTTACCTGTTTTAATCTTAGTAACTCACTTCCTTTTCTTAGATAATCAATCTTTAGTTAGTTTACTATAGAATTGGCTACCAGCATTTTCTTCAGTGCAGGGCCGGCTCTAGGCACCAGCGTTCCAAGCATGTGCTTGGGGCAGCACTTTTCAAGGGGTGGGACTCCGCCTTTTTTTTTTTTTTTTTTTTGCTTGGGACGGCAAAAAACCTGGAGCTGGCCCTTCTTTAGTGTAAGATCTGGAGTACCAGTTGATCTGGGTAAGTGACGTGTCTCTTGGGACTGGGAGAAACATGATATGGTGTGGATTTTTCGTCTGTCACCTTTTATCACAAAGTTCATTTTGTCTGGGTGGCAAGATAGACTGGAGGTGTAAGGGGACTCTCTGACTCCATGGTAGGACTGGTATAGCAAACCAGGAGTTCACATTTGTTACTGGCTTGGTGAAATCTAATTATAGGACACAGTCTGTCTTGTTTTCTGACAGTGTGCCCTGCAATAGGTACTCACAGTTGTGAGTCACTCCAGAGCGTGTGACACTGATCACCACTTTGGGGGAGTAAGATTTTCTCTGCTTTTGGTTGCAATAAAAATCTTAGTCTCACAACCTCCTGATTGCCTTTCATAATACACACACCCCATGAGTCATGACCCTCCTGCTGAGAAATAGATGCAGAGAGAAGGGAATCCCTGGAAAGAATTTTCCCATACAAACACTATAATAAAAGTAGAGGATTAGTGGGAAACTAATCTTTATTTCCTGGTCCAAACTAAATGATGTGGGTCAGGATAACATACCAAAAACAAGTCTTTATAAACTAATGTAGCCAATTAATAAAACAGACAAATGGAATCATAAAATGTGGATCAGCAAGTCACTGCATTTTTAATTTTTATTCTGGTCTGTCTTCTCTAGTTGGTATTGTTTTCTCAATGTGGTGAAATCCAGTTTTGGGTTGTGATAAGAATTCTGAATAAGTATCTGTCTTTTGTTTTAATTAGGAAAATATACTTTGAAATATCAGACCACAAGCTTTCAATTTGGGATAAACCCAGAAAAAATATGAAAATGATTTCCTATAACTTGGCATTTCCTTCAGCATTTTTATGTGAATTTTGTCTACTTTGTAAGACTGGGGTTTGCAAATATCTAATCATGATTTTCTCTCCATGAAAAGAAACTTGTTTAGGTGATAGTAGCTAGCATTATATCCTTCCAATTTTCTGGACAAAATTGGTTGCTTCATTTCTTTTTCTCAATCAGGACATACATTATGATTATTGCCCTGACATTCTATAATTGCTGCTTACTGAACTTCCCACATGGAATGATGAGGAGCAGTGGGGAACCCTCTATAGAGAGGAGGGAAGAGTTGTTACTGTGGCTTTGTCAGGGATAAAGAAGAGGGGCCATTCTTACCATCCACCTTTTCCTTCCCCTGGTGTTCTCTAGGATTTCAAATGTAATGGTCCTGATGTAAGTCATGGACTTGTCTTTAGGCATTTTAACTTCAGCCCGTCAAATAAAAAAGGAGGGACTCTGTCACTGTTTGTGACTCCTCTTCACTAATCAATATAAATCCTGTAGAAACTGCTTAATCAAGATGTCTTGGTTACACAAAATTTAACATTATAACCAGATGTCTAACTCATTCCATTCAACGTAAGCATTTGTGACTTTAAAGCATCATAGTAACACCCTAATTGTAATAGACAAGGTAATTTCTTGGTTGCCCCCTTGTGTGAGACAGACGGAACACTGCCATCCTTGTGTGAGACAGACAGAACACTGCACACTGGCAACCCTGAGCTAATTCCCAGGACAGCTAGTCTGTCTCATCACTTCTGTCTCTACATCCAGGACCCATGTTGCTCCCCAGACCACATCGTCCTCTTCTGGACACAGCCCTCCGGCTGTGCCCCACTCTGTTCTTTCCCCCCTTCCAGGAGTCTAACAGTTCTCAGTCCAACCACTTGCCTCACTGGAAATCTGCAGTCCAATTTCTAGCCACTCATCTCACTGGCAGACTGCATTCCATGTACTAGTCACTTCCCTCAGTGGCCGGGGGGGGGGGAGAGCCCAGGCCCGCCCACTACTCCAGGCCCTGACCCAGGGACCCTATAGCTGGCAGCCACATACTGCCCCTCCTCCAACTCTGCTGTCTCCTTCCCTGGGCCACTTCCACCCAGCCCCAGCACCTCCTCTGCCCTTCTATCAGGTCCTCGGTTTGGCAGCCATCAGCCTGGAGTTTTCTCATACTCTGCTGACCCAGCACTGCTCTGTCCATGGTGCTCCAGCCCTCTAGGCAGCCAGTCCTTTCCCCTCAAACTCCAGGGAGTGACTACCCTCTACTTTGCTCAGCAGCCCCTTCTTATATGGGCCAGCCTGGCCCTGATTGGCTCCTCCAACAAACCTTCCCCAATTGGCTGGCACTACAAGACTTTTCCTTATTGGCTGCCTCCCGCACAGCCTCCCCAGGGTTGCTTTAACCCCTTATATACCAGTGAGGGGCAGCCACCCCATCACAGTCACCTACAATACTACTTATATACCTATCTGGTTTAAAGGGTTGTGGTTATTTATTAGCAAATATATGTATATACTAAAATTCTCTAGAATCTACACAAAATGCCAGTGGATGGTGACCTACTATTCTTCAAACCTCTAGCTTATATGAACAATCCTCCCTTATAAAAAAATAAAATAAAATGTTGATTAAGCACAGACACCAGCACAAGTGACTGGGCTTCATGTCTGCAGAAGGAGAATAATGGCAACACAAAATACATACTGACTTTCTATGTAAAGTTAAGTTTGGTGTGTTTAAAAAAAAAAATCAGTAACCTGCTTCAAAATCCTCAGATCAGCCCTTGTGTTATGAGGTAATGTAACTCAGTCTTCTTGAGGGCATGGGGTGCATTAGGGTTGCTGGAAATCCCCTGTGTGTGGTATTTACATTCTAGTTCAGAGAGTAAGGTCTCTGATGAAAGCCTGTATCACACTGGTCCTCATAATCCCTGAAAAATGTATGAATGGATAATATGTAAGGAGTTATGTATACTGTCCTGAAAATTATGTTCTTAAAGTCTGACTTGGAGCTGATCACCAAAAGGTGAGAAACAGGTTTCTTTCAGGTAAGAGATGCTTATCTGTCTAGTTAAATGTAAATTAGCATTGTATGGTTGTATGGATGCCCACAGTCTGAGCTGAATGTTTGTGATGGGGTGTCCACCCCATACATGGCCTGGAGGGCTTAAGGTTGCTAGCTGAGCTAATTAACTCACCAGGCTGCACCTGGAGGAGGAGCCAGGGAGTATGGATTGATTAAATGTGGCTCAGATGGATGGGAAACAGGAAGGGCCTGTATAAATCCCAGGAGATGAAAGCATCTGGGGGCTGCAGGAGGAGTAGTCTACAGTCACTCTCTGGGAGAAGGGAGGTGTTTTCAGGCGTATCAAGAGTAACCTACAGTTACTCCCTGAGAGGAGGGAGTTTGGGCAGGCAAATGCAGAGAGGCAGGAGAGCCAGAAAGGTAGGAAAAGCTCAGGGGAAAGCAGTAAGGAACAGGAGTACAGACTTTGGCTGCTGATTAGAGGGCTCCTGAGCTAGAACCTGGAGTAGAAGGTGGGCCTGGGTTCCCCTACCAGCTGCTGAAGAAGTGGCACTGGCTGGGCAGTGGGTAGGAAGACTGCCTGAGACCATTTGTCAAGAGCAATGGTTCTCAACCTATTTACTATTGTGGGCGGCATCCACACAATATATATATTCTATAGGGGAAAAGCAAATACAATGCAGTTTTGTTCTTACTACACGTGATTATCTTGTAACTTCCTTACATAATTTTCTACTGGGGATAAAGCTAGTTTTAGCTGTCCTTAGGCCTTACAATTTTTTAAAATAATATTACCCCTTTTTGACCTGAGTGGTTAGCCAGCATTAAGGGTCCTGTGGGTTGTTCCCATAAAAACATTACTTTGATGCAATCCTGTTGATGTATAAAGTTCTGTTTTCCTGAACACAGTATGAATCAAATGAGTGCCAGTTTCTTTGCTCACAGTTCCAAGCCCCTTTCTAGTCAGCACTTAGCTTTTTGTCAGGGCCAGGCTCCCAGTACCTTTTCTGTCCATTTCCTTGGCTTTCTTGCTGCCTTTTTGTCAGCTTCTCTGGTCTGTCCATTGCTTCTTTCACATACACACATACCCACACCAACCAATACCCAGTGAAACCTCCACTGCCCATATAGCTCAGTTTCTGATGGGCCTTGCCTTTGCTTTTGGGTTGGGTGGTGACATATGCTTGTTTATTTAGTGTAGACTCCTATTGTTTTCACTATCTAGTTCCATAAAGGGGCTTTTTTTTTTTCCTTACACTCCAGAGCTTCAGCGAGGTTTAACCAAACAAATAAAAAATCTTAGCTGAAAGAAAATACAAAATTCTTCTCTCTCTACCTGATATTACTCTTGTAGTTGAAAAGACTTAGAAGGAAAAGTGATAAGCATGCATTTACTGAAAATAGGGACCCTTTTAGGTATTAAGTTGGCTTCATGAAAACAGAGGCACTCACAATTTTTAGCCACTTTGAAAAATCTCTGCTATAACTTCTTATATTTGAATTAGCTTAGTTTGATATGACTTAACAATGGTGCTTTCACCAATAAATACAAATTCTGAACAAATATGAAACGAGAGTAAGAAAATGAGGGGAAAATCCCATTGACTTCCCAGCAACCAAATTGCCTACTGTGAACTGTGTACTACCACTGTAGAAGAACAATACCAGTATAATCACTACTGGGGCTAAAGAATTTCTGTATTCTGCATTGCAATGAATGCCCCTTTCCTAAATTGAGAGAGCTGACACAATACAACTAGTAAATGCCCAGATTGAACAAACATTATCTCAAAGAAGAGAACCTTTGCCCTGAGATCACAGAATTTCTTCTTTCTAAAAGAGCAAAGTAAAAGATCAGGGCATGCATGTCACTGAAATACAACAAACTAAAGAACATATGGGTGTTACTAGAAGCAGCTCTGTGTGCTGTGGTTCCTTTGTTCACTTAGTGAAAGCAAAAGTTACTACCCTTCTGAGTTCAACAGATTTATCAAAGATGATAATTCAGAGGAGAGTGAGGGCAAAGGGTTCTTGTTTGAGCAACTGGCTATTAGCTGAAGAGCAGAAATGTGCTGTAATGGCTGAATTACCTGATCTGTTCTCAGTATTGAGTTGCATAACATATTAATGACTTGACTCTTTTGTGAGTTATTCTGAGGTGAACATTTTCTGTCTTTTCAGTGAACTTTATTCAATCGTCTCAAAAACAAAACCCAAAACATTTTCCAAAATATTTGAAAAGCTCATGTGCTTTGATAAGCTAAATTAGTGAACAGAAATTTTTCAATTAATAAACCTGTGTATTCACATGTTAAATATATGATCACCTATGATGCTTCCTGGGGGGACCCAAGGTTGCAAGGCACCTTGCTACCACTTGCCTGGAGCATGAGAAAACCTGGCCTGTGTCTGCTGTGGGTCAGTTCCTCAACTCCACCAGCTTCTGGCAGCATAAATCCTGCCCTGCAGGTCTCTACAGGCCCCAGTCTCTCTACAGGTTAATGAGAGGTACACTCCAACCCCCAAGTCTTATGAACATTCCACTGTACACCCGGGCTTACCAGTTTCACCTCAGGATCACCACTCTGTTCAACACATAGAACTTAGCTATGTTTATAGTAAAAACAATTTTAAAAAATGTAAATAAAGAACAGATTCAATTAATAGCAAGTACATGGAAGTATTGGAAACAGAGTTACATATAAAATAAAAGCACAACAGGCATTCTAGAACCTAGTATTGCTCACCAGTATTTTTCAGTCAGGTAGGCTGTGATTCCTTTTTCATGAAACAAGTCACACTCTCAGACTGTCCCCTCAGTAAAAGATGCAGTGTGTATCTCTGTACCTAAAGTCCAAAAATCCATTGTCTTCACTTGTAAACAGGATTCCCTTCTGCTGGTTTATTTTATCTTGTAAATTCCCTCTCTGGAAGATTTCAGAATTCCTTCATTAGCACTGTCACAGGATCCACTCACTGCTTGTGGTACCTCCTCCTGGTCACTATGGGGATTTGCTCTTCCAGGTGTTGCACCATCCCCTGGTGGTCTCTCCATCCATCCTCTCTCACCCTGCGGCCCCCCTTGTTCCATCTTCCTCTTCATGGCTTCACCCTCCAGCCAGGTCACTATCCATGTTTCCCACTTCTGGGGCATCAAAATCTATCTTGACCAGTGGTTCTCAACCCACAGCCCATGGGCTGCTTACAGCCCAATCAGCACACAGCTCCAGCCATGTGATATCCTCAGGGCCATATAGTCTTCTGGAACTTTCTAAGTATTCCAAACTTATTGAAAATCAATATTAACAGTCCAGCAAGATCCCCAGCCAGCTCTTTTAAAACTTTTGCATGTTTTTTTGTTGATCTGAAAATAAAGCAGGAATCTATGGTACTCAATTGAAAAAAAATTACTTTTTTTTTCTTGGTGATACATCATGACAGATTACTATCTGTCAAAGCCTATAACATAACATGAGGAAATGAGAAGCTCAATCTGCTGAGATGTATTAACACAGGTCACTGAAAAAACATGAAATAACCCTACATGTTACTGAAAGCTACAACAAAGAAATAAAACCAGCATGGGAATATCTGTAGTTGAAATGCAGAGGGAAAGTATAGCATTCACTAAATGATTCAAGCAGAGTATTAGCTTTGATAATCTGCACTGGTAATTAGAAGCAGAATTACCCTTGGAAAAACAAGTTATTTCTACTCAAGTAGTTCAAGTTTAATTGAACAATTAACTCCATATTCAGATGAAAACTTAAGGTTGAGCAGTTTAGTGTGTGGAGACAGAAGGTCATTTTTGTCTTGATGTATGCTTTTTCCTATGCCTTATTAATTTTGACTTATTCATTAGAAAATTGCTTCATGGCAATACTCATCCACAAACTGAAGGTAAACATATTGTCTTGATCTAGTCATACTTGTTACTTGTGCTGCTAGTTAAAATACATTTTCATTATGTTTGACTTATTCTTTTTGCTTTAAATGTATGATACAAGTAGGACATCAGAATTTCCACATAATCCCACATCTAAATCCCAGGATCTGTGCGTACTTTGAATCTTTAATTATTTTAAAAGTTGTAAGAACATTGTCCTTGGTTAAAAGAAGAATTAATTTTAAATTATAATGTGACATAAAATGAGATTCCCTTGTATTAGAGGGCGATAATGGCATAATGAAAAATGTAAGTGTGTGTCTGTAAAGCTTGTAGAATTAAAACTAATTAAAGATTTGGATTCAAGAACTATGTAGCATGTATTAAAACAATTGATTTAAAATGTCTAAATGAGACTAATTCAAAGAAACAAGAATCTAGTCTCTCTTTACAAGCAGCTTAACAATACTGAGGGAAATAGAGTTCCTGACTATTATGGTATTTTGTATTAAACTACACCTCTACCCCGATATAACGCTGTCCTCGGGAGCCAAAAAATCTTATCGTTATATTGAACTTGCTTTGATCCGCTGGAGCGCGCAGCCCCGCCTCCCCGGAGCACTGCTTTACCACGTTATATTGGGTCATGTTACATCGGGGTAGAGGTGTATTTAGATATTTGAAAACTTCAACTCATTTCTTAAGTCAGCCACTGTTGCTGTGCGACATGGAAGGATGTAAGAAAAAATGAGCACTCCGAATTAGACAAATGTAGGACATGTATAGTTATGTACACCTACTGTACTTTTACTGACTTTTCAGTCTGTATGCATTTTTACATGTTTATACCTCAATGCTGCAATAGTTACACGTGAGTATTTTTATATCCTTGAGGTCTGATCCCTTGCCTATTGAAGTACATGGAAATACTTTCATTATCTTCAGTGGGCTTCGCTCAGGACCTTGACTCATCCAATTAAAGTCAGTGGGACTGTTAACGTGTTTGTAGGATTCAGCCCTTGAGATAAAATCCTGTAAAAGAGCACATAATCTGAGGAAAGGCTTGTTCCTGTGCTATTCATTTCAGTGGGTGCAGGATTAGATCCTAAATGAGTTGTGTGCAAACGAAAATGTGCTTAAAAGCATCTGAGCTTGGGACCTAAGGACTGGATACAAAAATACTTTTGGGCACCTAGAAAATCACTGGAACAACACCGGGATCCTCAAGGCCTGAATTAGTTGCCTAGGCTCCCTTTTCAATGCATAGGGAGGGATAGGTGCCTAAACATGGCATCCACAAAAGGCAGCATGCTAGACGGGGAGCTACCTAAGCTAGCCCATGGGAGATTCCAATGAAGAGTGTGTTCCAAGATCCACCCCCTTTTGTTGGGCACCTAACTCTGGGCTATAGTGGGATGTCTATCTCTGCTTATGATGCATAACCAGGAACCCTTTCCTGGAGGCAGATGGCTTAGGCAGCTAAGTCACTTCTTGTGTGAGTAGATGAAGTACCAGTCTCGCTCCATACAAAACAGCTGATAGAAGAGGTGCCCATCTCTAAACTCTTAGCCCTGTGGTTAGAGCACTAACCCAGAAGGTGAGAGACTCTGATTCAATTCTTCCCTCTGCCTGAAAGTAAGAAAAGATTTGAAGGGGGCATCTCCCATGTCTTAAAGGAGAATTCTTCAATCACTGAGCTATGAGATTTTTCTGAGGAAGGACTCCCTCAATCTTTCGTATTGAAGTTGTTCCACTTTAGATTAAATAATTAAGTAGTCATGGGGCCAGAGAGGGAGACTGTATGACCCTAGTGGTTAGTGCACTCATCTGGGAGACCAGAGACCCAGTGTCTTGCCCCCTGCTCCAGTGACTCTTAATAATTGAGTCATTAGAGCAGAGGGATCAGAGAAGACCCTGGGTCTCCTACTTCCCACGTGGGTACCCTAACTGCCAGGCTGTCAAGTCATACTCTCCCTGTCTCTGGCCCAGTGACTCTTTAATATTTATTCCAAAGTGGAACAGCTTCAACAGGAGATTTTGAGGGAGCCCTTCATTAGACTATTCCCCCATCCTCGTCATTCAGGAACTCTCCTAAAAGTGAGACCCCTAATCATATTCTCAATACCCATCAGGCAAAGAGGGAAATCAAAGCTGGATCTCCCACATCCCCTGTGAGTACTGTAACCACTGTGCTAAATATTATAAGGTTAGCAATCCCACCACATCCTTCTCCTCTGGACAGATTGTGAATGGGGTCTGATCCAGTAGATGACATCTGAGCACCTCCAAGGATCAGGCCCCAAAAGCGAGCTACGTGGACAAATGCCTGTCTTCCTTGGTTTGTGGCTCACACTTGGGCTTAGGCAGGAGATAGGTGTCCGGACACATAGAGTGAGGCAGCAGTGCACATACCCAGAGGCAGAAACATAGGCTCCCAGAGAACTTTAACAATAACAATTTATATGTTGAGTGACTTTAGGTGCTTACAGGGCTAGGCAGCAGCCAAGCATAGGTTTTGTGGATCTTTATGATGCCTTAAACTGGGATTAGGATTTAAATATGGGGGTTAAGTGCATAAATATCTTTGGATCTGAGCCTAAATCTTCAACTCCAAGACAAAGTTTCAGTTACAGCTGCTTCTATAAGATGTGGAAGAATAGTAGATATAGCCCATTGCTTTTAACAGTGGGGGATATGAGGTTAGTGGACCCATGCTATGCATGGACTGAATGTGTTTGTTCCCTTTCCCCTTCTATTAGCTGGCAAGGAGGTGAAGAACACAGGGTAAGTATAAATGTTTGGACACATTTAGATATTAACTTGTAGTCTGAATATGGACCCCTTTATTGCAAATGTGGAAGTTTGATGGGAACGTTACTTACAGCTTAGTCTTTTGGGCATACAGTTGTTTATTAAAGTTTATATCAGGGGTAGGCAACCTATGGCACGCGTGCCAAAGGCGGCACGCAAGCTGATTTTCAGTGGCACTCACACTGCCCGGGTCCTGGCCACCGGTTCAGGGGGCTCTGCATTTTAATTTAATTTTAAATGAAGCTTCTTAAACATTTTAAAAACCTTATTTACTTTACATACAACAATAGTTTAGTTATATATTATAGACTTATAGAAAGAGACCTTCTAAAAACGTTAAAATGTATGACTGGCATGCGAAACCTTAAATTAGAGTGAATAAATGAAGACTTGGCACACCACTTCTGAAAGGTTGCCGACCCCTGGTTTATATTATTATGAATTCAGATTGACAGAGATGGCTTCTGCTGAATGAATCTGATCTAGTCTAATCCTGTATTTTCAAAGAGACAATTACTGATGCAGGTAACTATCCAAGGTGCAGGTAATTACACAAATTAGTTCTAATATCATTAAGAAAATTAAGAACTTCTTTCAATCAGTAATTTAGGGCAATTAAGGCAGATACCATCACAGATCTCTGGCATAAAAACATTATAAACAAAAGTACAAATCACTTACTCTGCATAGCAGATATATTGCAGCTACTATGTAGGGTTCACGCAACTAATATAACCCCCCTAAAAGTATTCATTACCTTGAATCTTTTTTAATACATAAAACTCTGAAAGTGATGTAGAATTTCCAAGTTTTGGATTACGTGCCATGTTCTAAAGCGTAATCAAGTTCGCAAACATAGAAGTTTGTATTTTCAGCCTAATACATCCTTCTAACGTGGATTTATGAGTGCATAAGCCTCCTCCAGTGTCTCAGCAACTGACTTGAAAAAAGATCAATATTATTGAAATATTTTTCAAGGAACTACTTCAAAAACAAATTCTGTGCTGTAATCCTTCTTATTCTGTCCTTTCTGTCAAAAGCAAACAACTAACAGAATAAGGGTAATACCATAATTACCACAAAATAATCTTTTCCGTTTACATATACAGAAACAAATCTATGACTTCATAGGAAAAGATAAGATTATACAATACAAGTGCAGTACAGTACATAGTCACCCTTCTGTCCCTGAAACCCTCTTTCATTCAGTCTCTGGAAGCTTCATAATGTTCTGAATAAAGTAGCAGTTTAAATTGCTACAGGGGTAAGAAAGTTGTCTTTGATTAGCAATAAAATAAAGCTGGAGGTTTCTGCTTGAAACCAATGGGTTATGGACAGAATTCCACATCAGATAACCTGTGTATAACAGGTATGGCATTGCCTGTGTCCTAGACAGGGACTGTCATTTACACTGGTGACTTAAATGGAGTTTCTGTAGCTTTGCACAGATATAACTCAGAGCAGAATTTGGACGAGCAAGTATGAAGATCTAATCATTTATCTCATGGGAGTCAGGGGGAGAGAAGGAAGGGAAGACAGATTTCTTCCAGGATTGCTGCCAATGGCAAAGTCATGTGAGTCTGGTTAGTAACTGCCTGCACAAGATCTGACCCTGGAATAAACAGAATACATCAGTTTTCTGGCACAAATTCACCTTAAAATATAAAACTGGTAATGTCAAAGTATCGTTTTGACTGCAGCTGTACCCAGAGTAAGCATTGCAAAAATTATACTTATTTTATCCATGAGTCCTCTAGTCATTCATAACTGAAACTGAGTGAATACAAATGGAATTAAATATTAAACACTATTCCCAACTTCATAGCATTAAAAATCTGAATACTTAACTGCCATACATTTTCCATTTCAAGCTAATGAAGAATGTTAATCTAAAATAAAATATTCACAATCAGGATACTTATTCACACTTTCGTTGTTCCATTCTTATTTCACATTTCCCTCTTTTCACTTCCAGCCACTTAATCATTTTTTTTCCCAAATCTTCTTTGAGTTTTCCCTCACTTGATCCAGAGGTGCCCAGAATTGAGTGCAGTCTTCTAGGTGCAGGCTCACTTGTGTGCCACACAGAAAGGGACCTCCTCCCTTCTGCATGATGATGCCTTTGCACTGATATCATATATACACACACACACACACACACTTTCTCAAGTTATATCTATAGTTTTCTTTTTTCTTATTATTGTATCTTACAATATCCTGGTCCTATAAAATTTCTCCTGTCTGGTCAGAAAGGATTTTCTTTTTTATAGGAACTCACTGTTATTCAATGGACTTTTCTGAAGGGCAGGAATCTTCCTGCAAAATAGGAGGAATTTTAAAGGACAATAATTTATATAATGCTATACTAAACGGTACCTTCTAGCACTAAGCTGTATAACATTTTTTCAAATAAACACAAAAAAAGAAAGCAATATTGACAGGAAATAGAAGTAATATTCTCCCTGAAAATGCGATCCAAAGTACATCTGTTCGATGGGATACATGGACATTTATAAATCTGGAAGAGTGCTAGAACTGGAAAGGGAATTGGATATCAGTCTGCAATATGAAGTGGTGGCAAGCCCAATATGATATCAGTGCAAAGGCATCATCATGCAGAAGGGAGGAGGTCCCTTTCTGTGTGGCACACAAGTGAGCCTGCACCTAGA
Organism: Platysternon megacephalum; assembly: GCA_003942145.1. Taxonomy (NCBI): domain Eukaryota; kingdom Metazoa; phylum Chordata; order Testudines; family Platysternidae; genus Platysternon; species Platysternon megacephalum. The sequence continues at coordinate 20,311,059 of QXTE01000007.1, forward strand.
AGACTGCACTCAATTCTGGGCACCTCTGAATCAAGTGAGGGAAAACTCAAAGAAGATTTGGATATATATATACACACATAATATGCAATCAAGTAATCCATGGGAGAATACTGAAGTCTGATATTAAAGGTTCTAAGGAAAATCATAAGTTTTAGAACAATTATAAATTTTACTGGAAAACACTATCTCTGTTTTTGTTTGGTTTTTGTTTTTGTCAGCAGGCAGGGAGGATTTGTCTGCTACATGGGTATGTTCTGATGTGTTTTCATTAATATTTAGCCTAGTTCTAGGAGCAATCATTAATATTGTGTAGAAAAGGGGAACTTTGCAGAAGTTTTAAGACCACATTCCTGTGGATTTCTCCATGGGTGTGGGTTATCTGACTATTGATATGCGGCATCCCTTTAGATGTCTGCATGAAAACATTGGCTTCCTTGTGTTTGCAAGTAAGTAAACTCAGCAGTATATATTAGACTCTATTTTAGTGTACCACTTTTTAAGTGCATGTATGGATTCATTATTTTTCCATTTTATGTCCTGGCAAAAGAAATCTAAGCTAGTGGCAGTGAGAATCTGAGTTGGTTAGCAGGTAACATTCAACCTCCTTACGTAGATTGGAGAGCTAGTTCTCTTGTGCCATTCCTAACTGTATTGTTTTGTGAAGAACTGGTATCCACTATTAGACAAATATTTAAAACACCTAAATATATGATTGCTTGGCTGATTCCCATATCCAGGCATCTAATAATTCTGGTGAACAATAGCTGTCACCTTCCTCTTAAAACTATAAAGTTTAAAGAGTTACCATTAAATCAATTCACTTCCTATTGCCCTTGTTTTAGTGTAATGTATCCTAGGAGACTTTACCTAAAAATAAAATTAACACAATAAAATGAATCACTCTATATAAAATTAAGATTCACATATTGGATTGAACTTAAACCTAGATTTAAAAGCTGAATTTGTGCCACATTGTACACTGTGAATAATACAATTTAGAAAGTAAGCAGAATGTGAATCAGTAATTCATTTTCAAACCAAAATAGGGACCACATACTAAAATATTATTGAAATACAGTGGGAGGATGTTCTGACCACTAATCATATATATGATATTAACAAAATACATTATTGTGACGCAGTTAAGGTTGCTACATACATAAAGCGCCCATACACCTTTAGCACTACAACTGACATGCAGCACAATCTTAAATCTGCCCCTTTCAATCTTCTACGCACACCCTTTACAACTTCTCAGCACTAGTGCCTGTGGAAGTTTGATGTAGCAGATGGTGTGTTGGGAGAGGGTAGTTTGGAAAAGGGCAGTTAATAGGCAGTAATGGAAGGCTGGCACCCTTGTGGGGGCAGAGTTAAGGCTGCAGTATATGGGGTACTGTAGTTGTGGTAATGGTAAGGTGTGTGCTCTTGGGTGAAGGAGAGCGTATTCACTACTAAGTGTCTTTTCAGGACATGTGTGTGACCGGATGGGTCACAGAGACCCCTTGGGACTGTCACCTGATGTGCTGAGACTACCTCTGAGCCCATTTTCCCTGCCAGTGTTGGGCTTCAGTACCCTGTCTTGTTGATCCAGAAACGCTAGCCTGCTGCAAACACAGACCCAGGTCTGAACCATGTTCCCCAGAGCTGCAGACTTAACTGAAAACAGCTTACGAAGTGCTTCTGTCTCCAGCACCCAGATACCCAGTTCCCAATGGGGTGCAAACCCCAAATAAATCCATTTTACTTTGTATAAAGTTTATACAGGGTAAACTCATAAATTGTCTGCCCTCTATAGATAGAGAGATAAGCACAGCTGTTTGCTCCCCCCAGCTATTAATACTGCCACCTGGGTTGGTTAATAAGCAAAAGTGATTTTATTAAATATAAAAAGTAGGATTTAAGTGGTTCCAAGTAATAACAGACAGAACAAAGTAAGTTACCAAGCAAAATAAAACAAAAACAAGCAAGTCTAAGCCTATTAAGAAACTGATTACAAATAAATCTCACCCTCAGAGATGTTCCAATAAACTTCTTTCACAGATTAGACTTCTTTCTAGTCTGGGTCCAATCCTTTCCCCTGGTACAGTCCTTGTTCCAGCTCAGGTGGTAGCTGGGGGATTTCTCATGACGGCAGCGCCTTTGTTCTCTTCCACCCCCTTATATAGATTTGGCACAAGGTGGGAATCTTTTGTCTCTCTGGGTCCCCACCCCTCCTACTAAATGGAAAAGCACCAGATTTAAAATGGATTCCAGTACCAGGTGATATGGTCACATATCTTGGGAGACTCCAAGCCTTCATTCTTCCTGGCCTGACTCACAGGAAGGCTTGCAAGTAAACAGAGCCATTTACAACCAATTGTCCTAGTTGATGAGAGCCATCAAGATTCCAAACCACCATTAATGGCCCACACTTTGCATAATTACAATAGGACCTCAGAGTTATATTTCCTATATCTAGTTTCAGATACAAGAATGATAAATTTATACAAATTGAATGAACGCACTCAGTAGATTATAAGCTTTGCAATGATAACTTACAAGAGACCTTTTGCATGAAGCATATTCCAGTTACATTATATTCACAATTATTAGCATATTTTCATAAAATCACATGGAGTACAACGTCACAATGTGCATGTGTGTGAACCCTAATTGCTTACAAAGTGTACTTAGTGTGAAACTGCAGTGGGTTGAAATGCGGGGGTGGGGGACATGGACCTATGAGAGGGTGAAGTGAAGCTGCTGACAGAATTTTATTTGTGAGCAGCTGCACATGAACCTTGATGTCGCCAGCTGTGCATGAACTTTTTTTGGTTGTAGAATAAAATCTATCAGAAAAGTGTAGCTCCTGATAGAGAAGTGCTTATGTATATTCACCCCTCCCATCAATCATATGTGTTTTTTTCACACCCCCATTAATCTGTCATGCTTATGGATGACCAGTGCCCATCAATCAGGTCAGTGGGCAGCCAGCCCCATCAATGAGTTTTTGTGTACAGTGCATAAATCTCCAGTTATCTAGTGAGAACCTGCCCCTCCACCAAGTTCTGTGGAGATAGACGATGTTCTTTTCAGAGATAAAAGATGAACAATGAAAAGCAGAACTGTGAAGGAAAAAATAAACTGGATTTCAAATTTGTATTAAAAAAAGTATGAAGAGAAACCCAACAGAAACTACTTTGAAAATTCAAAGGGCATTAAAACAAACCCTAATTTGACACCAATTGGTCACCTACTTGTAGAGGAAAAATAAGAATTGATGTACCACTTTAAGCCCATTATAAAAAAAAACCCCTATGTAGTTGCTACTATGAGGCCTGATAATTCTTTAAGGGCTTGATCTAAACTTTAACATTTGTATTGTGATAGTACCTGGAGGCCAACCAGGTTAGGACCCTATTGTGCTTAGTACAAGGGTGTAGCACTGCAGGAGTGGTCTGGAGCATCAGTCAGGCCTCTGAAATCCAGGCATTTCAGAAAGCTAAGCACCGGCATCTCTCCTTTGTCATTTTCTGACCATCAGGATATGTCTGTTGCTGGTGTGATTCCCAGTGCAGTTAGAAAGGCTTGTGCTATTTCAGCTTGAGACAACCGGCAAACAATAGTAGTGTGGATGTTACAGCATGGGTGGGGGCTTAGGCTCGTCACTTAAGCTCAAACACAGGAGGTTGAGCAGGCTTCGACCTGGGTGGCTAGTCAAAGCGGCTGTACCTGCTGCAACATCCACATTACTATTTTTAGTATGCTAGTCGAGCTGAGCTAGTAAGAGTCTCTCTCCCCTCACTAGGAATCATAGGGCCCAGCTGCAGTTCCTAAGAGCAGGATTAGTTTTACCCAACTGTTCTTCAAAGTCAGCATTAAAGATTTAAGATTTAAGATTCAGCCCTCTGTTCCATCAGCCACATCCCCATACCATTACCCCTCCATTGCTCCCCCAGTCCATCCCCTGCTGCTCCCCCTGCAGTTTCCCCACCACCTCTGCTCCCTCCTCCCCCACTGACTGTCACCTCTCCGGGGTAGCTCTGGCCTCTAGTGGGGAGCAGTAGCCAGAGAACTGGGCTGGCAATGGAATAGATTCAATGTTAGGTTTTGGGCTGTATAAGTAGGGGCATTGCCAGCAGATCGAGGGACGTGATCGTTCCCCTCTATTCGACATTGGTGAGGCCTCACCTGGAGTACTGTGTCCAGTTTTGGGCCCCACAGTACAAGAAGGATGTGGAAAAATTGGAAAGAGTCCAGCGGAGGGCAACAAAAATGATTAGGGGGCTGGAGCACATGAGTTATGAGGAGAGGCTGAGGGAACTGGGATTGTTTAGTCTGCAGAAGAGAAGAATGAGGGGGGATTTGATAGCTGCTTTCAACTACCTGAAAGGGGGTTCCAAAGAGGATGGATCTAGACTGTTCACAGTGGTACCAGATGACAGAACAAGGAGTAATGGTCTCAAGTTGCAGTGGGGGAGGTTTAGATTGGATATTAGGAAAAAAAAATTCACTAGGAGGGTGGTGAAGCACTGGAATGGGTCACCTAGGGAAGTGGTGGAATCTCCTTCCTTAGAGGTTTTTAAGGTCAGGCTTGACAAAGCCCTGGCTGGGATGATTTAGTTGGGATTAGATCCTGCTTTGAGCAGGGGGTTGGACTAGATGACCTCCTGGGGTCCCTTCCAACCCTAATCTTCTATGATTCTATGATTAGGTGAGGAGGTGGGACCAGACAGCCTCTAGGACCTGGGACTGATGAGAAATCCTGACCACTCCCCACAGCTCATGGAGGACTTTGCAATGGCCACTTCCAGTAACAACATTATGGCAGCCTTGTCCCATCTCATTACCCCAGAGTGGTACTTCTGAGTGGAAGGACAGAGCATTCTGGTGCATGACACTCCAAATTGGTGTGGAGACAGAATACATGGCAGTGTCTCTGCCCTACAGGATGAACGAGGCAATATTACAAGAGGTGGAAGTAAAGAGACCAGCGGAAAAAGTGCATGCATGGTGGGTGCACTTCTGAAGAGCTCCAGCACTATAAAATTTAGCACTACTTCACTGGCTAGGTCCTGTGTAAACACAGAACATGACAGTCCAATTCTTCTTCCAAGAGCCAAAGGTTAGTGATGTTAAGGGGATCCTTTCACTCTTTTCAGTGGGCCCTGGAGCAGGCCATGGAAGACAAACCTCAATATGTCATTGTTACCAAGTACATACTAACACTTGCAAGGTTAACCTCTTATGTCACCAAAGCAGCTCTAATTGATATGAACCCCATCTGAGAGAAATTTAGTTTCTAGGCCTTTTGAGAATCTGAATGTCCTGCAGCTAGGATAACAGCCCCAGAAGAATCAGTAGGTAAAGATAGATAGAAGTGATAAATTAGCCCATTCCATTGGAAGATTGAAACCAATGATACATGATAGGAATCAGTTTTGTGAGCAAGCAATCTCTCATGGAATGCAGATTTCCAAGACAGTTGCAGTGTAATTTTTAAGTAATTTCAGGCCTTAAAACTCTCTCATCTACTCACTGATCCTTGAACTAGGAAAAATTTACATGGTTAAAGCCACAGAAGACAATAGTGTCTGCTCAGTCCAAAAATACCATTTTGGAAAGGGCCATAAATATATATTTACCCACATGACTCACTGAAAAATTAATAAACATTTCCAAATGTATAACTCATCACAAAATATGTGCTAGTCCATAATGGCTCCTTCTGGTGAATATTAGTTACACATAACCTTTAGCCAAAAGAGGTATCTAAAGCCATATCTTACACATGCAGTACCTACATACTTATTAGTAGTACTAACATGAGTAATTCTGCTAGCTCTTGTAGAGAAGAGGCTTTCATTTCTTTCTTTTTGACAACCAGGCATGCTGTTAACTCTATTTAAATGCTGTGATACATATTATCCCAAAGGGTTGTTGTTAAAGAGCGCTGCAAGATATGATAAAATGAAAAGAAAAGAAAAAAATCTTGCCTCACACACAGTATAAGCCCTATCTGATTCTAACTGTACATGAAATCAATTTGCTTTTAATGTTACTTTATATGAAGTATTATTTAGACAGCTTCAGCTTTTAAAATGACTTGCATTTGCAGATTTAAAGTAAAAGTGGGAACGTTTCTATTTAAAACTAGCATGTGGGGGTTTTTTTCTGTTCAATAGACTCGTGAAATACCTTTATTATATTCAGCATATGAAAAGTGAAAAAAAATCAGAAACCTTGCCTTATGCAATTTTAGCCCACACTAGTATTTAAGTGTCATGTAAAGAATAATTTTTCCAGTTTACTTGCGCAATGCACCTAAAGCAGCTAAAATGAGAGCAGATTGTACATATTACCATACATGCAGCATACTTAGATGTTCAGCCAAAAATGGGATGCAGGGATATCAGATGCTAGCGAGCGCTCCACTGGCCATTCCCAAGGACTGCTGTGAAGGGAATCCAAGCCTGCTTTGGATCCCCTGGGGTGTGGTAAGCTTCTAGAGCCTCAGCCAGCTGCAGCACTGTTTCTTCCCTTAGCCTCAAGGGCACAGTTCCTGGACACTGACTCTCCATCTGCTCACCCTTCACAGAAATGGAGCTCATCAACCGGCCTGCCCTAGGCCTCCACAACCGGTGCTGACCTCCGAGATACCCCAGTTACTTAAATATTCCTTTCTCCCAGTACTCCAAACAAAAGGTATGAAGCTTCTGGTTTACAGTCCAACTCTCTCAGGGGCACACAGCAGTTTTGAAGCAGTCAACACACACACACACACACACTTCACAGGGTTTAACACTTTTATGCTCTTTTATATTTAATAGTGTCAAGCACAGGAGTGTACAGATCATGCTAAATGTGGTTTTCTTACTACTCTAGGGCATTCTTTGAACTGGGATCCAAATCCCTTGGGTTGTACAGAGTGCTTGGGGTTGTCTGAGCTCAGGAAAGTAGACAGGGTCCCCTGTCCAGGACTTCTCCATTCTGGAGCCTCTCACTCAGTTTCTGTGACCTTGCTGTCTTCTGTCCCAGGCTTCCTCTTCCTGTCTACCCCGGTTCCTGTACATTTCTTCATTTAAACTCCTCCTGGCCACTGGCTCTCTTTTGTTCTACTTCTACTAAGTTTCTGCTGATTCTACCTGTCCCTTTCCCTCCAGGGGAATCAGCTAAATGGTTTTTTTTTCCCCCTAAGGATGCAGCTGCTTCTTTTTTTTATTTCTTTTCATAACCTTTGTGAAATCTAACTACCATTGCTAACCTTAAGTATTTCCCTTTGTATCTGTCTGGAGTGTGCATGCTACAGGCTGTGTAAGCAATGGTGGATCCACATGCATATAGGCACTCACAATACAGCAATTCTTCATAATATAATTTCACAATATCAATCAGAAATCAGAAATTGTACTAACATAGCCCCAATTCACCCCACCAGGTTACTGAAAATAAATAATAGTGATATCTTTATTCATGTGCTCTATTATCATCACAGTCAGCTATTAATGCTCACTTGTGTACAGCTCTGTATGGGTGCAGAAGGTAGGGGAGATGGACAGTGCAGAAGGAAGCTATTCCCTCCCTGGCACTCCAGGCCAGGGCACAATTCCACTAATTGCACTCAAGAAGTGTAATGATTTAATGAGTACAGAGTTGGCAGTGACTACGCTCCCCAGAGTAGGCTGTAGCTCTGGCCTGTTCTGCACAAGTCAATGGAGTTGGGTAAGCACGTAGGCACATGCTATATTTGAAAAAGTGAAGCAGGGAAATCACTCCCCCTACAGTCCTGGAGGTTTGTCCTTTCCTCATTGTGCTGCTCCTGATGTGGAGGTGCTTCCCCAAAGCTCATTCTCCCTGCTGTACAGTGTGACTATAAATGTAATTTTAAAAGCCATCTTCTGTCAGTTCTTTTCTAAATGCTATGCTATACAAGAAAACGGGGCCCAATTTTCAGAGGAGCTGCTGAGCACCCATGACTCCATGTGAAATGAATGTGAATTGTGGGTATTGACAATATTGCCAACCCCAATCATTCAAAATTATGAGGAAGGCCCCCCAAATATGAGACTGGCTTAAAAATCACAAGATGGGGGGAAAAGGTTCATTTTATTTTACTCTTGCTGGAGGAGTGGTACATTTTCAAGCTTTTCTTCACAATCACGAGGACTGGAAACCTACTCTTTTGGTAAATAAAAGCTAAAATTGTCAGGTAATAACCTCATTTGAATAGGCTGGAGCTTTGAGAAGAACACCAAATATCACAAGGCTTGTGATAAAATCATGAGAGTTGACACCACTATTCAGTACAGTGAATCAGGCCCATCAAATCTAGTTTTCACATGTGGCCACATTAATGGACAGGCACATTGTCAAGTGCAAAATGGGTATTTGTGAGGTAGGATTTGTAGATTAACATAAGCACATAAGAACATAAGAAAGGCCGTACCGGGTCAGACCAAAGGTCCATCTAGCCCAGTATCTGTCTACCGACAGTGGCCAATGCCAGGTGCCCCAGAGGGAGTGAACCTAACAGGCAATGATCAAGTGATCTCTCTCCTGCCATCCATCTCCATCCTCTGACGAACAGAGGCTAGGGACACCATTCTTACCCATCCTGGCTAATAGCCATTTATGGACTTAGCCACCATGAATTTATCCAGTCCCCTTTTAAACATTGTTATAGTCCTAGCCTTCACAACCTCCTCAGGTAAGGAGTTCCACAAGTTGACTGTGCGCTGCGTGAAGAAGAACTTCCTTTTATTTGTTTTAAACCTGCTGCCTATTAATTTCATTTGGTGACCCCTAGTTCTTGTATTATGGGAATAAGTAAATAACTTTTCCTTATCCACTTTCTCAACATCACTCATGATTTTATATACCTCTATCATGTCCCCCCTTAGTCTTCTCTTTTCCAAGCCGAAGAGTCCCAGCCTCTCTAATCTCTCCTCGTATGGGACCCTCTCTAAACCCCTAATCATTTTAGTTGCCCTTTTCTGAACCTTTTCTAGTGCTAGAATATCCTTTTTGAGGTGAGGAGACCACATCTGTACACAGTATTCGAGATGTGGGCGTACCATGGATTTATATAAGGGCAATAATATATTCTCTGTCTTATTCTCTATCCCCTTTTTAATGATTCCTAACATCCTGTTTGCTTTTTTGACCGCCTCTGCACACTGCGTGGACATCTTTAGAGAACTATCCACAATGACGCCAAGATCTTTTTCCTGACTCGTTGTAGCTAAATTAGCCCCCATCATGTTGTATGTATAGTTGGGGTTATTTTTTCCAATGTGCATTACTTTACATTTATCCACATTAAATTTCATTTGCCATTTTGTTGCCCAATCACTTAGTTTTGTGAGATCTTTTTGAAGTTCTTCACAATCTGCTTTGGTCTTAACTATCTTGAGTAGTTTAGTATCATCTGCAAACTTTGCCACCTCACTGTTTACCCCTTTCTCCAGATCATTTATGAATAAATTGAATAGGATTGGTCCTAGGACTGACCCTTGGGGAACACCACTAGTTACCTCTCTCCATTCTGAGAATTTACCATTAATTCCTACCCTTTGTTCCCTGTCCTTTAACCAGTTCTCAATCCATGAAAGGACCTTCCCTTTTATCCCATGACAGCTTAATTTACGTAGGAGCCTTTGGTGAGGGACCTTGTCAAAGGCTTTCTGGAAATCTAAGTACACTATGTCCACCGGATCCCCCTTGTCCACATGTTTGTTGACCCCTTCAAAGAACTCTAATAGATTAGTAAGACACGATTTCCCTTTACAGAAACCATGTTGACTCTTGCTCAAGAGTTTATGTTTTTCTATGTGTCTGACAATTTTATTCTTTACTATTGTTTCAACTAATTTGCCCGGTACCGACATTAGACTTATCGGTCTGTAATTGCCGGGATCACCCCTAGAGCCCTTTTTATATATTGGCGTTACATTAGCTAACTTCCAGTCATTGGGTACCGAAGCCGATTTAAAGGACAGGTTACAAACCTTAGTTAATAGTTCCGCAACTTCACATTTGAGTTCTTTCAGAACTCTTGGGTGAATGCCATCTGGTCCCGGTGACTTGTTAATGTTGAGTTTATCAATTAATTCCAAAACCTCCTCTAGTGACACTTCAATCTGTGACAGTTCCTCAGATTTGTCACCTACAAAAGCCAGCTCAGGTTGGGGAATCTCCCTAACATCCTCAGCCGTGAAGACTGAAGCAAAGAATCCATTTAGTTTCTCCGCAATGACTTTATCATCTTTAAGCGCTCCTTTTGTATTTTGATCATCAAGGGGCCCCACTGGTTGTTTAGCAGGCTTCCTGCTTCTGATGTACTTAAAAAACATTTTGTTATTACCTTTGGAGTTTTTGGCTAGCCGTTCTTCAAACTCCTCTTTGGCTTTTCTTATTACACTCTTGCACTTAAGTTGGCAGTGTTTGTGCTCCTTTCTATTTGCCTCACTAGGATTTGACTTCCACTTTTTAAAGGAAGTCTTTTTATCTCTCACTGCTTCTTTTACATGGTTGTTAAGCCACGGTGGCTCTTTTTTAGTTCTTTTACTGTTTTTCTTAATTTGGGGTATACATTGAAGTTGGGCCTCTATTATGGTGTCTTTAAAAAGGGCCCATGCAACTTGCAGGGATTTATTGAACATGGGAATAAGAGACAGGTGACTGGGGTTCTATTACTGACTCACTGTGTGACCTTAGGCAACTTATTTCACATGTTTGTGTCTCAGTTTATCTTCTGTAAAATAGGGATGACCATGCTTGCTCACTTTGTAAAGCACTTTTGAGAAGTGAGTCAAAGCATCATATAAGGCTAATTAAGATTCAAGCACTCAGTTACTTGTCCAAATGAGAATGTGGCTTGTCCTAGAAAAGCCCCAGCATTTAAAAGTCATACTCCTTTATGTCAAATAACTGTTAATCCCATTGCACTGGTTCTATTTTGCAAATAGGCTCCATATTTGTCAATAGAAGTAAAATGCATGTTCACTAACTTACATATTTTTCTTCATATGTGATGTGTGTACCAAGTAAAATTTTTCCTCTGCCAAAGGTGGAATATACACTCTTATACACTGTATGTAAGGCATTTAATAATTACTAAAGATATATATTTCTAAAACTGCAGACAGAAAAAGAAATCTCATCCCCAAATGTTTCTGAACAAAGTATTTTAGATGTTTAGTTCTGAATTGCTTTGTCTTGCTGCCGTATGTATGCATTGTGATAAGCATGAAGATAATTATCCCAGAGACTAGTAACACAACCACGTGAATGTTGGATGATTCCAAATCTCTTGCCATTTGTAAAGGATTGGTTATGGAAACTCAGGGTTCTCAATAACTATACACATTCAATCCACTTAAACTAACATTAGGGATTCCAGCAACAAAGAATATAAAAATTCTCTTTTGCAGCTGTGGAAGTATGGAATGTAAATTAATGTATTCTGTTCTCCTGACAATGGATGGAGTTATCTGATGTAGCATTCTGGAGGACACACATGATTGACAGATTCCAAAAATGTCTGTGACCAGAAACTGAAAAGTTCCAGTGGTATTACAAAGCCAAAGTTGCTGTCAGTTTCACTTCAGCTTAAATAGCTTGATGATACTTCCCATGACTTTTTCAGATATCCCTGAATGTTTCCTAAGAAATATTTGATAGAGTGCAGGTCTAATTGCACTCAGTCACTTAAGTAATCAGATGGTAGATCCAAAAAATATTTCTCTTTTTATCAAATGGTTCAGTAATCTGCTTCTGCGATGCTGGATCTAGCAGCACCATGCAGGTTATATGTTGCCTGGGTGGTGCCTCTCTGGCTTAGGAGTTATGGGAGATCTTCAAGCTAAAGAGAATGCTTTGTGGGAAGGCCCTTTCAGGGGGAAGCCCTGAAAATCTTCAGGAAATGTGTTCCCACTTTTTTTTCTTTAAATCTCTTCTTACAAATGGCCTGAGTAACAAATGGATTAGAGTTTCTGATACTAATGCTATTTTCTCAGTGTAAAAAAGGCAAATGAGTTTCTAAAAGGATAAGGTATGTTCTTCCAAGTTCTTATCTCCATAGCAACCATGCACGCTATTGACTTGAACTCTATTGATGCTGTTTGAACCATTTGCAATGGGTGAAGTAGAGGCTCACTCATTAAATAGTGAGGATTAAAAAAACTTCTGAACAGCTGCCTCATTCGCTGTGCACCATCTAGCCTGAGCAATGCATGAGGAAGAGGTTTTACACAAAATAGTGTGTAATCTTTAACTAAAGACCATATGCTAATGCATTCATACAAGGAAACAGGGTTAAGATTTAGCAGAATATTTTAAAGAGGAACTCTCAACTTAATAACACCACTTATATTTAATTTCTTTTACTTAATATTGTTACAAGTAACACGATTACTAGAAAAGAGATCTGAAGATCAATTATTTCTTTTTAAAGTTTATCTATTTTGTGAATTCAACATCCTTTTCTGTAGTTAGTTTGTCTTTCCCCAGTTATGTGTGGCTGTTTACACAGAAGGAGGGGAGAAAAAACACACTTTAAAAAGATGAAAATCTGTACAAACACAAAATCTTACTTCAAAAATTAGGAGTAGGTATAGTATGTGAAACCACTTTAATTTAACTTTTAAATTACTGAAATGCAAGTAGTTTGTTTTCCTGATTCTAGAGTGTCTTATTCTGCAAACCTAATGTTCTCTTAATTTTCTGTCAGTGTATATATCATTAAACTGAAATTTTATATACGTGCATGCATATTGATAAAATGTTTACCAAAAATACAGGTAGATGGTGTTTCTTTATTTATATTATCCTGCATATAAATACTATGGCTTTGATAAGAAAAAATACAATAAGTATTGGTAAAGTGTACATCAATTAAAATAAAATAAACTGGAAATGGTGACCTCCATTTTACCGTAGATGTATTAAACCCCCTGTAAACTATATGGAACAGGGATAATTTTTTGTTCAGCCCCTAGCAGAATGTTGTTCTGGTCCATGACTAGCGCTCCCAGGCTTTACAATAATACAAATATTAAATTAGAAATAATAATTAAACTTCAGATAGCCCTCTTCCCCAACTTAATTTAAGGAGTCTGCCCTATTATCATAAATGTACAGGTCACAAGAAACAATACTTAAAGCTGACTTTTTAAAAAAGAACTTTTTGACGTATAACTTTAGAAGAATGGCTGTTATGGAGTTTTAAAATATTGAATATTGGGCAAACCACTAGTTATTTCTGAATCAAACATCAAAATTCTATAGGAAGTAAATCTGACAATACATTGAATTAAGTTGACAGTTACAGAACACAAAAGTAATTTAAAATAACTTTTGTGTAGATTTTTCTGAATAAAATTTGGTTTAATTACTACATTAGTATTTTGCCAACAAGAATGTGGATGTTGCTTACAGGGTTACGATCAGGTATCTCTTCTCTAGGCAGGGAAATTCCCAGAAATAAAATGTGGTGTGTGAAAGCCAGTGGACTTCGAAGTGATGTTACTGACTCCATCCATCTCAACCCCCTTCAAGATAAAAGGTGGATAAAAGGAGTTAATCAAATTCAAACAAAACAATTAGAACTTTATTTTAGTTGAATGACAATTTTGAACTCAATTGAATCGTATCTGAACTAGAGCAAAAGTGAATAAGAACTCCTTAGCAGGCTACCCACACTTTTCATTCAGACTCATATGATTAAGCAAGGTGTTAGATGCCTGTATACTCCCCTGTCCCCATTAGAATAGAGGGACGGATGAGGGGTGAACTGAATTTATTGGCCTGAGAAGCCAAGCTATTACTTGAATGTCAGCAGTAAATTACTATCCCTTGAAACAAGTAAGAGGCAATTGAGTCTCTGAATCTCAGTGCTGCTTTGGTTGGTGCAACTGATATACCACTCCTTGCTCAAGGTGGGATCAAAGTCACTATCTAGCCCAAAAATGTGCTGAATGAATGGTTCCATGAACAAATAAGGATATTGCAGGACATCATACAGTTTTGTTCTGGAGATAATATGACATTTGACAGTTTTTATAAGCAGTTTGACATAAAATACTATCTAGAAAAGTCTTGTGAATTAACATCTATCTCAAACCTAGCAATCTTTTAAGTCCTAACCATCAAAAGAACAGTTCTTTTAATGTTTATACCTGTCTGATTTTATTTTCAGTTTCTTTTATAACATTGTCCATCAAAGTTATGAACTATGTCTTGGAGTCATTCAGAATGGGTAAGAGCTGTTTCTGATCTCTAGTGTATGAGGAGAATCTGATCTCTGTTACACCAGTGTATATCCAGAATAACTATTAATACTATTGCCAGACTATTAACAAGCCAATATGTAAATAGGCTGATAAACAATTTTATTTAAGTCCAAATAGACAAGTCAGGTACTATAGAAATAATGAAAATGTATTGAGATAAGAGATGATGAAATCAGTGTGCTCTTACATTTTACCTATGTTCTACAGCATAGAGGAAAGAATAGCATTAAACTGACATCATTTTACAGAAAGAAAAACCTAACAGCCTTGGGAGTAAATGGGGAGGAAAACTAGTGTTTGTCCATTGGTCTCTCATATTTCTGCTTTATCCCTTGAGAGGTGCTCAGATACTTTAGTGGTGGGCACCATAAGAGCTTAGAGAGACAGACAGACCACTTGCAACAGTTATTGTCTGGGGCTAGACACACTGTAAGAAGATTTGTAGCAATCCTCTAATAGCAGTGGTAAGAAGTTTTGAAAATTGAGTAGAATAAAGGGTCTGACCTTGTCCAGGAAACAGTGAAATATATTGCAAAATATTATAGATTTCACACAAGATCAATAAATTTTGCAAGCCTTCCTTTAGCTTCACAATCATTTTAATTACGGTAAATTGTATGACGAGTTCTCGTCTTACTGTCAATAATGCCTTTCAAATGCATGTAGAAATTCTTTGCAAATACATGCACAACTGCACTGATAACAAGTTTGGGATTCTTTATTTTTGTCAATAAAAATAAAATTCCCAAGTTCACTTTCTAGGTGTAACATTTTACACAGACGTCATATCTTTCCACATCCCACACTTTGCAGGAACCAATACTGCATGATATAATTTATTAGGGACAGATGATGTAAAGTCACAAACTCAGCAAATCCCCGGTGAAGGTGTTGGACAATTATATGTTTATATAATTCTTTTGTTCTTCTTTCTCAACAGTATCCTTACTGATACAGTCATTTCATCTCAGCATGAAATGACAAAACAACATTGCATTCTGAGAAAGCAGAAAGAAACCAGGGCTCCACAAATGAGAATGAATGAGAAATAGTCTTGTAGTAAAGTCCTTGGGATTGGAAAAAGGAAACTGATAAATCTACTTAGTATGGGACTTTACGTAAAGTCTTTCTTTTGTTACAAACTCTTTATTCCTTGGAGTATACTGATAATGGAAGATATCATTCCACAAATACTAGAGCAGTATTTGGATAACATAGCTTGCTTTGCCTGGTGGGATCAGCTCATTTATTTTTTGAGAGGTACAGGGTCAGGGGATATATTTCAGCATTGTTGACTTTATGACAATGTACATACTTTTTGCTTACGTGTTTATTGTATTGTAAGGTTCTCTCTGAATTATATACATCGAAGAAATAAATTAATATAAATAATTATGACCGTGACAGACATGATTCAAAGGAAAAAACAGCCATTCAGTTTGCAGTATTGCAAACATCAAGAGGTCAAAAATCATGTCAGGCCCCCATAATTACATGAGATTTAAAAATACTTCAAATCATGTTTTTAACTTCTTTTGATTTTTTTAACTCCCCTCGACTCCTCTGCCAGTGTGTGTGATAATTACATCTTGAAAAGTTAAGTTTTAATGCACCCACAATGCATGCCTCTTCCTGGCTGCTCAGATGGAGACTTCACTTGCCCTCACCTCACCCCTAAAACAGGGGAACTGCCATCTGTTTTCTTCACTGTTTGACTCTTTCCCCCTCCTAGATTATTTCTTTTAATAAAAGCAGTAGATAGCACATAGTTTGAGAACTAATATATCATGATTCACACTTTCACATATTACTTTTTATGAGTGAAGACTTACAGATATAAATATTAATGAACTTTAGATTTATATCAATCATTCATATAAGTGTTAATTCACAGCCGAAACAATATGGGATTGTGTTTTGCAAGAAGCAACACTTCCCTGACGTCCCCCTTACCCTCCATACCCAAGACTGGGCCACACTCCCTCCACATTTCTCCCCTGCCTCCTGCTGCTTTGGACCCCTTCCCATCCCTGCCCTGCCTCCCACTGCTCCACACCCTCCCCTCCTGCCCTCCATTCTCACGCAATACCTAAATCTGCCTCCTCCTCCCCCTCAATCTCCTCATCAACTGCCCACATTGTCTCTGCTGCTCCTCACCATCCCTGATTCTGTCTAGATCCCTGAACCATAGAATGGCAGCCATTTTGTCCATGGGCATGAATCTCATTGAAAACAGCAGGATGTGGCAGTCAACTTTATTAAGGGCAGCCTCACTTCCATATACACATAGCCTGTATGTCCACCAGAACCCATGGGAAGTTGTTCCAATAGTTAATTACCCTCACTGTTAAAAATGTGCACCTTATTTCCAGTTAGGGTGTCACTTAGCTGGTTTTTAACTAGCCTGGCCAATTTTTATACTGCCTTGGCAGTTAAAAGATTTAATGTGTGGGGTTATTTTTTTTCCTTTGGGACACACTAGAAGTCTCTATAATTCACAGACCATAGTACAGACTGTGGTGCTATGTTAGATTCAGGTAAGAAAAATGAAAAAAAAAACCACCTAAAAATACACGTTGTGGTGGTGTTTGGCTTGTTGCATTGTTGTTTGATTGATTAGTTGTTTGTAAACATTACTAAAACATTTTAGTACTAATTAGCTGTAGTCAGTAGTAGGATCCCTTTACGTGGGGGTGGAGCAAGGCCAGTGGCCAGTTTTTGTTGGTGGGACTGGGGATGGCCACTAGCTGGTATCTCTGCATGTCAAAGATGGCAACCATATTTCCACTCTGAACTTGTTTAGCTTCATCTTCCAGCCATTGGATCTTGGACTCAGGGACTGCTGCACTGCGGACAGGGGTTAAAATGTGGCTCAGTTGGGGCCTCTTCGTCCTGTCCTCCCAGCATCCGTCAGGACCCACAACTGTGTAGGGGAGATCCCTTTGGGGGGCACTGAAATCCAGGTGGTGCCTTCCTTTCCTCCTGCCATGTGGCTTTGGAGGAAAAACTGCAGAGAGCAGCCAGCGGGACACTCCAGCCAGTAGGAATAGATGCAGCCAAAGCAGGGAGGACAGTATTTTATTTTAAAGCTTTACCAGTAACGAAGCCTTTTTTACATGTAAGCCTTTTTTTTTTTTTTTTTTAAAAGTTACTTTTTAAAAACTTTTCAAACATCTTCTAATATTGGGCTACATTTATTTCTGTCCATTATAATTCAAAGGAAGAAACCAATAACATTTAAAAGTCAACTTTTTCAAAAGTTTGTTTGCTTGTTCATTTTGTTGTACCTGACAGCTCAGATTTTCTTCTTTTTTTCCCTTACTGTTATGACATTTTCAAAGTAGCAAACACTTTCCTTTTGCATGTGAGATGAGGTATATTAGTTAAAATCTCAAACTGCTTTTCATTTTATGTAAGTTCACATTTGACTTTTGTCACCATAAAATTCACATACTCATCTCCAATGTGCCGGCAATTTCCCTGTGATAAACTGTGGAGCTGTATGATAAATTGCATTTGTTATATACCTTTGAACTCCTCACCTGACCTCTGTCCACTGAATCTCTCTCTATTGGGACTGCTTCTAACATTCCAAACCTCTGAGAAGCTTTAACCAGCCACCATTTTAATAAAAATTAAAAAAACCCAGCCTGCTACAAAAATATTGCATATTCCTAACAAAATCAGACTAGCCTGAGGCCTATAGCAGGCGTTATTCTGTCCTACAGGCTTAATGTCTGACTGCCTTGCACAACTGGAAATGGGAAGTTTATGCCATTGGAAAGGAATTGTTCCTAGCTTTTGGAATGCACAGCACTTGCTCCTAGCTCTGAAAAGTCCCAAGATATCAGACTTTAAAATTGTGTCATTTTTATGTATAGAAACAGACAGATTTTTAAAATGTAGTGTTTTAACGTTTTCCCCTTGTGAGCTCTTGGCTGTTGGATTCATGGAAACTAAAGGCATTTACATGGCTTTAGAGAAAAAAGACATTTGAATTAATCCCAATACAGTTTGACGCTAAAACATTTATAAAATGTGGTGGTTTTTTTCTGTAAAATGTGGCATATCTAGAATACACAATGATGTGCATTTATCAGCACTCATTTGGGAAGGACTGCATAACTTTCATAGTACAACCTTCCCCTCACACCCAAATGAATGCCTGTGAAGCTTTATTCTTCAGCACATATTCTAAGCAGTGCCCTAGACCATATAAAATACAGAGCTGTGGGAATACCTCAGTTTTCTTCATTTATGTCAGCTGTATTCATGACCCTTTTCTGCCCCTGAAATCTTATTAAACTGGACATACTTTGTTAGCTTGATTTGGCTTCCCCTATCCAGAGCCTTTACAGTGAAATTATTAATGACCCAATTGGGGAAATTAAATCAGGATGCACCTGCAGTGCTACACCTGGCTACAAGAGGATGTGTGGGGGTGGCACATGCCTCTTACAGGATAGGACTCTGCTTGGTCTGCTGGGGGCAGGAAGCCATTACAACAATCTTTGATCCATGATCACATACTACTTTTTCCTCAGAACTTTTGTCTTATTCAGTGTATAGGTTAGACAATGAAAGTAGCAGGGTGAGTAGTGAATCAGGCAGTGTTCAGAGGACTCCTATCTGAATTGGTGTGCAAGTAGGAAAGTGTGTAGAGAAAGAGGCAGGGACCTATCTATGGAATACTCTGAACAATGTGGATAAGAAAAAAACGCTGCCTCATTTACTGCAACAATATCAACTTGTAGGGAAAAATAATATGTGATCCTGTTATTAAAGACTGCGTCATAAAGCATGAACACAAGAGGGGAAATCTAAGGTTTCACAGGCAACTTTAACTTTGGCAATTCCTTACTTCTGAGTGATATACTTTGCAAATATAATGGGTGAAATCCTTGACCTAGTGAAGTGAATGGAGATTCTGCCATTGTTTAATGTATGGATTACATACATACATAAGGCAGATGGCACTTTATTCATTTAGGGGCAAATCTGACTCCCTCCCCCACACTCATGCAATATAGACGTTTGACTGCAGCATAACTAGTGGACAGGGTGAAGTTTCTACCTGTTTGCAAATGGGTCTGAACCTGCAGCTCCAAAAAGCATGGAATTCTAGAGTTGTGATAGACAGTCCATGTGAGAAAAAAGAATACCAGCAGATCTATAAATATACAGATCCACTGACTGTTTCCTAAACCCCTGCAGTTGGGATCCAGGGTCATGGATTATCAGGATGAGCTCTGTGCTGCCACCCCATGGTATGGAGGTAGAATTCCTTCTTCCCCACTGCAACCCTGGTGAGACTCTTTGCACAAAACTGGTATTGTCTATATAATTAAAGTAGCTTATTGGAAGAAGATATAGTTGATCAAATGAAAGGCTATGGATTCTCTTCCATTTTGCTTTTTAATTGTGGAAGATCATTTTTAATTTAGTGTGGCAAACATCCTTTGAAAGCTTCAGGAAAATATAAGCCACTAGTTACATAAACTAGAACAATGCCACCTTTCAAAAACAACTTATGGATCAACACTATCAATAATGTCATGTCATCATTAAAATATTCCAGTAGTTAAAATATCAGCAGAAAATAGCCATGTGAAATCATTCCTATATAAATATAAATCATAATTTATACTGGACAGAAGTTGAATTTGATTAATGCCTCAGGTAGCTGACTTTTCACTGCTGAATAGTTCTGTATTAAATTCTTCTTGGAATTTACATCATCAACAGGAGGAATGCTATAGAACTTATATGTGTACCCTATCAAATAACTTCCTATTTTAATGAAGTTTATTTTCAATTCATAGTAATGCTATAAGGCAATGGGATGACTTGGTGAGGGTTTTTGGTTTGTTTTTTAAAGATGCTGTCAGCAGTTCTTTTCTTAAATAATTAGTGTTTATGTCTCCTATACAACATAAGTCAAGAGGACTGCCCACATGGTCAAAGTTAGGCACATGCTTAAGTATTTTGATGAATTGGCGTCTATAAGAAGAATGTTAAATATGGTAACAATGAAAAAGTACTCAAAGTCCCAGCTGTGGATATGGCCAGTCCTTTGATCTCCTGATGTTAAATTTTGCTTTATTGCTACTGTTTCTCCCAAAACAGTCTCCCTCAAGCTCTCCTGTTGAAGCTGTTCCAGTGTGGACAAATAATTAAAGAGCTTCTGGAGCAGGGGGACGGGACTGTGGGTCTACCACCTGCCAGGTGAGTGCCCTAGCCAACAGGAAACAAGGTGTCTTTCTCTTGCTCTGTCTCTCTCTGGCCCAATGACTCTTGATTTAATCCAAAATGGAACAGCTTCAACAAAAAAGATTGAAGGAGTCCCCCCACATCAGAATATCCTATAGTGACTAGAGCACTGTCTTGAGAGGTGAGAGACTTGTGTTTAGATCCTTTCTCCCCATTAAGCAGAAGGGGAAAACAAACCTGGGTATCCCACAGCTCGGGTGAGTGCTCTAACCCACTGCACTAAAAGTTATACAGTGGGCATCACCTCTTCCTGCGATCATTTTGTGTGGCGTGAGGCAGGCACCTAACCTAATTTCTGAAGAAAAGACTTTGACACCTAAGCCACCTGACTCCAGGAGAGGGCTTCTCAGTTGTGTATCACAAACAGAGATAGGGTCCTCCCTCAAGACCAGACTTAGGTGTCTAACACTATGAGAAGGGTAGAGCTTATAAAACACATCAGCATCTCCCATTGGCTAGCTTAGGTAGCTCCCGCCTAGCATGCTGGTTTTTGTGGATGGCATTTTTAGGTACCTATCTTTCTCCATTCACTGTATAGGAGTCTAGGCACCTTACTCAGGCCTTGTGGATCACAGTGTTGTTATTATTTCCTAGACACCTAATAATTAGGCATTACAACACTCAGCTTCACAAAGCTTAAGTTCCTTTGTAGATCTGGGCGTTAGGCATTCTGCAACTATTACTTCAGATTCAGCATTGTTGTAATGAAACTTCAGCAGTCTTGAATTGGCTAGATTACACCTCCCCCCATATCTCTTTGCAGGTTCTTTTTATGGGCTTTCAGATTGTTTTAGCTTTTTACATCAGAAATGTTTGAAGGCCAGTTATCTGTAATGGTAAAGCTCCTGCGTACTGCTTTATTGGCACAAATGGGATGTAAACCCAGCAGATCCAAACAGCAGGAAATTCCCCTTGCATAGTGGGAATCAAGCACAGTGACTCTACAGAACTGCCCTCCACCAGTATAGGAACTGTAACCAGATTGCCTCTGTGCTCCTGCTATTTCTGGCTGCCAGAGCAGTCCATTGGCGTCATGGGCAGCTGATGTACGTTAGAGGAGCCTTGAAGTTGTATCGGACTTATGTCAGGGAAGAACTGGCCTTAGAATCAGCAAGTCACAGAGGTGGCTTTATGCCACCTTTGCCCTGCCTTGCCTTTTTGGTCCTGTGCCTACTGAAGCTCAGAGAAACCTGAGAGATGGGGCCTAGAAATGTGTCTGAAAAACAAATTTGGATGCAGATTTCATAGCCCCTTTCAAAGTTTGAGGTACGTGGTTAAGCTCATGCAATGAACCACAAAATCCAGACATAGATCGTACTCAAAGTTCAGGAGAGTTTAGATTTGAAAGAAAGAGTGCACACAACCCCCCAATCCCAAGCAATAGTTAGGTCCAGTATTATGTATCTTTTTGTGGCACCGAGACCACTTAGAGAGAGATATAAAATGAGTCTGCTCTACAGGCTTAGCTAACAGCCAGTTGGCTTTTAGCTCATGCTGTAGAGCAGTGATCGGCAACCTTTGGCCCGCGGCCCGCCAGGGTAAGCACCCTGGCGGGCCGGTTTGTTTACCTGCCGCGTTCACAGGTTTGGCCGATCACAGCTCCCACTGGCCGCGGTTTGCCGTTCCAGGCCAATGAGGGCTACGGGAAGCGGCCCGGGCTGAGGGATTTGCTGGCCACTGCTTCCCGCCGCCTTCATTGGCCTGGAGCGGCAAACTGCCACCAGTGGGAGCCGCGATCGGCCGAACCTGCGGACGCGGTAGGTAAACAAACCGGCCTGGCCTGCCAGGGTGCTTACCCTGGTGGGCCGCGGGCCAAAGGTTGCCGATCCCTGCTGTAGAGGCACTCATGCACTAAGCTCCAGAGGTCCCCGGTTCAATCCTGCCCGGTGACAACCGGGGTCTGTCGGCGTTACACTTGCACTTTAAATGGGTCTGTACATCCCAATCAAGGCAACTGTGAACACATTGAATGTATTGATAGTCTTAGGAAAACTGCAAAACTAGGATGACTTTAGTTCGATAACAGCCAACGGATATGTTGTACAGTAATAGAAATGCTCTGACACAGAAACTGGAAGCCTAAGTATGCATTCATTGTTGCTAATCAAACATCTAAATTAGCATGTGCCACACTAACATGTTCTGATGGGGTATATAGACCCCATGATGTGGCAGCCAGGAAGGGATTAACAGAATGGTCAGGTAGCTCTCTGGGTGCAATATAACTAACTGATTAACCACAGCTGGGATAAAAGGCAACAACTCATGCAGAGGACAGTGGCAGTCTGAAAAGGTATGTCTATACTGCAAAACCCATGGCTGACCCATGCCCTCTGACCCGAGCTAAGAGGCTCGGGCTGTAGGGCTGTTTAATTGAGGTGTAGATGTTTGTGCTTGGGCTGGATCCTGGGCTCTAGTACCCTCTGAGGTGGGAGGGTCCTAGAATTCTCGCTACAGCCCAAACCCAAACTTCTACACTGCAGTTAAACAGCCCCGCATCCCAAGCTCCATGAGCCTGAGTCAGCTGGCATGGGCCAGCAGTGGATGTCTAACTGCAGTGTAGATGTACCCACAGGGGCGAGGGCCATCCTGAGAAAGTTGCATGGGGAGGTGAAACTCCAGAGAGATGCCTAGAGAATGTAGCTGTATGGCAGATGCCTGCAAAAAGGTAAAGGTAGGAAGCAGCCCTACAGAACCGGCTAAGGATTTTAAGAAACACACCCTAGCTGCTTATTGTGAGGACTCTAGGCTGGAACCCAAAGGTGAGGATGGGCCTGGGTTCACCACCATCATCTGCAGGAGAGAAGATGTAAGCCTTGGGAGTAAAGGGGCAAAGATTATTCTGCTCAGACTGAGACTGGTATAGAGTCACTGGACTTCAGGCTTTTGTTTGGACTTTCCTGTTATTTGGAAGGGTTGAGGTTTCAAGCAACCTGACCAAGGGGCTGAGTTGCACGAAGGAACAGATAAGCAAGTGGCTTGAGCTGTGGCTGACAAAGGGGCTGCTATGCTATGCCCAGCCATGAGGGGGGCACACCAACTAGTGACTGAATCTTTGACATATGTATTTTGGTTGGAAAGCCAATTTTAAAATGTGGATAAATTTGTTATTTGTTAGTCATGATAGATATCTGCTTAAAACCAAAATCTGATGTGAAGAAGCCATAAACATCACCGAGGACTTCTAATTAATTTTAAATTAAGCAACTTCCTGAATTCACTATGGCCCCAATTTCAAAGTACATTTACGCATGTGTTTAATTCCACCTCTGTTCAGCAAAGTATTTAGCATGTGCTTAAGAACTCGCTAAAGTTAAGCACATGCTTAAGTGCCTTACTGATTTGAGTCCTATCAGATATGGAGCACTATTCTGCTCTCTATACGCACAAGTGAAAATCCAGAGCAAGTCAACAGAGGGAAAAATGAGTCAAGTTGCTACATATTATACACAATTGTAACAAAGCAGAATTTGTCCTATGCTTTGTCAGTCTACATGACCTCTTTCTACCATCGGGAATCATAACATTAAAAAACCAGTAGGAGAACACTTCAACCTCTCTAATCACTCAGTGACAGACGTTAAGGTGGCAATTTTGCAACAGAAAAGCTTCAAAAACAGCCTCCAAGGAGAAGCTGCTGAACTTGTATTAATATGCAAACTAGATACCATTAACTTAGGTTTGAACAGAGACTGGGAATGGCTCTGTCATTACACTAATTGAATCTATTTTCCCATGTTGAAGTAGCCTCACATTTTCGTGTCAACTGTCTGAAAAGGGCCATCTTGATTATCACTTCAAAAGTTTTTCTCCCCTGCTGTTAATAGCTTCTCTTAATTAATTAGCCTCCTACAGTTGGTATGGCTACTTCCACCTTTTCATGTTCTCTGTATGTATAAATATCTTCTTACTGTATGTTCCATTCTATGCATCCGAAGAAGTGGGCTGTAGCCCACGAAAGCTTATGCTCAAATAAATGTGTTAGTCTCTAAGGTGCCACAAGTACTCCTGTTCTTTCTATCATATCACACAATGTATAATGGAAGTTCACAGTTACTAAGAATCAATGGAGAATTGACTAGTAAAAGAAGCATTCATCACAAGCGGAGTATAGTGTGTAACAACTTAAGAGGCAAACTGAGCCTGACCACCACTTCACTGAGGATGAAGTAATGTTCCCAGGTAACTCTATCAAAGGCCATTTCTCAGTCAAGCCTTCCTGCTGATACCAGGTCATCAATATTACATTTAGTTTTAAAAGTTGTTTTGTATAACTGGAATCATGGCACTGTTTGACAAGTCTTATTTCATCTGCATAAATGAGTCCTTGACATACTATTTGAATCTATCAGTAAATAGCTAGATTTCCAAGGGATATAAAACATTTATTTTGTCCAATTACAGATAATGAAAAGGAGACAATTTGTTCAGAGGATGGGAGAACATCACAGTCTGGAATAATTGAGAAAATGAACAAAGACTGGGGGGTGTGGGTGTGTGTTAATACCACTGGTCAAGCCTTAAAACATTCAGAATTGGTGGTGAAGAGAAAGGCAGATAAACCTTCATTATGCTCAAGTCAAATAAAATAGCTTCTTCCAGGATTCAGCTCTACTCTAGACTGCAGACAATTTAGTTAACTGGAGCCAACCAAAGCAGTTATGGAACATCATCATACTGCAGAGAAAGTCATCTCTACATAAATCAAGGGGAAAGGCTTTAAAAGTCTCTTTGATATCTCATTTAAAGAATTTATACTTACTTAATAGATTATTAGAGAGTTTATTGTGGGTTTTTTAAATATTTAACCCAAAACAATGACAAACATCTTTGAAAAACACTTCTAGAGGGGAAACCCCAAAATATAACACTGTTATGTATTCTAGTACATGTAATGTATCCTGCCAATGACAAAACACACAGTTGGGGAAAACAAAGAAAATTCACAATGTAGTTTGATTGGTGAAGTGACTTTCTGCGCTTAGTATGGTGGCATCAATAACTGTGAACTGCAAATGTAGCTGTTTGTCCAAGCTATTGCGAGTGGGTTTTTTAATTCAGTGAAGATAAGAGGCAGAGGCAGTAGCCTGAGGATATATTCTTCTGTTGACATAGATATTTTATGTTCTGTTTAAGGATTTTCTTCTTCACTTGATCACAACATCAGGGATCAGGTTGTCATGCAAGCAACTATTACAACATAGACACCTTCTGCCACAGACTGCACTGTATTGGTCGGTGTCCCTGATGTACACTACACTGGGAGGCCCTTTTACCAGTTGAACTATGTATATGTCCACCCTCTTTTCACATTGTTGCCATAGTCCTGGTGGACTACCAATAGCTGGTATTGATGTTGCTTCTGCCTACCACGAGGATTCATTTAACCTAGGTGATGGGGGATTTAAGTCAGTGTTTTCCTTCTCCTAGGTAGGCTGTCTTCCTGGATTGGAGAGCCCCAGCTGTCCCAAGCTGTCTGGTTATTTTTAAAAGGTGTCAGATACCTGCCTTTCACACTGTCTTTTGGAAAAAACAAAAAACCTCTGCCTGTGAAGGCAAGAATTCAAGGAGTAATTAAAGGAACACAGCAATAATAAAAAATAGGATGAAAATACAGCATGCCTGTTTTTCATAAAACTACACCATTATAACAATTTGGGTACCTAGAAAATCTCATTTTAAGGAATGCTGCTCTTGAGAAAATCCCCATGTAAAGGTCCAATTTGCCAAAACGTTCAGCGGATTATAATAATCATATCTCTTTTCTGTAACTACTAGTTCCCTTTTTTCACAAATTGTTTCTTAAAGCTGAAAAAAAATGAGTTCTTCTTAAAACAACAAGTGAGCTTAACAAAAGGTATCAATTTACAAAATGTCAGCATCCTTAAAGTGTGGTGACTTAGCTGATTTAAAATTATCATTTTATTATTAATCAATATTATATTACAGTAGTATCCAGAGGCCCAGTTAGGCAGAATCCCATGGGGTAGGGTACTTTGCAAATAAACCCATATGAAGACATTGCCCCCAAAGAGCTTAAAATGTGAGAAAGTACAGATTCTAGCTGCATTAGATTTTCTGGAAGGAACAAATCTGTATACAATCAATATTTTAAAAATCCAGCCTTGTTGTAAGACCGGGAAGGTTATAGGTTACGAGAAGCAGATTGTTTTATGTAGTATACAGGAATCAATTTACAAAAAAAAGTGAATTAGTAAAAGTCAATTTCTTACAATCTCACTTTTAAGTTTGAGAAAATGGATCACGGCAGCATAAATGAAAAACAAGAAACCAACTCTTTGATATAAGGCAGAATAGAGCTCATAAGAATCATTTGTTAGGAGTAATTTGCATCAGTTTATTGATCAAACAAGCTGTTGAGAGCAGAGGAATTAGGCTTTTGGCTGATGAATGATTTTTGAAATGTCTGTTGAATCAACTTTAAAAAATTTAAACTAGCTCAAGCACTTAGGGAGAGAACATTGCCTTAGAAGATTAAGTAGTCATATGTTAGTAATATTATCATAAATTGACCCGTTTTAGACCTTAGACATCAGATAAGTCAGTCAAATAATGGATTAATTGATAGAAGGCTATGATATTGTTATATTCTATGGGGTAAAAAATAAAATAAAAAAATAGCTTGATACATACCTGGCACGTTTTACTGAATAGCCTGAAATGCTAGTCTCAAAAGGACTCGATGACACAATGGGTTAATGCAGTAGCTCCCTTCCTTTGGAGACAAGTATTCAAATTCACTTTGAGACACAAGTAAAACTGAGTGGTCTGATTCTACTCATTCTTGGGCATTTGTCTATATTACATAATTTGTTACAATCTGGCATAATTAGCAGCCTCTTTTCAGCAGAAAGCCAGGACCAGAAGAGGAGAGGCGTTACAAGTCACGCCTGAAGAGCATTGGCAGAGAACCATTGGGCAGCTTGTTGTCGGCCACGCGTAGGCCAGAGTTGTCAAACTTGAGTGCCTCAGTATCCAAATTGCTGCATGCCAGCCCAGGTTTGAAAATTTGGGCCATATGTTTAATGAGAGCTGTTCTTAGGAAATGCTCATAACTCTTGCTTTCACATGTACCCAAGTCGCCCACCTTTTTAAAGACAGAAATGAAATTTGATAGTTATGTGCCTACAGAATATCTTTCATGAAGTTTGAAAAAGGCCACGAATTGATACATAAAATATATAACTTGTTCATATGTATGGAGAGAGAGAGAGAGACTTCATGATGTGGTTCTGACACTGAGAAAGTTCACCCAGGTTTTCTCATCACCTGCCCTGTAGTCTTGGGTGTCTCTGTTCTGTGCAGCTTTGGCTCAGAGTCCTGACACCAGCAGTGTGCTCACAACATAATGGTCTCACCCTGCCTTCCACTAGCCCAGTTACTCCTGGGAGGTTGACCTCCACAAAAAGTTTCCCCAAAACCATCTCTCCTGCAGTCTCTCTCATGGACACTCTCAGAAGTTGTTTGCTGCCTCCAAAGAGACCATGTACACACCAGCCTGTTAGGTTTGCTGAAGACACACTTACTCCACTATAATAGCACTGTGATGGTTGATAGTAAAACTTAGAATAAGTTTATTAACAAAACATAGATGTAAGTGATTTCAAGGAGAGTGAGTGAAATATTTTTGTTTTAACCCTTTCATAATATACTTTCTAGTATCTAAAACTCAATTGTAGGTAAAGTTATAGCTTGCTAATAGTTTCTTACTCACACACAATTGTTAGCATTCTCTAGCAAGATTGGCTTTCCCAGCCAGGATCCCACCCTCACAGAATCAAAGTGCTGGTTTCTTTGTTCCCTCAGGAGATGAATACCCCCAAAGTCTTTCAGCAGTTCCTTATATCCCAAAGTTTATCTTTGCCTTAAAAATATTGAAGCTCTCCTCCTGGCTTAGCTTTCTGTGACACGCACTCTGCATACATCTACACTGTAATTAGACGCCCGCAGCTGACCCGTGCCAGCTGACTCAGGCTCAGGGGGCTCAGGCCAAGGGGCTATTTAACTGTAGTGTAGAAGTTTGGCTCGGGCTGCAGCCTGAACTCTGGGACCCTCCCACCTTGCAGGGTACTAGAGCCCAGGTTCCAGCCTGAGCCCGAAAATCTACACTGCAATTAAACATCCCCTTAGTCTGAGTCCCTTAACCCGAGTCAGGAGGCTTGGGCCAGCCAAAGGGTTTCTAATTGCAGTGTAGACGTACCTTCTGACAGCCATGTATAAAGCTCCTGTATCTATCTGTGCAAGGTATCAAAGTAATGAGCTTTCCATTTTTATATAGAGAAAACATGTCACTGGTCCAGGCTTGAATCTTACCTTGTTTGTGGCCCAAAAGGGTTATCTGGGGGTGGGGGAATAGAGGGGGAAGAAGGGTGAAATATTTCACCCAAAAGGTTGGTTTTAATATGAAAAGTGGATGTCTGAAGCTGGTCAGTGGTTTGAGATATTCGGAAAAGCGGATAGACAGCGAGTGAGGTAGTCAAAGATGCAAGACATATAATCTATCATAAGATTCCCCAGTATTTCCTGTGAAGATCACCACCACATACATGATGTAAACACAACCCTACTCGTTCAGTCTATATTATACAATGCCAGTACAGGTAAAAATTCAACATTACAATTGTAGATTAAATGTTTATAATTAAGAAATTTAAAAGTCTGTTCTTTTTTAAATCCTTGATTTGTTTTGTTTATCTGACTTGTGCATCAGCTTGCCATAAACAAAGTAATCATTCAACTAAGAAAGCATAAGAACGGCCATGCTGTTTCAGACCAAAGGCCCATCTAGCACAGTATCCTGTCTTCTGACTGTGGCTAGTGCCAAGTGGGATTGAGAGAATTGATCAGAACAGGTAATCATCAAGTGCTCCATCCCCTGTCGCCCATTCCCAGCTTCTGGCAAATGGAGGCTAGGGACACCATCCCTGTCCATCATAGCTAATAGACATTGATAGACCTATCCTCCACGAATGTATCTATTTCTTTTTTGAACCCCGTTAGAGTCTTGACCTTCACACACACACACAAAAAAACAATTTTGCTCAAGTTATCTAACTAATTATTTATTTTCCAAATAAGCAATAACTTAAATAAAACAAATAAGTCTTTAAGACCCTGATCCTGCAACCACTTAGGTGTGTGCTTAACTTCACTCACAAGAGTAGTTCCCTTGAGACCATGGTTAAAATTAAGCATGTGTGTAAATATTTTCAGGTTCAGGGTATTAGATGCATATCACCATATGATGGTGACATCACTGATATGGGCATACATCCTCTTGGGTCACCTTTCCACCGTACAGATGAGAGAAGGGAAAGAGGAAGATGTTAGTGGCAGGAATTTGAATTGTCTCCATCCCTCACTCACTATTGTGATCCCCCTTCAGTATTTTAGTCTGCATTTATATGTTTCTTGTGTGGCTTGGACAATGAGTCCAGTATTATTATCCTCTCTCAGGCAAATCTCCCAGTGACATCAGTGGGCTCTTTGTTGGTGTAGGGACTGCAGAATCAAGCCCATAAGTAGGTCATCTTCAACTTGAGTCACGTTAAATATCAGTCTCTCTGTATCAGAGGGAAAGATATGAAGGAAAAAGTGGAAAGCCATTTCCCTGTACCTTTTCCCACTCCTGTGAGGTGCAGAAAGATATAACAAAGGTTGGAATTTATTCTTCTTTGTTTTATGATCACAATAAAGGAACCCACACCTACTCCTATTACCATAAAATTCCAATCACTCATACAGTTGTGAATATTTCTGCTCTCAGAAGGGGAGCCCACCTTGTACTGCATGCTCTCATTCTGTCACATAAAAAGAATTAAAATATTCTGATTACAGCTAAATAAGCAAAAAACACCATCCCCTTTCTTTTAGAATTTGCTTCACTCCTCTGTTCAGAGCATCCCACAGAGCCCACCAAAAATGGCTTGCCCCTCCTACAATCTGGCTGACAAATGATTCTCATCCTTTAGTACAGAAAGGCAATACTGTATAAGGCCGTATGGCTCCAGAGGTCCACCAGATGATCAGACTGAACCAGCCATGTGAAAGACAATGCCTCTGCTTCCCTTATGTGACCAGAAAGAATATTCCCACACTCCCTTACATAAGCACAGGTGTGGCAAATGGTATATTTGAGGTGATTCCTAGGCATTTGCATTGTCAATTTCCGTTTTCCAAAGTAACTTCCACCTATCGAGTAGCATAGATTATTTCTGTAACAGGATCCCTTGTTTAGGCTACTTAGAGAAATCATGTAATCATGGAAGAATAGATCCACATATCATCTACTGATAGGTGCAGTCTTTCAACCCTTCAGTGGTTAAGAAATGGATCATCCCAGCTACCTTGGATTGATGGGATTGGCTCATGATGGGTACCAATCTCCCCAAATAAATACTGGGAGCATTACTGACATGAATAGCTTTCATTAGCTTAGCAGGCCTCATTTGGAGCCTTACCATCATAATGGTACTTGGGCATAGTCAGACTAGATGATCACAGTGGTCCCTTCTGGACCTAGAATCTATTAATCTGTATAGTTCTCTTCACTAGATGTACATATGACAAAGAACAGAAGAGCAGCAGTACGGGCAAATTAAGCATTCCCCCATTTACAGTTTCCAAGAGTTCTGTCTGCCAGTGTAGCCAGGATTTATATATCTATTTGGGAATGTCACAATCTTTTATGTCATTTCAAATAAAATTCATGAGACCATGTTATCAATATGTTCCCTGAACAACTTCAAAATGCTGCTGATCTAGTCTGCTGTTTGTGTGTTTAACATCATGGACAGAGGCACAAGTGTGGCTATCACACAGTACAAAGAGAAGTGGCAGAGGCTGGAAACACTTTGATTAATGGAAGTGCAGATCAAATTCAGAAGCAGTACTAAAACTACTTTTTATTACAGTTGTCCATCCCTCCTCTCCCCTCCAGAAATAGAAAATAATTCATAGCATTCTCACCTAAGCATGATTTTTTGCTTTAGCAACCTGGTGGGGACCAAACCATAGTTTCAACACAGTAGAGACAGGACTGCACAGTATGTGATGTGTAAGAGGTAATATATACAGTGAGGACAAGCATTAACTGTCACACATTGAAAGGGCTTGGGCAATTTCTTTCAATTCTAAGATCTCCATATTTGGCTATAAATTTGTAATATATTTGTGATGAGAAAATAACTCAAAGGAAATCTGACTAGTGCCTGTTATGAGACAATACATCCTGTCATAAGCCTCTCTCCCAAATGCATCCATTCTGTGTCCATGCCCTTAAAATACAATAAAAAATGTATTAGATACCCAAGATGTTTTGCTGGAATTCAAACTCATTTCCTTCTACTTAAATGACATACTCTGGACACTGGGGGCTGATATCCATACACCTTCCTTATCCCATCTAATGAGGTCCAAACTTAATGAATAGTACCCTCTGGTAACATACCATCAAGAGACACATAGAAAAAATAACTATCTTAAAAAACAATGGAGTCAAGGAGCATTAGAGATAAGACATTTATTTCACACAGCATACTAGGACATGCTATACTGCGTGAATATGAAAAAAATGTAGATTGGACATAACTGCTGAAAACTAGCTAAAGGTGTTATTAATGATGATGGGAAATAGTTACAAAGGAAAATATAAAGGTACATCTAATAAAACATACATCATTAATCTCTTTGGAATCCCATCTAGACCTCTGTGTCTCCATGAAGACAACTAACTGGGTGCTTCTAGTTTATATGACGTCCTAGTCAAGGAACAAATCTGTCAGCCATTCCAGGTTGATCTTGTAATTGGGACACAAGTAGTAAAATGTTATCTTGCTGTTTAAATAAGCCATTTTGCAAGATGAGAGATTGAAAGCAAAGTCCACTGGTAAAACTTACATTACCCAGAAACCCTGGGAGCAAGGTAACATGACACTTTGGTAAAAACCCTTACATCAACCTACACTATAGTTTTCACCACGTGTCTCATCTCCCCAGATGCTGTGCCACTTTTTGAAGCTCCTGCTCATGCCATTAGTCCACACACAGCTAGCTCAGAATCTAACACTTAATGTTTGAAGTGTTTGTTACATGCAATAATAAGAATATAGCAGTAGGGATATACTATCGACCACGTGACCAGGATAGTGGTGACTGTAATATGCTCAGGGTAATTAGAGAGGCTATAAAAATAAAAAAAAAAACCCTCAATAATAATAGGGGGTTGTCTGTCTATACTGAACGAAGGACAGGAGACATTTGACATGGGTTTAATCAGGCTGCACCTTTATAATAATAATAAATGGAGATATACCTATCTCATAGAACTGGAAGGGACACTGAAAGGTCATTGAGTCCAGCCCGCTGCCTACACTAGCAGGACCAAGTACTGATTTTGCCCCAGATCCCTAAGTGGCCCCCTCAAGGATTGAACTCAAAACCCTGGGTTTAGCAGCCCGATGCTCAAACCACTGAGCTATCCCCCCCTCTTCCCTTTATTATTGGATGTCTGGGACTACCCAGACAGATAAAAGTGTACAGTGCAGGTAACCCAATGTTTTTCCGTAATTACCTGGGGGCTTTTACCAGCCCTCCCCCCCCCAATCTTTTCCATCAAATTCCCTCCTGAAAATGTATTGCTGGGACTTTACCATACCTCGGGGGTGGGGGAAGGGCTCCCACCAGCTTCCCCTCTTTTTCCATCCAAGTCCCTCCAGCAAATCCATTGCTGGGACCTTACCATCCACCCCCTCATAGGAGGGCTAAGGTGGGCTATAAGAATAGGGAGGTTGGCTCCCTGCCATACCAATCATAGGAGTCCCCAACAGCCCCCTATTCGTTCCTTTTATGAACACCTCTTTTTAAGTCCTTTCCCAAGCTATTTAATCCAGTCACTGTATACCTGTCCTATGGAGTATCTGCACTGGACATCCCCCCAAAGGAGGCACCAGTAATTGGCTTGGCTGCCCCTCCCCATACCCAGTCGGGTTCCCAGATATCTTTTACTGCCCCCCACTTTTGTATTGGCCAAAACAAATGGACTCCCAGGCTTTACAGGGGACCCCCATACTCCCTGAATAATTTGGTGCCCCAGAATGCACAAATTGCTGAGCCTTTATGACCCCAAGGGATTTGGCCACCCCCCTGTTAGAATCTGTCGAGCCTTGTCCATCCGGGTGGCATTCCATGGCTCTCAGCCAGACCATGCATGAAGGCATGTGTGACAACATGGATTTGCATGAAGTCCCTTCTTGTTTTGGGCAGTTTTTGAACTACTTTACACAATCCCTAATAGTGTTCTCCAATGTGTGCCACATTATGTCAGTGACTTCAATGTGTGCCACATTATGTCAGTGACTGCTAATTGGCCCCTCAGCACACAGCAGTGGCATGAGCTGGTCCCATAACATGCTTCTCCTTCCATGCCAACACAGCCTTGCCCGATCCTGGACCACACTTGCCAGCCCTTAAGGTCAATAGTACATCCGCCTGTGTGCATAAGAAAAACAATTCTGTGCCCATCGATCCACACCACCTCATCCATGGCTGGTCTGCCCACATCTGGAATGGAATGACAACACATTAATGGCAACTGACCACCCAAGGTTGCACACCATATTGTATGCTTCCAAATGCTAATGCCCAATTGTCAGAATTGCCTGTGCCCCTGTACCCCGCTGCACCACAGCTGTTGTGGCCCCTGATTAGGAATGACAGAGCAACCCTTGAGTGAAGACTGCTGTGTGGATATGGATAACCCATTAGCCCCACTGACAAATGTAACAGCCGGGAGGCGATTCCAAGATTGCTGAGGACGCCAGTTGACAGTTGCCCGTGACCCCGTGTTCTGCAGCACCTGTTGCTGTGTAATGGGCCATTCGGTGACCAGCCTTTCTGCTCCTGTAATTACATTAATTTGTTAAGCCTTTTCGCATAGCACTGCCATTGGAAAGGCAGCAATGGATCTCCATGCTATAAGGGTAACCACCCTACCCCCAAGTTCCATGTAGCTACTGGAATTTACTCAGGTTTGGCTGGGTCCTGGTGCCAGCTTCAAAACCTGTTATGCAAAAGTGAGGCAAAGCAACTGCTATGCTAGTATAAACCCAGGAAAGGTAATAAAGTAATGGATATTATCCTGGAGACTATTTGATGACCAAGCCTCAGGAGATAAACCTGCAAGTTTTCTGCTGTCCATTGTGTGATGGGCTCTGATACCCCGTCTTCAACTGATTCCTGTAGAATCCCATGGGATATTTGGATCTTTGGTTTTTGGGGGGTGTTTTTTGTCTTGTTTTTTTGTCTTGTTTTTCTTTAAACCACATAGCCCCAACCACACCCATGTCTTTTAACATGTTTTACTTGATCACACTCTACATATCCCATGCACGCCCATGACTCGTAGTGGTTTTGTGTGACTGTGTATTATTTATAGTCCCCATCAACAGACTCCTAAACCCACAGAAATGTGCCCCCATCTGCTTTATAAAGGCACTGCCAAATACAGAACCTTAACATCTCCATCTGAACTGGAAATGGTGCCCTTGACAAGCTGTAGATGACACTTGATTTGATCCTTACGCTGGTTCCCCCCCGGGGTCCTTTTAATACCACTGTGGCATGAACACCTGAATGTGCCCCAAAACGTAATGTGCAAATATGCCTGCACTGATAGTTGTATGCACCTTTCAGAAGCCTGCACCCAATGCCACATACATTTGTTGCTGCCCTGACACCACTGCATCAGCGTTGTCCTCACGGCTTGTAATCAGTTGGGAGGAATGAACATCAATGCTCCGGGCAATCCTGAATCCTTTGGAAACCCAAATGCTGTGACAACAACCTTAGAAACAGCAGTCTTAACCACTTGCATGACAATTTCTGCTGACTGAGGTAAAAGTTTGGTTCCTTTGGAGTCCCCCAAGCCATGAACTTTGGGGTGGGAGGACTGCCTTTGCTAATGAAACAGAAAACCCCCCCGGGGCTCCTCTGCCCCTGGCCTAGCACCAGCCCCATGCCCCCAGTTGCATGGCTACTCCCCTGACTGCCACTAACTCCCATAACCACAACCCCACTACATATTCCCTGTGCAGCCTTTGAATCCCCCTGCCCTTCTCACAGTGCTAGTGCTGAGCCTGACAGAAAGGGGAAGAAGTGAAAATTCCCTGGGTGCGCCCCAAGCAAATGCCTAAAATCAGCCCCTAACCCAATTATCACAGCTCAGTTGTTGGGTGGAGGGGAAGGGGGTGGCTTTGTTGTATCCTTTCTCCTCCCACCTATATCCCATGCCAGCATGTTCCTGACTAAGCGGGTAACTCCCCCTCCCTTTTTTGTTGTGCTTCCACATGGAGCCTGCCCTCAGCAGGGAAATTTGAAACATGATTCCTGTCCCTCTTGATCTGCCCCTCACTGCTTACAGTCCTGCCTTAACAGGGTGCCAAGCTGAGCAAAATTGCCCCCTGCCATTCCCTACCCCTAGCAGCGGGGGTCGAGGGGGGACACTCCCTGTCCTTGTGCCCCTACCCAGGGAATGAATGAGACTGCAGGCTGCCTCGCTAGCCATATCCCCCTCCCCCTTCCCCATGTGGAGCTACTCTCAGGTGCCTGCTTCACCCTCCCCCAGCCAGAGGAAGGGATAAATTACTTCCCTTCCCCCTTTCTTACGGTTTTGCTTCCACATGGAACCACGTGGCTGAGACCTGCTGTACTGCTGTGTTGCCTCCTGCTTCAGACTACTCCATGTAAAAGGGAAGATCCCGGCCCAGGGCTAGAGGGTGACTCAGCAACCATGCTGACCCTTTTTGCAGCAGTTTTCATCTCTCCCCCCGCGCCAGCCATAAAGCACTGTTCCCTTCATTCGGCAATCCAGCCAAATGCCCCCCTGCTTAAAGGTGCAGGGAGGTCATTTCAACTATCCCCATATTGACTGGGTACATGTTGCCTTAGGATGGTATGCAGAGATAAAGTTTCTTGATACCATATATCACTGTTTTTGGAGCAGCTAGTCAATACAGGTAAAAAAAATCTTGACTGCTGTGGAGAAAGTGAATAAGGAAATGTTATTTACTACTTCACATAACCCAAAAACTTGTGGTCACCCAATGAATGAATAGGCAGCAGGTTTAAAACAAAAGGAAGTAATTCACACAATGCACAGTCAACTTGTGGAACTCTTTCCCAGGGTATGTTGTGTAGGCCAAAATTATAACACAATTGAAAGATGAACTAGATACGTTCATTGAGAATAGATCCATCGATGGCTAGTAGGCAGGATGGGCAGGGATGCAACACCAGGCTCTGAGTGTCCCTAGCCTCTGTTTGCCAGAAGCTGGGAATGGGCGACAGGGGATGGATCACTTGATGGTTGCCTGTTCTCTTCATTCCCTCTGAAACACCTGGCATTGGCCACTGTCAAAAGACAGGACACTGGGCTAGATGGAATATTGGTCTGACACAGTATGGCCATTCTTATGTTCTTATGGAATCCTAACATTCTGGGAAATGTTGATTCCTATTGAGGGTATACGTTTTATCTACTTATATTTGATTAGGGTAATAGCAACACCATAGTGATAACTCACAGGTCTCCCTCTGTGTAACTAATATGTCCCTATGTACATTTATAACTTTTGCACTGAGTTTGTAACCAGTTAGTGATAACATTGGCTCTAAGTATGACTTGCATCCACATACTACATCGTTAATATTCAGATGATAGAGCTAAGAATTGGATACAAAAAACATGGTAGTGTTTATGCTGCACAATTCTTTCAGGATTCCATTAGTTTTATAATATTCCTTACTTAGTTGGTCTCCTATCTGAAACCTATTTCTTGATTTCATGAATAGGGGAACTATGGAGAATGTTTAAAAGCAGATTGCACCAAAAGAAATCAATGAATGTTGACTTTCCTCTAATCACAAAAAAGGCAAAAATTATCAATATATTTTTGTCATAAGAAAAGGCAGTTTTCTCAAAATACTGACAGCCCCAACTATTGCAATGTTACATGACACTGCTACAACAATGATGTACTCAAGCAGTATTTTTTGTTCGGTTTTAGTGATACTTTCACTGTATAGCATATCCCCAACTACTTAATGGAAGAATAATTATTCACTTGTCTCTTAATCCAAAATTCTCTGGAGTAGCACATCTTCAAAACTGACAGTAATCAAACTTGGTCTTTTGTATCAGAACTAAGATGTACCACTTTTTCTTAAATATTTAAAGGAAACAACCAATTCAATTGACATCCATTCAGAACAACCAGCAATCTGATCCCAGTGTGACTATCGGGCTAGATTTTTTTTTTTAAATTGTCCTTGGAAATTAGGTAAAGTGTGAACCGTGTCAGTCATCTTTCTGAGCAATAGTGTTGAAATGGGATATTTCACTTCCCATTTCCTGCCTATGATTTTAACAATTATAGTCTTCCATCTAAGCTGATCAGATAGAGCAATAAGAAGAGAAGAAAAAAAGCCAGAGCATTTTGCCTCACACAGCATGCTTCAATCACACTGAAACTGTTTCCTGAGGGGAGTTAAAGAAACTGAATAGAGAGAGTTACAACCACTCTGATCGATTTAGGACACTTTGTTTAAGTACTGTATGTTAGACACCCTTCATGCTCTAAACTACTGCTTGCACTCAGAAGATGATTAAATAAATTGGTGTGACTTTGCATCTACAGGTGCTAATGCTGAAAGCCTGTGAAATACCTCTTCTAATGCTACTCAAGAGGGAAGAGTCAAATAGCTTACAAAGAACAATGTCTGTAATCAGGTCTGTTGTTTGTCTCATAAAAATCAAAATCAGGTTTTGCTAATAAAGATTCTGCAAATTGATCTTTTGATAATTGGGAGCCTATTGTCAATAATGCAGCTCATCATTTAGCATTATTATAGCCACTTAAAAACCTGTGCTTTTTCTCTAATGAGACTGCATTCTGCTAGGCCCAATGAGAAACCATTTATTTAAGATTGTAGAAATCAGAGATTTTATTGATATTTAATTGTGAAGGTGGTTTATTTATTTATGTTTGCCTCATAATTCCAACTTTTTATAGAGTTTAGAAGAAATGTTTTTTTTGCTTTTAAAAGCAATATCACAATAAATTTTGGATTCAGACCTGCAGCTCTTGGCAAAACTATCATTGGCTTCAATATGAACAGGATTGCCACCCAGGGAGAGAGCTAAATTAACATAATAAATAATATACAAGTAGGGAAGGTCACTTCAACCCAGATTGGCTTAAGATACGCAAAAATATAACAAAAAACAAGCTAATTTTTGCTTCAAACACTTTCACAGCATAATATTTTGAAAAGGCTAGGATTTTCAGTGACAGAGTAATGTGGTTTGTTTGTTTGTTTGTTTGTTTGTTTGTTTTAATAAGCTATAGTGTGCAATTGGAATTTCCATCTTTATTCTCTTGCTGAAGCTGTAAACATAATATGCAAATAACCATCAGTCTCATGACACATGCACAGTATGATTATCAAAATGCTGTTTAGCAACAATTGCATGGCATGCTCTTTGGAGAATTTCTACATGGATTCGAAAGCCTAGTTTTGATACCCTGGTTGGAAACTTTGCCTTTAGAGATTACACAATACAAGATGCTTTAAAAACACTCACAAATTTTTGTTTTATAAGATCTACTCCTAAGCTCAATTAAGTCAATGAAAAGTCTTCAGATGAGTTCAAATGGCTTTGCTTCAGGTCCCTGATTTAGCACATAGTCATTTCTTTAGGGTCTAAGATTATGGTCATACCAGTTGTGTGCATACCCCACTCTTAGGGGTGATCCTCACACATACTGTATGGAGCTCAGAGATCTTTAGAAAAGAGGCATTAATATCTAATTCCAGACGTCCTCTGCTTCTGCTGACAACCCCAACCAAGGTCACATCAGCATCACCTTCTTCGCTTTGCTCCCCTATCTCTTACAATTTGCACTGTGAAAGAAACAGGTCATGGGGGAAGAAGGAGAGAAGGCATGCTAGTGTAAATGACCAACTCCCTTCCTGTCATCGCTAAACGCTATGTGGCATATGTCACTCTCTCAGGGATTGTGATAAAAGTGTGTTGTTTTAGAGCATTGTCAAATGTGGGTGCAATCTTAATTCTCCCCACCCCCTTGTTCATATGCTTTATGAGTCTTTAACAACATGATTTGATCCATTGTCTCTCCTCACCTAAACTGGCTCACAGTCCCAGAGTTTTTGCTCAATCTGTCCCAGTTCTCACCCCACCCCAGTTCCATGTCAAATGTCTCTGTCCCCATTTCCTCCCCACTGGTTTTTAGTCTCAGTCTTCTTATCTAGCCAGTCCCAATATCCTCACCCCTTGTCCAGTTTTGTTTTTCCCTTCCTGAGCCAACTGGCTCCTGTCCCTCCCGCCCCCTGTTTCCCTCCCCACCCTACCAGTCCCAGCCTCTTGTTTCCTCCCCAGTTTCCAGTCCCAATCTCCTCAAGCATGGCATTATGGGAGGGAGGGGTAAAGGGAGAGGAGAAAAAAAAAGAAAAAAAATCCTTTGAAGAGGTTACTTAAGTAAATTAGAGGATTTAGTGAGAACTCCCCTTCTTTCTTGTGTGTGTGTATTTAGGCACCTATCATTCAAAGACTTATACAAGTGCTTAACTCTATGCACTGTGAAGTCAATGAAAATATTCTTGCAGTTTCATAGGCAAAATACAGACAACTCATTTCAGCATCAGGGCTTTAGAGTGTAGGAGAGTGAAAGTGATGTTTTGTTGTTGTGGGAATGTTTGTTTCTCTTGATGTGACTAGAAGATGGCTTCATGTGAGAAGCTTATGTGAATAATTTTTACTCTAGTAAAAAGTCCAATGGATTTCAAAGTTACTAGTGTACAAAATGCTCACAGGCTTGAGCTCATAATTATCAACAGCTGGTTATGTAAACCTCTAAGATCTGGGACAGTCAATCTTAGCCAGAAAGAATTATATCTTAGTAGCCAACGTCTAGAAAAATTGACTCTAACTATGAGAAAATTACCCTACCAATCAAGCTGTCAGCACCTTAGTCTAAGAGTAAAATTTCATTTTACCGAAAAAAATAGCCATTTTACACAGGACACTGATGTACATCTGCTGCAGCCAGTATCACTCAATGACATGAAGTGCTAAATAGTTTTGGAAACTCTGATTATACATTTTTGTAGCCTCCTCAGAAACCCTGTTTAATTTTTGAGCATTTACTTTCCCTTTAAGATAATATTCACTGTTACAGCTCTCCACTGACAGCAATGGTTAAAATGTATTTTTGTACTTCCTGTCATGGAGTCCCTTACAAACCCTTTCATATTTTGTCTTAACTAGTATCCACATGATATGAGTTATTATTATTATTCACTTGATAAATGAGTAACCATTTCTCCTTATAGAAAAAGCATTAGATTTATGTAAAGTTTTATAGTAAAGGATCCCGTCTTGTAACAGTATCAGATGGGTAAAATATAGATTTTTTAAAAATGCAGGCTGTGGGAAACTTAGATCTGATGTAATATCCTTTTTGCATTTGTTATAAGTTATAACTAATATAAAGCAAGAGAACTACCGAATAATTATGTAGGTAAATGTTCTTTCTGGAATTCCACAGACAACACCCACTTTCAACATTCATTCATAAAAGCAAATGCCGTTTTTTTACTCTCTTTCCAACTAGCACAGTCTCAGCTAATGGACTTTCAGCTTGTGTCCCTCCAATTTGATGATTGCATTTAAATGAGATACAAGTTTATTATGTAACTTTCTCATTCTACTTAGTAGAACAGAAACTTTAATATCTACAGTTATGAATTTCCTCACTTTTTAGCAGTGATTCTCTTGTCTTCACCTGTAGAAGGGAGGGAAATGTCTTTCCAAAGAGATTTCCAGCTAAACTCCATGAGTAGAAACTTGCACATTTTCAACTCTACTACATGGAAATAATTCAGGGTATGGGAATCTCTCTGTGTGTGTCCAAATTCTGTTGTTAGCTACATTTGTGAACCCCCACAAGAATGGTATTGCACAGATATAAGTGACAAAAGAATCTAGACAACAGAAACTTTATTAGTGGTGATGACGTACAAACTAGAAAGAATCTAGCTTCAATTTTCAGATGCCAGAATTTGAGTCTGAAGACTCCCATTTAGAAAAATATTTTCTCTCCCTAAACTGAACAAATGGACCCCGTTATTTTATAAGCTTCTTGAATTACTGTTTTTTCTGGCTCTTGTTTAGAACTTCACCAGGCTCAGAAATGACAGATTCCAATCACCAGCTAATAAAGACTGAAAAAGTAAAGTTTGTGTTTAATAATAATTAACCCCAACTTCCTTCCCACACAGACCCTAATGAATGAAGGAGGGAACACTGCATTTCCAGTCTTGGTCTCAATTCTTAATATTGCATTGTTACTGCAAAAATATTTCTCTCAAGCCTAATATTTGTATAGTACCTAAGAGCTTCCCAAAGATGTAAAATAATAAAAATAATCTGGAAAGAAAAGAAGCCTGCTGCCAGAATGCATAATTTATATACTGAGATCCTATTATCCATAAATAGAAATTATTTAAATTCCAAGATAGAAATTCACTTGAACAATTGAAATTGAAAAAAAAAACAAAAAACAAACCCACCCCTCTTAATTAGAATGGTGCAGTATTCCCCTCCTTAAATTGTGTGCTTGGATTAAGTTTATGGTTACTTTTGAAACCATGAACATTATGTTTGTCAAAAATATGCTAAATTCAGAAATCTTATATGGAAAACTTACTGTCATGTATTGGGATTTCTTTTTCCAAAAGTCACAACAGATAATGAAAATCTCTCTCAGTAATTATGATAGCTCAATTCTTATGAATGATCAGTGATCAAGTTTCATTTCCATATTTTTGGAGTTTCTATAGTCAATAGTTTGGATTTCATTTAAATTCTCTATGGAGGCATCCCTTACTCATTTTAGCAATCATTACTGTTGGGAGAAGTTCCAATGAAAATTGTTCACATAAACAAGAGTTGCTGGATTGGGTCCTGTAATCATGAAACATGGGTTGATTTGTTGATTTGCAATAGGCTAGTACTGAGAGGTGCTAAGGCCCAGATCCACAAAGGGACTTAGACATTGTGACACTGAGTCTTGCAACTTTTAGTACCTTGAAAATCACTAGAATCCACAAAGCCTGAGTTAGCAGCCTACACTTCTTATATAATGAATGGGGAGCGATAGGAATCTGTGAATGGAATCCACAAAAGTCAGAACTCTAGCCTAAGCCAGCCACTAGGAGATAATGGGAGGTGCATCCTAAGACCCACCTCTCTCAAGGAGTTCAGCCCCCAAGTTTGTGCTGTAGGGAAGTGTCAATCATTGCTTGGGATCCACAACTGGGTACTCCATCTCTGAGTCAGGCACCATAGGTGCCAAGCTGTTTCTTGGAAAAATGGCCTAAACACTTGCCTAACTACACACAAAATGGCCTTAGAGATAGAGGAGAGCCTCCCTTGTAACCATTAGCCCAGCAATAGGGTACTCACCTGGGAAGTGAGAGACCCTGGTTCAATTTGCCTATGTGCCTGACAATAAGAGAGATTTAGGTGATTGCCCTAACCAGTAGACTATGGAGTCAGTCTCATTCTCTCTTTGGCCCAATGGATATTTAATACAAAGTGGAATGGCTTCAACAAGAGACAGAGCAGAGCAGAGGGGTTTTGGGACTCTTCAGACCCAGCTGGGGAGCATCAGATGATTGATTACCAGCTAGAGGATATAGAAGAGAGTGAAACAGGGAAAGGCTAGGAGAATGCTCTCCTGTGACTACTGTCCAAGGGTATGCCTACTGAAAGGTGTAATTTTCCGCTTCAGTAGACATACCCGCACTAGCTCTGATTGAGCTGGCATACTAAAAAAAGAAACATAACCACAGCGTTGTGAGCTGCTAGCCATGCCGCATGATCCCATCAGAAACCCTAGGTACTTAATCAGCTGGCCCCTCCCACGGCTCATGCCACCGTAGCTACATTTCTATTTGTACTGTGCTAGCTCAATCAGAGCTAGCATAGGTATGCCTACTCAAGCGGAAAATTACACCTCCAGCTCCAATGTTAGACATACCTCAAGTTGCAGGCAGTGTAGTGGAGGACTGCAAGGGGCAGAAGGCACGGCAGCCATCTGTAGGTTGGATGAGCACTCTTACTATTAGACTGCCAGAGGCCATGTGGCCTACAACCTACAGTGGGAAGCAGGTGATTGCTTTATGTTGTGACTCCATATTTTCTTCATTTGTGTTTGAGCCCATTTGTGTTGGAGCCCTGAGGCAAGAGCTAACATTTGATTTGAGTGGGGCTGGTTATTCCTCCAGGCTGGGGAGCAAGCCCAACACTTTACAGTGTGCTGGATGTGGGATGAGGGAATATGAAGCAGTTCACCAATACCAGAGCCCTAGTACTAAGGTAATTACTAAGGTGAGAAACACAAGGAAGGCATCTACACTCTTCAAAAATAGCACTGAACACATACACCATAAGTATTGTTGACAGTGAGATTGTGAAATAAAACGGAGACCAGAGATGAAATCCTGACTCCGCTGAAGCCAATGGCAAAACTCCCGTTGACTTCAGTGGAACCACAATCTTACCCAAGAGGATTTAATCCATGCTCATGTTTGGCAGATTAGTGTGTTGTGTACGAGATGAGGTAATGCACAGTGCTTTCCAAAATTACTCTGGCACAGGACCCTGGCACAGAGAGACAGTTAAATGAATCAGGTAAGGATTTCGTTGCAACCTTAGCAATTCTGACCACGCATGCATGTGTATGCATGCACGCGCACACACACACACACACACACCTTATTTGCTGCAAATTTCAAAAAAAGAGAAAATTGAACACATATTCTGTTAGACAACAAACAATTATGGCCTATATATTCCTCACTCTTGGTCAGTCAGGATAGCACACTGATTATTTTAAATCTGGAGTCCTCATTCATAGACAAATATAATGCTTTTCTTGGATACTCTGAAAACACAATAAAAAGGGTTAAGTTGTCTACTGAATTGTTCATTATGACTTGTTCGTCTATCTGCACTCTGGATTTACCCAATGTAACTAGGAGGAGGATTTGGCCAATAATTCAAGTCAAAATGGCAAAAGGATGTTTTATTATCAATGTTATAAGTGGAAAAAGGATTAAGTTGGTATTGTCAAAGGAAAGTCTCATAAAAGCCTCGAGTGCCTGTTTTGTTTTTCTCACACA
Organism: Platysternon megacephalum; assembly: GCA_003942145.1. Lineage (NCBI taxonomy): Eukaryota > Metazoa > Chordata > Testudines > Platysternidae > Platysternon > Platysternon megacephalum. The sequence goes on from QXTE01000007.1 coordinate 20,355,884, forward strand.
AACAACAAAGCCTGACTAATATTCACCCACATGTGCAAGCTGTTCTTTAGTCCAAAATCCTAACATCATGTCTTTCAATTTATCCACTTAAAAAACAACTCTGAATGTAAAGAGTTCTTCCTCAGAATCAATTAGAGGAAAAAATATTTCTGTTGCTGAACAAGTTTCAGGACTAGAAAAAAAACAATTAATAGGAATAAAATTAGGGCTGTTGATTAATCGCAGTTAACTCACGCGATTAAATAAAAAAAATTGATCATGATTAATCGCACTGTTAAACAATAGAATACCAACTGAAATGCATTAAATATTTTGGATGTTTTTCCACATTTTCAAATATATCTATATCAATTACGACACAGAATACAAAGTGTACAGTGCTCACTTTATATTATTTTTATTACAAATATTTGCCCTGTAAAAATGATAAACAAAAGAAATAGTATTTTTCAGTTCACCTCACACATGTACTGTAGTGCAATCTTTTTATCCTGAAAGTGCAACTTACAAATGTAGGGTTTTTTGTTACATAACTGCATTCAAAAACATAAATAATGTAAAACTTTAGAGCCTACAAGTCCACTCAGTCCTACTTCTTGTTCAGCCAATCGCTAAGAGAAATAAGTTTGTTTACATTTACAGGAGATAATTCTGCCCACTTCTTAATTACAATGTTACCTGAAAGTGCATCCATGCTGATGACGGGTTCTGCTTGATAACCATCCAAAGCAATGTAGACCAACGCATGTTCATTTTCATCATCATGAGTCAGATGCCACCAGTAGAAGGTTGATTTTCTTTTTTTTGGTGGTTTGGGTTCTGTAGTTTTGCTCTTGTAAGGCTTCTGAAAGCATGCTCCACACCTTGTCCCTCTCAGATTTTTGAAGGCACTTCAGATTCTTAAACCTTGGGTCGAGTGCTGTAGCTATCTTTAGAAATTTCACATTGGTATCTTCTTTGCCTTTTGTCAAATTTGTAGTGAAAGTGTTCTTAAAATGAATAACATGTGCTGGGTCATCATCCGAGACTGCTATAACATGAAATATATGGCAGAATGTGGGTAACAGAACAAGAGACATACAATTATCCCCCAAGGAGTTCAATCACAAATTTAATTAATGCATTATTTTTTAACAAGTGTCATCAGCCTGGCAGCATGTCTTCTGGAACAATGGCCGAAGCATGAAGAGGCATATGAATCTTTAGCGCATCTGGCACATAAATATCTTGCAACACTAGCTACAACAGTGCCATGCAAACGCCTGTTCTCACTTTCAGGTGACATGTAAACAAGAAGTAGGCAGCATTATCTCCTGTAAATGTAAACAAACATGTTTGTCTGAGCAATTGGCTGAACAAATAGTAGGACTGATTGGACATGTAGGCGCTAAAGTTTTACATTGTTTTATTTTTGAGTGCAGGTTTTTTTGGACATAATTCTATGTTTGTAAGTTCAACTTTCACGATAAAGAGATTGTACCAGAGTACTTGTATTAGGTGAATTGAAAAATACTGTTTCTTTTGTTTTTTACAGTGAAAATCAAAAATAAAGTGAGCACTGTACATTTTGTATTCTGTGTTGTAATTGAAATCAATATATTTAAACGTATAAAATGTGCAAAAATATTTAAATAAATGGTATTCTATTATTGTTTAATAGCACGATTAATCATGCGATTAATCGCGATTAATTTTTTTAATCGCTTGACAACCCTAAATAAAATACATACTTATTGTTTGCTCTGTGTTAGCCTCAGGAGAGTGATATCATTCATGGTCACCTGGTTGAAATACGGGAAATTTGTTTAAGGCGACATTCAGAGGTGCCCATTCCTGCTGGGCTGTTTGCCTCTGGCTGAAAAGAAATAATCTCTGCTGTTAGCCACGCGGTGGGGGAAGGCCCGTTCATGCTGAGTTGTTCGCGTTTGGCTGACAGGGATCTTCCCTGATACTAGCCATGTGGTGGGGGCGGGGGTGGGGGGAGGTGAAGTGATCATCCCAGAGAATGGGAGGGGGGGGGTTGTATTGTGCTGCACATTCACCCTAAAATGGCAGCCCCTCCTTTTAAATGGCCAACCCAACAGGCTCTGCTTAGTATGGGAAAGGAGTGCACTGCTGTTTGAAACCGTTCCCACATGTTATGAAGGTTGAAGAAGCCGAAACCCTTTGCCTTACCATGGCTGCCTGCAAGCAGAATTCTGTTGCCCAGCCAAGCGTGTGTGATGTCTCACACCAAACCAGCAGGCACTCAATATAAGAGGCAAAATGCGACCTTGTACCAAAAGCACATGTGCTATGTAATGTGAATTGCTTGATTCAGTGTGAAATAGTCTTCCCTTTGTTCTCTAAAATGTATCCTTTTTAAATACTACTCTCCCTTTTTTTCCTCCCGCAGATGCAAATGTTTCTACGCTCCCCCTATCATCTCCGTCCCAGAGGCTAGCACAGATTAGAAGGCGAAAAAAAAGCGTTCACGATGAGATGTTCTCAGAGCTCATGCACTGAAAGAGCTCAGCAGAATGCGCCGTGGCAAACAATGGTAGAGTCCAGGAAAGCGTTAAATGAACTCGATGAGAGGAGGGAGGAGCACGCTGAGGGGAGGCAGGATGCAATGCTGAGGCTAATGGAGGAGCAAACTGATATGCTCAGGTGTCTGGTGGAGCTGCAGGAAAGGCAGCAGGAGCAGCCCCTGTATAACCGCCTGCCCTCCTCCCCAAGTTCCATATCCTCCTCACCCAGATGCCCAAAACACGGGGGAGGCTATGGGTACACAGCCACTCCACCCCAGAGGATTGCCCAAGCAACAGAAGGCAGGCATTCAATAAGTTTTGAACTGTAGTGTGGCCTTGTTCTTTCCTCCTCCCCTCATCCACCGCCCCACCCAGTGCTTCCCTCCTCATCCACCCCTCCCGGGCTACCTTGTGAGTTTTCCCCGTATTTGTGTGATGAATTAATAAAGAATGCATGATTTTGAAACAATAATGACTTTATTGCCTCTGAAAGTGGTGATCAAAGGGGGAAGGTCGGTTGGCTTACAGGGAATTAGCGTCAAGCAAGGGGGTGGGTTTTCATCAAGGAGAAACAAAGAGAACTGTCACACCGTAGCCTGGCCAGTCATGAAACTGGTTTTCAAAGCTTCTCTGATGCATAGGGCGCCCAGCTGTGCTCTTCTACTTGCCTTGGTGTCTGGCTGCACGTAATCGGCCGCCAGGCAATTTGCCTCAACCTCCCACCCCGCCATAAACGTCTCCCCCTTACTCTCACAGATATTGTGGCGCACACAGCAAGCAGCAATAACAATGGGAATATTGGTTTCGCTGAGGTCTAACCTAGTCAGCAAACTGTGCCAGCAAGCTTTTAAACGTCCAAATGGACATTCTACCACCATTCTGCACTTGCTCAGCCTATAGTTGAACTGCTCCTTACTACTGTCCAGGCTGCCTGTGTATGGCGTCATGAACCATGGCATTAAGCGGTAGGCTGGGTCCCCAAGGATAACTATAGGCATTTCAACATCCCCAATGGTAATTTTCTGGTCTGGGAAGTAAGTTCCTTCCTGCAGCTGTTCAAACAGACCAGAGTTCCTGAAGATGCAAGCGTCACTCACACGCCATTGCAGTAAAGCCATCCACTATGACCTGCACATTTCCCAGAGTCACTACCCTTGATAGCAGCAGCTCAGTGATTGCGTTGGCGATTTGGATCACAGCAGCCCCCACAGTAGATTTGCCCACTCCAAATTGATTCCCGACTGACCGGTGGCTGTCTGGCGTTGCAAGCTTCCAGAGGGCTATCGCCACTCACTTCTCAACCGTGAGGGCTGCTCTCATCTTGGTATTCTTGCACTTCAGAGCAGGGGAAAGCAAGTCACAAAGTTCCATGAAAGTGCCCTTATGCATGCAAAAGTTTCGCAGCCACTGGGAATCATCCCAGACCTGCAACACTATGCGGGCCCACCAGTCTGTGCTTGTTTCCCAGGCCCAGAATCGGCATTCCATGGCAGGAACCTGCCCCATTACCACCATGATGTCCAAATTGCCAGGGCCCGTGCTTTGAGAGAAGTCTGTGTCCATGTCCTCATCACTATTGTGATCGCACTGTCGTCACCTCCTTGCCTGCTTTTGCAGGTTCTGCACATACTGCAGGATAATGCGCAAGGTGTTTACAATGCTCACAACAGCAGTGGTGAGCTGAGCAGGCTCCATGCTTGCCGTGGTATGGCATCTGCAGGAGAGCAGAGTTGCAGTGGAAGCGGTGGATGATGACGGATGCCACGAGAATAGATATTTATACAGAAGAATGAATGGACCTGCGAGGTGGATTCATGGCACCAGGAGAGCAGCAAAGCAGATTTGCATCGGAAGCAGTGGAGGACGACAGTTAGCACCGCGCACATTTCCCGAGGAAGAACACACGTACCCGGGATCACATGACAGGCAACATGGAGAAATTTGCTATTGAGACAAGAGCAGCAGAGCAGAGTTGCTGCAGAAGCAGTGTATGACGATGGTTAGCAGTCCTACTGCACCGTCTGCTGACAGCAGCACCCAGGACACAACAGCGGCGGTGTCGGTGAACTGAGCGGGCTGCACGCTTGCCGTGGTATGGCATCTGCACAGAAAAAAGGTGTGAAACGATTGTCTGCCATTGCTTTCACGGAGGGAGGGGCGACTGACGACATGTACCCAAAACCACCCGTGACAACGTTTTTGCCCCATCAGGCATTGGAAGCTCAACCCAGAATTCCAATAAGCAGTGGAGACTGCGGGAACTGTGGGATAGCTAGCCACAGTGCAACGCTCTGAAAGTCAACGCTAGCTACGGTACTGTGGACGCACTCCGCCGACTTAATGCGCTTAGTGGGGACATACACAATCGACTGTATAAAATCACTTCCTAAAAATCGACTTCTATAAATTCGACCTAATTTCGTAGTGTGGACATACCCTTAGTTATGCTGATTCAATTTGGAGTGATTCGGGGTGAAGTTTGTAGTCTTTGCATCAGTGAGAAATGTTGATAAGTATTTATAAAGGCAATGGGCGACTCCTTTATATGGTGCTAGACTCTAATTCTCTTATTCATGTTGAATAGAACCATATTCCATCATTGGTCCTCTAAGGTAACAGTATCCAAATCTGGCCCATAATGAAAAACACTACAAATAAAAGCTAACATGGAGATCTCAGTTGCACAGTAGCTAGGGAAATTAAAAACAAATCTGAAAGTGAATATTCAATGAAAGATCGTGGCCTAGATATCAGAATTCATTTTTACACACTACAAACTGATGTACAATTATTTTTTACTATATGGATCCTGTGCATTTAATGGTCGGATATTACAACATGTTTTAATTCATACACATCTTTGTCCAAAGGTGCCATGAACCCTGTAGATCAGCCTCCCCCCTCCCCCCCCCCCCCATTTCCTGTGCACAGGGAAATCTTTATGCCATTCTATGCCACTTTTTTTCCAGTCCCTGGCCCAAGGCATAGGGCATAAGCTGCTAGGTGAAAAATTAGAGTCACTGAGTATTAGCTGGAGACCCCAGTTGGCTCCAGAATCGGAGGATATGAAGGTAGCATAAAATCCCCTACACTTCCCACCCCATTCTAAAGTAAAGGACAGCTCAGCCAGTGATAGGGATTTGAATCAATATTATTACTATTACAAATAGTACTTATAATACTTATAAATATGTATGGTACTCTATAGGCAAATGACAGACACTGCCCTTTAGCAATCAGATTTAAAGTAGTAGGTAGTAGGTAGAAGGCACAGATGTGAAACCTGCTGAGAAGTCATGACAGACAGCTGTTTAGATGGAAGGGGTTGGCACAGTACAGTTCCATGAAGTCTCTTCTTTCCTGTTGACTTGGCATTGGAATGGGGATCAGCACTGCACATAAAATAATAAATGATTAGTAGCTCCTGCTTGCCTCTTTACAATGTTATACCACTGCTAGCTCATTGGTATAATGATAGCTGCAAGCAGGGACATAGCGCTCTCTCTGCTCCCCCCCCCTCCCCCGCCCCGCAGTAATTGGTGGGGGCACAGAACTCCACTGGCCCCAGGGCAGAGGCAGGGAAATTTGCATTCCTGTGCACCCCTGGTATCCCCTTTCTCTTGGCTCAGAGCACAAAGATCAGGCCAACTGAAATGTATGGTGAAACAGTGCAGAGCCACAAACAGAATCCAGCTTATCTTACTAGTGAGGCTTAATGGGAAAGAGAGACAAGGGATGTAAAAAAGATTCAGTGGCTGAATTAAATGGAACAAGACAAGTGCAGAAGAAAAAAAGACAAAAATAACATGGAAGTAAAGATTCCTGAACCAAAGTTCAGTATTTAGTAGTGTTGACTCTAGATTGCTGCAAATGAAAGGTTTGTGCAGAGGCCTGGGAGGCAGGAACTCCTAAAGCCAGTCTGTTGCTACGTGTGCAATTGAGAGTTATACTTAACCATCTAAAAAGAATATTATCTGTACCAAGAAAGATAGAATCATAGGATTGGAAGAGACCTCGAGAGGTCATCTAGTCCAGTCCCCTGGACTCATGGCAGGAGTAAGTATTATCTAGACCATCCCTGACAGCTGTTTGTCCAACCTGCTCTTAAAAATCTCCAAGGATGGAGATTCCACAACATCCATAGACAATTTATTCCAGTGCTTAATCATCCTGACAGTTAGGGAGTTTTTTCTAATGTCCAACCTAAACCTCCCTTGCTGCAATTTAAGTCCATTGCTTCTTGTCCTATCCTCAGATGATAAGAAGCACAATTTTTCTCCCTCCTCCTTGTAACAACCTTTTATGTACTTGAAATCTGTTATCATGTCCCCTCTCAGTTGTCTCTTCTCCAGACTAAACAAACCCATTTTTTTCAATCTTCCCTCATAGATCATGTTTTCTAGACCTTTAATCATTTTTGTTTCTCTTCTCTGGATTCTCTCCAATTTGTCCACATCCTTCCTGAAATGTGACGCCCAGAACTGGACACAATACTCCAGTTGAGGCCTAATCAGTGCAGAATAGAGCGGAAGAATTACTTCTTGTGTCTTGCTTACAACACTCCTGCTGATACATCCCAGAATGATGTTTGCTATTTTTGCAACATTGTTACACTGTTGACTCATATTTAGCTTGTGATCCATTATGACCCCGAGATCCCTTTCCACGGTACTCCTTCCTAGGCAGTCATTTCCCATTTTGTAGCTGTGCAACTGATTGTTCCTTCCTAAGTGGAGTACTTTGCATTTGTCCTTATTGAATTTCATCCTATTTACTTCAGACCATTTTCTCCAGTTTTTCCAGATCATTTTTAATTATAATCCTATCCTCCAATGCACTTGCAACCCTTCCCAACATGGTATCGCCCACAAACTTTATAAGTGTACTCTCTATGCCATTATCTAAATAATTGATTAAGCTATTGAACCAAACTGGATTCAGAACTGATCCCTGCAGGATCCCACTCTTTATGCCCTTCCAGCATGACTGTGAACCACTGATTACTCTCTGGGAACAGTTTTACAACCAGTTATGCACCCACCTTGTAGTAGCTCCATCTAGGTTACATTTCCTTAGTTAGTTTATGAGAAGGTCATGTGAGACAGTATCAAAAGCTTTAGTAAATGAAGCTTTACTTTATTTTGATCCCAGGGAGCAAGGGAGGGCATAGTGATTCATTCACTTTTGGCCGTACCTTAGAAAAAATGGGCATAGCCTTCCAAAAAAGAGGTCTAGACAGAACCAAATCCCTTACTCAATACGCTCCCCTCCAAGAGCAGTGTGTGGTTTAAAAAAAAAATAAAGTTGTTCAAGTTATCAGGTGCATATGTCTTTGCAACATTAGGGCTTTTGGTTGTCAACTTTTAAGTTTTGGAGTTAACATGAAGAGATGAGGTAGGAGAAGATGAAAGAAGCATTTCACACCTCACATACAGTCTGCAGACTCAGAAAGATGGCACTTCATCAGATTACATTTGGTTTATGTTTTCAAGGTTATCTTTAAAACTGTGGGCTAGAACCAATTTCAAGTCAATTTTAGATTCTGGATCACAATTCTGCACAAAGGAGTGGGCAAGAGGTGAATTTTGCTACAAATTTCAAAGCCGTGGAATACACATTGTCCTGCTTACATGGAATATCCCCTTTCACCCATTGATTGCTGCTAATATCAGAATATGCTATGGTTTGAGTGGATAACAGAGTAGGCTTTCTGACTTTCTGTTCAGGAGTACTTTTTGAAACTTCCTTCTCCTTCCACATTTTTTTTTACTCCAAAGAGGATCATTGAGCCTTTTTAATGTGAAAGAAAAACTCCAAAAATGTCATGCCATTGTATGTTTTTTAAACATAACCTCTTTTTGTTTGTTTTTAATGTTCACCAATGTTTTAAAACAGTTTCTATTTGATAAAGTCTTTGAAATATTTTCTAGGGCACCAAAGTTTGAGAAAACTGTGCCAAATCACTTGTTGACAGCTACATATTCTCTAATATGTAATTTCTATCAGCTTTCCTCTTTCTCCCCCCATCCAAATTTGGCCTCCTCTGTCCCTCTACACAATCTGGTGCAAAAGCCTTCTCCTCTGCAGCTATTAGAATCTGAACAATCTACCTCTATCTCACCATTCTCAATTCATTTTAAGTCTCAGCTGTAAATGTGTATTTCTTCCCAGGCCCATGTCTCTGCATTCCTCTCCCCTGCTGCTATTGTTTGCTTTGCAGTTCCATAATTTAGCTAGGAAAGCATGCTGTATGCAATGTATAATTTTTATTGAAGATGCTAGAAAGAATAACTTTGTACTTTAAGAGATTAATGCAAATCACTTTTTTCATTGCTTAATTTTGAAGGCACCACATTTGTCCCATGCCATCAGTTTCCTGCAATTATATAGTACTTGCTTTATAAAAACATAATTATGGTCTTGCAGATTAATTGATCATTATCCTTGAATTGGGGTAGTGGAAAGCTAAGTTATTCCTCTGAAACATTTATGCTGTTTGGATAATGCTTTTTTTAAGCAGGGAATTCTTGATTTGTATAGGCCCAGATTCTCAGCTATGGCTGAGGAAAAGTCAGGACAGTTAAGGTGAAAAGATTGCCTTTGTGTTTACTAGTTGCATTCTAGTCTGGTCTTCCTCTTTATTACAACAGCTGTTATCAGATCCAAGAACTCCATATGGCAGTTAGTCCTGGTCATGTTCTCTTTCTTCCATCATTGCCTTCTGTGACAGCATCTGTGTGGAGATGTGCCTGCTACACTGACTTTACACTACCAGAAAATCTTCCTGCAGTAGGAAAGTCCCTCTGTGGCAGGCTTTGCCAGCTTTAGGGCTGCCTTATGCCTATGGTACAGAATCTGGGCCACGTTCCTTTCCTTGGCTAATTCTCTTCCATCACATTCTTCTTAGGATATATTTCATTCTAGATAACAAACATCTTATTGAGACTATCGTGCTCCTGATGTTTAATGTATGTGCTGTAGGTTCACAATAAACTGTGACACTGGGGATCATTTGTTCTTCATGTACTTTCATAAATAATCATCTACTAAAAAAAACACAGCGGTGAATGCAATTGTGTTTCCTAAATGTCCAAATAGTTATGCAGGGGTTCCAGAGTTCCACCTCAGTAACTGAGGACAACATATAATAAGATTTTTATGGAAGCCTTTACTTGAGTAATGGTGTTTGAAGCTCATGTGGCACAGTGGGAAGCATACAAAAAAATCTGAAAGGAGTTTAATGACTGCGGATCATCCATGCATTTGAAATTAGGAGGATGCAAAAAGAATCTAAGTCATGTCAATCATATAGCATGAAGTAATGGGATTATGCAAGGAATGTGGTGAATCGTGCTTCGTTGGCAACACTTTACAGCACAGTGTGAAATATGGTGCCTTAAACTGTGATTTATTCTATTAGAAAAGTGATCTGATCTTTTCAAAAATGATTAGTTAGTCAAATAGTAATCTACTTACAGAACAGATCTACACACAGAAAGAGTATGTGTTTTATATTTCCAGCACATAATCTATATTGTATTTCTGTGTCTGCTTTATACTCCCAAATGAAACTATCTCATTTATTTTCTCCTATTTTGTGACTGGAATGGTAATTAGAGCTCAGAAACCTTTAGTAAGGAACTCCAAAATACGATATGCATAGTATAAAGTTCACTGTAAAAGTACACAGCACTTCATGATGATGAACCAGATTTCCCTTGTGTCTTCGAGAACTAATAAAAAGTTAGATTCCTACCCAAGAGGTCTATTTCATAACACAAGAGGGGATAACAGTAAATGCAAGAGGCTAGATTATGACCCTGACTACATGCCCACACAAGGGAATAAGAACCCTCTTGTATCCAGGTTACCAGTCTTTGGGTCGAGGAGCATAGAAGTAACCAGAGCTATACACCCTGCAATACCCCCCACAGAAGAAGTTAGAAGGGAGTGGAAGCATGCTCTTCTTGTCTAGTCACTACAGTGGGGCTCAGGAGACTTGGCTTCAGTTCCTAGCTCTACTGTAGACTTCCAGTGGGTAAGTGTGACGGGACCCTTCAGGTACAATGTGGAACTGTGGGATCACTGTGCCCGCTTAACTCTCCAGCCTGGGCTGGCTCTTTGCTAGTGACAAGCAGCAAACCACTCAGCCACCAGCATGCAGAGTCACACCCAGCTAAGTAGCATGAAGGCACCCCAAGCCACTCATGAACCATACATAGAGAAACACCAGCAAATCTTCCAAACCGCCAGCCTTGCACCCCAGAAATATACTATCTCAAGACCTTCTCTTGAACAGTGCAAACATATTAATTAGTTCACCACTTCTTCAAAGGAAAGTGGACATACTCCAGCCTTTGTAACATGAACAGATTTCCCAAGATAAACTCACTGGTAAGGATAAAAAAATAAAATAAGGTACAGTTCATGGGGAGGAATAGCTCAGTGGTCTGAGCATTGGCTTACTAAACACAGTGTTATGAGTTCAATCCTTGAGGGGGCCATTTAGGGATCTGAGGCAAAAATCTGTCAGGGACAGTACTTGATCCTACTGTGAAGGCAGGGAACTGGACTCAAATGACTTTTCAAGGTCCCTTCCAGTTCTATAAGATAGGTATATCTCCATATATTTTAATGTATTTTATTTTTATTTAACAACAGAAAAATCGATTTTAAGTGATTACTATAAGTGGTAGGCATAAAGGTCAGAGACAGTTACCAAAGAAATTAAAAGGTAAGCACGTAGTCTAAATCCTAAACCTTATTAGACTAAGCAGTATTTGGATCAAGGAGTTTTTCTCACCCCACTGGATGTTGCAGGCAGGTTACATCCTTAATACACAGACTGACTTTCTTTCTCAGCTTGGGACCAGTCTCCTCAGTTCATCTTTGTCTTCCCAGCATTCTTGTTGCTTTCAGCATAGGTTGGGGAGAAGAGAGGAAATCACATGATGCCACTGTCCCTTACAGAATTGTAAATCCTTTGTTTACAACTCCCCTGCTGATTATTGGTCATTTAACACCCGCCTGGGTGTGGGTCACCTCTTTATTGTCATTGGAGAACTAGCAGTGGGTAACTCCCAAACTCACAACGTATTTCAATAACAACCATAGAGCAAAAAGAAGATTATTCTAGACACAATGGACAGAAAAGTGACACAGTTGTTAGTGGTAGTAGGGATCTAGGGAGTGGAAAGGCACACAAATCAAGGGGTGTCAAGTGTACAGTGGGAGAAGGTTAAAGTGGAGGCATAGAGAGTGGTATGTGAAGTCTTGATGGGATGCACACAATGTTTAAAGTTGATTCAAGGGACTGGTAACCATTTCTTGAAGTCAAGGATGGTGAGGGCAGAGTGACGAGCTAGGAAAATTATTTTAGCTGCAGTACATCAGATAGACTTGACATGTGTGACATGAGAATCAGGATGTAGGGAAGGACAGAGAGAAGGAGGTTGCAGTTGTCAAAGTTAGAGCTGAATAAGACAGGGCAGCAGAGAGGGAGGGACAACATGGAGATATTACAATGGAAGAAATGGCCAGATTTAGCAACAACCTGACTGTGGCAGGAAAAAGACATGATGCCAAATTTATGATCCGTGGTTGAACAGTGGAACTGTCCATAATGATAGAGAAGCAGGGAGAGGGGGCAGTTTGGACAGTGATTTCATTCAGCATGAGCTATCTGATAAATGGTCATGGAATTGAATGAGGAGAGAGGTCACAAATTGTAGAGTAAGTTAACTACCTTATAAGCTTGCCACCTTACCTCCTTATGTAGATGGACAAGACATGTACAGTGAGGGAGATAAGTCAAACAAGTTTGCTGAAAGTTTAATGAGCTTTACAATCCTTTCAGCAGGCCTGGGTCAGGTTTAAATGAAGCTGAGTTTTCAAGAAATTTGGCCACAGAATGAAACTCGGGTACTTTATGATTTTGAGTAGTAACCATAGGAAAGTCAGGGGGTTGGGATGGTTTCTACCAAACCCAGGCAACATGCTGTGCTTTTGGTTCAGTTTCGCTTTTAGTTTTTGGATTCAAATCTGAAAATCTAAGCAAGACTGAGTTCATCCTTACAGAAATCTCAGGTGTATAGGCAACTTAGTATATAAGGAGCACCTTCTCTACATCTTTAGCAAAACTACTGCTGTTAAGCTGTGACTTACTTAAAATTATTGGGATCCTGAAAGTATCTTGTGAATTTCTTGCATGCCAGTACATTCACCAGGATTTTTTTTTTCTATTTTGGTGTAGCTGATGTTGGCATCATGCAGTTCATCTGGAGTAATATGCTTCAGGCTTCCCTATCTAATTGTAGCAACACATACCATAGCTGCTAGTATTTGCTGAAATGGTGATACAGGAAACATATAATCAATAAATCCTTTACACCTTCAGATTCTTGTGCTTGATCCCAGATCCATCCAGACATTTTTTTAAAGAAGTTTATAAAGGGATTGGCTTTTTGAGTAGACAAGTCAAGTACGAATTTTCTTGATTCCCTGAAGTATCTCACAAAATTACAAAAGAGAAGTGCATAAGGTTCATGCTAAAAGCCTTTAGTGAGATGTGAGAGCAAGTTCACACTCTGCAATATTATTTATGCTAACAAATCTCCATAATTTGTTGAATCTTTAGGTTAATCCTTTCCCCTTGATTATGCAAAGGGTTAAATAAACTAATAATGTAGAGATGCCTCCATGCCCATGTGTCCCTAGGACTAATTCATTAATTCCAATATTAGCTTAGAATATCCATTATTTGTGTGGACTATTTGGTTTGGGCTGAAGGGGAAGGAGAATGTGAAGAAGCAAGAGTATTTCCATTTCCCCTCACAAGTAAAGTAATGGGTTGACTGCTTCCAGCTAGGAAATAAATAACCATCAGGGACCTTGGCATATGGTCTGCAACATGTTCACAGCAAAGTTTAACTGAATTCTTTGTTTGGTTTTTTATATGTATATTAATTTCCAATTCACTATTTATTATTTTTAATTATTTTCTCAAGGAATAAAAATCACTAGATTGTTTGACATTGGAGAAACAAAGATGACTGAATTTTGAGTTCTCACAAGGGAGAAACTTAACAGCAGCACAAAAATAACCAGTGTACAATAGATCTCTGGAAAATATACTTTGAAGGGAAAAAACCCACAATGAAATATGTACCACAAAATCTCTTTTCAATCCATGGAAGTAGAACTTATTATAGTTAATAACCCCAGGAAAAAAACCTGCACATAACCTTTGAAGTGCTTATGCTTGTAATTTAATGAAGATACACAATCAGATTCTCTTTTCTGTACAAGCCCTTTCTAACATTACAGTTCTGCCACTTGTAATATTTAATTCAGATGTTTGTGCTAGAAATCTCACTGAATTCACCTTCAATTGTCTGTCCTCTTTCTACCCTCCAGATGAATGCAGTACCTGCAGTTATGAGCTTTCTCCTGAGGTTTCTCATAAAAAAGACTCCTCAGATGAAAATAGACTTTTGTTGTTTGGTAATTTTATCTGAAAAGTTTTGTAACTGTAAAAAGAAAACTTTTACAAAGTATTTCAGAGGCAAGCAAGAGAGGTGACACCATAACTTTGTCCATTGTAGTCTGTGACTTTGCATTGAAATGATATCCACCAAAGACCTGACCTGTTACCACTGAAGTCAGTGATAAAATTCCCATTAACTTCACTGCGAGCACCATCAGGCCATAAATGAGATATTATTATAATAATGAGTTTACAGTAGTGATTAAAGACCCCAACTGAAACCAGAACTCCAGACTGGTAGAAACTGTAAGTACATATTCAAGTGCCCCAAAGAGCTTAAAACCAGAATAGACAAGAGAGGAAGAAAGACTTATTCCCATTTTATAGATGGAAAATTGAGATAGATCAGACTGTATTGAAGAATACCTTACCACTTTTGAAAGGCTATGTGAAGTTCATAAGGTTCCAGAGGACAAGACTGTCCCCACACTGATTGTAAAACTCTGTGGTAAAGCTTTACATGTATTTAATGAAATGCCTATTGGAGAAGCTTTGGATTATCCTGATTTAAAAGAGCTGCTTTGCAAAGGTTTCAAATTACCCCTGAAATGTAAAGGTTGAAATTTGGACATCTCAGGAAAAGTGCCAGCATGAGTCATAGTGAGTATGCCTATAAAATGTGTGTCCTAATGAGAAAACGGGGAAAGGGAAAGGAAGCTGAAAACTATGATCAATTTGATCTCTTTGCTCAAGAACATTTCCTAAGCATCTGTTCTGAGGAAGTCAGATGCACAATATGGGATAAATATTTAAATTATGCACAGGAAATTGCCATCCCAGCTGATTCCTTTTGTGCAAGCCTGAACGTCTAATGAATGCAAGACACAGAAGGAGGGTCACAAGCCTAGTGTAAATGGGGGACCCTGTTTTACCCCAGGAAGTAGAAGGGTGGCTGGGAGCCCAGGCACTCACCTCCCCAGAATCATTCCCTCGTGGAAATCCCCATCACAGGAAAATGGTCCGAGAAGGTGCTTCCAGTGTTGGAAGGCCCCACCGGTCTAGGAACCAGACCTTCAGCGCTACCAGGCAGCTGGCATCTCCAGGGTGCCACCCAGAAGCAACTGTAACTATCTTGCACTCCACTTCCCATGATCCACTGAGGACACAGACCATGGGAGGTTCTGCCTCAAGGGTTTGACAGACAGCAGTCTCATAGTGCTTGATTGGCTCCCTGCCCTATATAAACTCAAGGGGTGTTCCAGGAAGTGCCCAGGCAACAATATGGATCTTCTGTACCTGCTATGACTGGTCCTGCTCCTGCATTTGAGGCTTTGACTTGATTTGGACCTCACCTCCTGACTTGGACCCTGACCCTTGGTATCAACCCTGGCCTGGAAACTGACTATGTAGTCCTCTGTTATTACCAGCCTCAGGTTTGTCCCTGCTCTGACCCTTGGTCCTGATTGCCCTTGTTGGGATCTTGACAAGTGTAGCTCCACTGAACACCTGAGAAATCATTGCTCTAAACTCAAAGAAATTAAGCCCATACCATGTCCAGCCAGATTAATGCAGCTGCCCTTAACACAGAACCACAAGAGGTATCTGCTGTTCCTCTGATGAATTTTGTGAGGTCTGACTCTATGGAGGTAAACATGGAATTTATTTCAGGGCACACCAACTCAAAGCGGTGCCAGAACAACAGATGCAAAACTTGCAGATATATCTCCACCTATCTTCTCTCTAAGCTACGTGGTTGTGCAGCCACCCAGGAGTGAATCAAGTCCAATGCAGTTGATTAGCAGAGCTGCACACATCTGGCAACCTGTTCAGGTGCCCCGCTCCCCTGCTCTGCAGCTGTGTTGCTGCTGCCCTCAGCCTTGAAGCCCCTGGACAGCTGTTCCCGGGACCCTCCTGCTGGCTGTGCAGAGTAGGGGGAAGGGTGGGTGCTGATATCAGGGTGTCTCCCACTCCCCCCCGCCCATGTACTCCAATGCTGCAGAGTGTGGGAGGAACAGGGCTCAGGGGCAGGAGAGCTGCTGACAGCTGCTACGGTCTGAACAACCAGCTTTCTGGTGAGGGAGTGCCTTAAAGAGACAGCACACAGATCTCTCATAGACTTCCCCAGCAGTCAGCACACACACACACACTCTGTCTCTGACTCTGTCTCTGTCTCTCTCTCTGTCTCTCTCTCTCTCACACACACACACACACTCTGTGTGTGTGTGTGTCTCTCACACACACATACTCTGTCTCTGACACACTCACCTCCCAACACATACTTGTGTTGTAGTTGTTACTTCTTGGTACTTCCTGCAATGCACATATATTTTTTGTAATTTTATTATTTCAAAGTGCTGTTTGTAGCATTATGCCCCATATTCTTCATAGTAATATTGTTATGATATGATTATGGCATAACTATGATGTATTTTATACAAGATAAGGCATGTGAGATATCATTAGAAAGGTTATGATTTACTGAATATGATTATCCTATTTGTATGCATGTATAATTTTGGTATCTGAAGTTAGGAATATTGTCTATGCATCTATTACAAATGTGTTTAAATCTGGGGAACGCCCACTAGACAGAATGCAATCAGTGTAGATGGCCGGTTGGGAAGGGCCATTAGAGAGAACAATAGGTCTGAGAAGCTGCTAATCTCCCACCAGGGAGCTTTCCTGGTAAGCCTTCCTGAGGACACTGCAAACAGCCTCTGAGTTATCGCTGTAGGGACATGTGCCCAAGTCACCTGGTACTGGACTCCATGATACACTAGTGTTTTTCCACTGACCAGGGGTGGGAATCAAACTGGGAGACAAAGGATTCCCGCCATATGCAAAAACTATTTAAGGCAGGGGAGTGACATCATTGTGGTCCATTCTTCACAGACTCCCCACCCAAGAAAGAAGACTGTTCAAAACACCTGAGAAAGAGAGGGACTGAACTAGGGGGAAGGGCTGAACCCAGGCTAGAGGGTTGTCTAGCCTGTGAAAGATATATCTGGAGTTTTAAGCTGCAAGCAAGTGCAACTTGCCTTCAAGACTCTTTGCAAACTGCCTAGACCATTTTGTTAGTATATTAAACTTAGATTGCATTTTTGTTTTATTTGCTAGATAATCTGCTTTGATCTGTTTGCTATCCCTTATAATCACTTAAAATCTAACTTTTGTAGTTAATAAACTTGTTTTGTTTTCTCTAAAACCAATGTGTGTAGAAATCATAACTTGGGGCAGAAAGCTGTATAACCCTCTCCACATTGAGGGAGGGGGCGAATTTCATGATCTTACGCTGTTCAGTTCTCCGTGCAGTGCAAGATGGTACAAGTTTGGGTTTACCCTCTAGCAGGGGGGATACACTTGAGTTTTGGGCAATTATTTAGCTGAGCCTTCCCATGCAGAGCTGATTTCAATGTCTGTGTATTTCTGCAGCTGGATGTGCCCCTACCTGTGTGCTGGTGAAAGTGAGAGACCGGGAGTGTGTCTGCAGTTCGTCACAGTATTACAGAGTGAAAGGAAGCCCAGGCTGGTGGGTCAGGCGGGCTCAGTGGTACCCCAGTTCCAGGTGGTTCCCCAAAGGGGGAGGGGAAAACCTGTCACACTGTTATTTTAGTTTTTGGACTGGTCTACACATTTCATAATTTTATTTCTCTCTTATGCTTAAATGTAATTCTTTGAGTAGTGATTTCTAAAATGCCTAACCTGTCCTAGCTGGAGTAATTATCCCTATGGTAACTTTTTAAATATATATATTTTATTTGGGTTTTTTGTTTCTACTGGTGCACATCCGCACATTACCTCAATACTGGTGCACATAACAAAATTCATTCCGCACATGGATGGAAAAAAATAGAGGGAACATTGATCTTCACTGCTACCATGATCAACACCCCCCCCCCCACAATGCACCTTTCAAGATCCATGGGTCCTATGCATACTTATCACAACATGTGGTACCTCATTTAGTGCACTAAATGCTCCAATATGTGGGGGTGAAACCAAATTATATTCTTGAATGAACTAACACAGGAAAATGATAAAAGACAAAAATACCATATCACCTGTGGTTGAACACCTTTCACAAAGTAATCACTCTATATTTGACCTCTCAGTCCTCAAAGGGAAGCTGCAGAACAGTTTGAAAATATGAGCCTGGGGGCTTAAATTCATAATTTTGCTAGACACTAAAAATCATGATCTTAATAAGAATACTGGATTTATGGCTTATTACAACAATCTGTAAGCCACTAGCCTCTTTTTGTCCCATGGCTACAGGAGTGTCAAAAGGCCACTTCACCTTGACTGGTCCCTTAGAATATGTACTATATACTTATGCTAAACTATCTGTTCAATCTTGTATTTAGCTGTGACACTCTTTCCCGGACCTGCAGAAGAGCTTTTTGCAGCTCAAAAACTTGTCTCTCTCACCAATAGAAGTTGGTCCAATAAAAGATAATACTTCACCCACCTTATCTCTTAAGTTATTCAGGATTATTCAGGAAATCTGCAGCAGAGCCTGGCACTGAGCCCCCACACCTGTGCCTTAATCACAAGGAAATCCTTCCACAGAAAAATAGCACAACAATTATCTTTAGAGAATCAGCTCAATTTTTAGGAGGTTTTATTCCCTTAAAGAAGTACCTTGAAGGATGAGACAATTTGAGGAAAAATATTACATATACATACAATATTGCAGACATTGTGTAGGATTCAAAAATATCCAGCATCTCTTGAGTGTGCAAAAAGTTTATCAGGAATGGTGGATAACTGACCTGACTGCCTTCCTCCAAACTGCAGTTAACATTGTTCACCCCCAAAGGCGACCGAAGACTTTACCACAAAAAAAGTCTCCTTTTCTGCTTAAGATAATTGTCCTCTTTTGAATTTGATTTTTCTGTATTCTCCAGGCATGGATATTTCATTTTGAGGCATGATGACAAAGGACACGGTCTGCATTTTAATTTATGCTTCTCCTATGCACACAATTACACAGTAATATTGTTTTGATTATCATAGAAAAAGGTAGGTGGTTGGGAACTTGGATGTTTCCAGCTCCTTCCACCCCCTCTGACCACATTAAGGGAGCTTTATCTGTGCTACTTTTCTGATAGTATTCTCAGAAAAGAGCAAACTGGTTTTCAGAAAGGGCGTGGATGCACAGACCAGTTCTTCACTCTACGAAACATAATAGAACAGTGCTTCGAATGGCAATGGCAATGCTACATAAATTTCATAGACTTTGAAAAGGCTTTTGATAGCATTCACAGGACCAGCCTATGACGCATTCTGCGGGCATATGGAATTCCTTTCCATATAATCAACATCATCAAAAACTTCTATTTCAACTTGACATGCAGTGTTGACCACAGTGAGCTCAGTTTTGAAGTCAAAACAGAAGTATGTCAGGGGTGTGTCATGTCTGCAATCCCCTTCAACATTGCCATTGACTGGGTAATGCGGCGTACAACAGAAGACATGCCAAGAAGCATTAAATGGACACTCTTCTCATTCCTTGAAGACCTGGACTTCGCAGATGATGTCGCTCTCCTATCACATACCCAACACCATATACAAGAAAAAACAACTCAACTCAACGTATTCAGCCAGCAAATTGGGCTAAAAATCAACCGCAATAAGACAGATATCATGACCTTTAATATTGCCTCACCATCACCAGTACGGATAGAGGATTATGTTCTCACCAATGTAGAAACATTCACATACTTGGGCAGCACCATCAGCCAGGACAGTGGAACAAGCCAGGACATCCAGAACAAAATCAATAAAGCCAGGAACATCTTCAGGAGCTTAAATACAGTCTGGAAATCATCAAAATACAACAGCAAAACCAAACTCAAAATGTATCAAATCTGTGTACTTTCAACACTACTTTATTGTGCAGAATGCTGGGAAATGAGAAAGTATGACATGTCCAAACTGTCTCATTCCATACAACCTGCCTCAGAAAAATCCTCCATATCTTTTGGCCCAGGGCAATCTCAAACCAAGATCTGTTGACACAGTGCAGCCAAGAGGATCTGAGCACCATCATTGCCAGGAGGCGATGAAGATGGATCGGTCATGTGCTTCAGATGGAAACTGATTCCATTACCAGAGTAGCAATAAGATGGACACCTGAAGGCAAGCGAAGACAAGGCCGCCCGAAAACAACATGGTGAAGAGCTGTGGAAGCCGAGCTGAAAAACCTGGGGCACAGGTGGGGAACCATTGAAAGACTTGCCAGAAACAGAGAGGAGTGGGGGAGCTTTGTCACCGCCCTAAATGCTAGAGGTATAATAGGAACATGATGATGATGATGATCTGTGCTACTACTCTCCAGTAGCTTATGAATACATGAGCCTAAACCCTTCATGGTTCCCACCAGTTCCCTTTCTTCTGGACCTATGAAAGGTGGACCAATGACTGCTGACAGTGACTGCACAGCTCCCATGATGGTGTCTCTTCCTCATCCCAATGTGGATCCCTCTAACACCTCCTCCCCTAAGCCTATGAGAAGAAAAAAAGGTGCTTTCCCTGATGCACTTTTGTGTACTGGGACACATAGCAGCTGATAAAACTCCCAGAAAGAGAGGGATGAGAGAGACTGGTGTGTGGTAGGTATTGGAATGGAGAGAGTAAGAGACCCAGGGGCAGAATGATGAAAGTGACAGGGTGGGAACTGTTAAGTAGGGACTTTAAATAGAATCTCCTATAAAACACATGCTAGCTGCAGACCAAACTTTTAATTCTATCATTTTTCTACCAAAAACACAGACTACCTTAGTGCCTGCCATCCAATAACTATTTTACATACTGTTCAAATGGATTAGGGTTTCTGGGGGTAGTGGTCCCTGTAGGACTCTGCCTCGGGACACCCTCTCCACCAGCATTTGTTGTGTCCGTGCCTGTTAGGTGTCTTACACATTCTGAGGTTGTCCTCCCACCCCGCAGTCAGTTCCTTACCCTTTCTTCATCTATTCCCAGGGTATTTCACTAGAATTTGGATTCTGCAGGGTTTTCCATTGAATGTATTTAGGTATCTAAAGATGGCTTCACGTTTCTAATTTTAGGGACACAAGTTTGAAAACATTGGCCTAAGTCACTTGCTCAAAGCTACAGAAGAAGTCAGTGAGAGAGATGTAATTTGAACTCAGCAATTCCTGGCTGTCAGGCACTAATCTCTAATTCCCTTTTATTCATTTAGCTGAACAACTCCATTACCATCTTTAATGCCAAGTTTACTGTTGTTGTCTTTTTATCATATATTACTGTTTATTTTAAATTGATCTGTTATCAATATTTATAATTGATTTTATTGCACATTGTATCTATTGTGACCTCTATTTGCTAATTCACTTTATTCTAGCTTGTAACCTGTTTGGATACATATAAAGTGCTCTGTAAATAAGGGTACAATAATATTAATTAGAGTAGATCTGCCCAATGTGTCATCCAAAACAAGCCTCAAGTAATTGCAGAGAATGTAATACTTGCTTAGAAGTAGGAATGAGCTGTGAACAAAGTATCTAAGCAAATATTCTTTTGCCTCAATTCCCAGTATTTCTCTCTCATTACAAGTGCTCTAGATGAAGGCAGAGCACGGCTGCATGTTGTCACGTATCAGCTGCAGTTTTTCTTCCTTTAGTGACCTGAAAAAATGTAATAATGTTTAGTGTTGTACTGTATGTTGTAAATAAGGGGGGATGTGCTCTATTTGAGGCTGTTTTACAGAGAGTGAGTAAATTGGAATGAACATAAATGAAATCTTCCCATAGGTCCTCAGAAATGAATCACACGACATCTGTTTTTCCTTTTCTAGATGAGCTGCAATAAAGGACATTCTCAATCTTTAAAATCATTCATTTTTAGAACTGCTTATCTCCTTCCCTCTCCACTCTGATCCATTGAGATTTCTACTCCTTCCCTGCAATTTGCTGCACTTCTGCACTGGAGGAACTGACTTTCAAATAGTTGGTTTTAAAATATGTTTCATTATAATTAAGTCTAAACATTTTCGGATCTTTGCAACTCAACTTTATTTTGACAGAGTGATGAGCAAAGGCAGAGAGGCAGGCACTGCCGAGTTAGTGGCAAGAAGCAGCAATAGGTCATAGAATCATAGAATCATAGAATCTCAGGGTTGGAAGGGACCTCAGGAGGTCATCTAGTCCAACCCCCTGCTCAAAGCAGGACCAAACCCAACTAAATCAGCCCAGCCCGGGCTTTGTCAAGCCTGACCTTAAAAACCTCTAAGGAAAGAGATTCCACTAACTCCCTAGGTAACCCATTCCAGTTCTTCACCACCCTACTAGTGAAAAAGTTTTTCCTAATATCCCACCTAAACCTCCCCCTCTGCAACTTGAGACCATTACTCCTTGTTCTGTCATCTTCTATCACTGAGAACAGTCTAGATCCATCCTCTTTGGAACCCCCTTTCAGGTAGTTGAAAGCAGCTATCAAATCGCCCCTCATTCTTCTCTTCTGCAGACTAAACAATCCCAGTTCCCTCAGCCTCTCCTCGTAAGTCAATTTTGAGGTTTGTATATATGTTCTATAGCACTATATTATAGCATCTTCCTTGAAAGGGAGAATGCATCAGCTGGGGCCCTGGGATTTGGAGACCTGCCTATTCCCCAAACCACCAGGAGCAAGTGGAATGAGCTACCAGGAATTAGCTGTCAGAAGGTGCCTGGGACAGAAGAAGCCAGCACTCTGCTCTTTAGCTCCAAGACTTGAAGACTTTAGCTCCAAGACCCATTCACTTATGGGGGAGTGGGAGAAGCTGCCACAGCTGAGCTGCTGGAGCAGTATAGGCCAGAATTACACAGACCTCTAAACCTGGGACTGGATTCTCCCTTTTTGAGGTGATATATAGCACAAGAACTACATGAGTCTGAGGGCATGTGCTGGTGTTGTGCCTGGCCCCTGCACAGAAATTAAATACTGAAGAAGTCTCCTTACACCATCTAGCCCGCTTTCACACTTGTGTAAGGCCAGGCATAATCTACCCCCCACAATTTACAAAAAAATATCCTCCCTCTCATTCAGGTTTATAATTTGGGACTCATCTTGAACTCCTCCCTTTCTTTTGCCCTGCACATCCAAGCTGTGTCCAAATATATCCATTTATTACTCCATAATATTTCCAAGATCTGACCTTTTCTTTCTGTTTGCACCTCTAAAACTCTTCTTCAGACCTTCATCATCTTCCATCTTGACTACTACAACCTCCTCCTCTCTATTTTTTCTAAAACACACCTCACCTTCTTCTGCACAGTTCTAAATGCAGCTGCTAGGATTATCTTCCAAGGCCATTTCTCTGACCACATCACTTCCCTTCCTAGTTCATTTCCTTTGCTCCTTTTGTTACACTACTCTGAGATCCAGCTTCCTGTCGTCACCTTCAGGGCATTTCTCAGTGTTACCACAATAAAAAAAAAAGTTGTAACTGCCCCATGAAAGGAACACTTTTCATTTTCATTCAATTTTTTCTTTATAATAATGGTTTTCATTGAAAAACTAGATTTTTATTTGTTGTTTCTGGCAACTGAAAGGTATGTTTTTTTTGTTTGTTTGTTTTTTTTTGTTTTCCTGCTTAAAACTCTTTTGGTTTTGGTTTATAAAATTTGAGTTTTGGGTGTCCCCCCCCCAAAAAAAACCCCCACAAAAATTGTAAATGAAAACAGATTTTTTTTTCACAATTATTTCAATTTATTTGAAAACCCCTTTTCCATGGGGGATGGAGGGTGGTGCAGAGGCGAGTTTGAGTGAAATTTTTTTGACCAGGTGTATTTCATAGTAAATCATTGTCATAAATAATTAAGAGAACCTATGCCAGGATCTTCAAGGTCAATGGCAGCTACAGTGGAGAAAAGCAATTATAGAAAACACTTTGTCCTCTAATTTTCTTCTTGTGCTAGTTAATAATATGTCACCATCATCTTTCTCTTGTCAGTCTACAAAATATATTTTGCCAGAAGACCTCAAGACAACAGCAACTTTTCTGCTTGCATAGAAGGCACATCAACACATGGCTTTAGTGAATTTGACTGAAAAGTGAGTTTGAGTCCCTTGCTGCCCTGCTGCCATAACAAGACTAAAAGACCTTGTTAGAACGTGTATAGCAACAAACATGGAGACTAATTCATGTCCTGCTGTTGCATTGCAAAGCAGAGAATTAAGAATGTGTTAACTACTGTAATTTGTGTGAGAAACACTTGATGATGAAGATTGTTGCTGTCCACATAAATTTGAAGACAAATGCAAAATGAAGCAGTCGGCAAAGGGGCGCTATTTTTGGTGTTGAGCATCTTTTTTTTGTTTGTTTATTGTTTTAAACTTTTATTTGTTAAGCTGTTGGTTTTAAATTATTTTAGTTTTAATGGTGTTACCTGTAATAATAACTAACCAAACAACATCTGGTGTATTAGGAACCAAATTATTAGGTATGGAATTTTTAAAAGTTGTATGGAAGTCCACTCTTTTTTGTGATCCTTTCTAGGCTTCATATTATACCATCAATTTTTAAGTTTTATTTGACCCTATGGGAGGTGGACAACAGAAGCACACAGTCACTTCACTCCTTTTATCCATGGAGGATAACTGCTCTTCCTATTCCATGGCTAGTCAGACCGTCTTTTTTGTCATTATTAAGCCCCATCATAGGGGCACTTATATTTACTCCCCAAATACTATATCTCACTCCTTTAAAGATGATCTGTTTCTCTGGAGAACATTTGTCTGTCTTCCTACTCAGTGGTACTATTGAGCAATAAGGCTCTGTTCAGGGAATGGTGACATTACAGATATAGGAAAATTGTCATCGTAGAATCAGAAAGATGTAGTGCTTGCTGAGAGGTACCAATCTGCTCTATCCAGCTCTACAAAAGACCCTCTGACTATGTTGTGTGAGCATCAAACTGCTGAAATGGAGTCTTAAGTAGAGCTGGTTGGGAATGTTTCATCTGAATGACTTTCTGTCTAAGAATCCCCTCTTCCTAAAATCACCTACACTCCCACCCTCTCTGCCAAGCAAATCCAAATGATGGATCCTTGGCTGGCTGCCTAGAACACTCTTGTCACTTTCATCCTCTGCAGGCAGAAAGTGAAATTGACCAAAACGATCCAGGAGGACTGCAGAGACTGAGTTCCAAGCCAGAGAAGCTGAGGACTCCAGCTCTCTGCCTTTCTGGTCCCAGATCTGAGGGAGTAGTGGGGAGGCTGAGCACCAGTGCTGTGAGCTTTTCCTTCAGCTGGGCTTGAAATTGACAATAGCCTTCCACCTGGGCAGCCAGAAAGCTGAAAAGTTCCTTTTCCAGTTTCCTGAATGGATTCCCCCCCCCCCACCCCTCAATCTGTTTCCAAGGTACTCTGTGGTTTTGACTTTTTGTCCTAGTTTGGGACAAACTTTTTGTCCTAGTTTGCAGGAAGAGATTTTCATTTTCTGACTAGTTCTAATTTTAAGTGGCAATAATACACATTATCTTAGTGTTTTATACTTCCACTAATCTCTGTAAAATTGAACCTCTATGCATACTATGTGGTGAGATGATAGCATCATCCCCCTCCCTTATGTGGAATACTAGCATAAAATAATTCTGATTCAGTCTGCCTACTCTATCAATCTAAAGATTAGATCACATTCTAATCTGTGTAGGATTTGGATATTTCATGTCTATCATCATGGTGTCTGAGTGACTTTAGTAGGGGTGGACAAGCTGGTTCAAATAATACATGGTCAGAGCCTTTTTTGAGGATAAATGTTGCTTATTTGAACATGTATTCTGCACCTTTCTGGACTTCCTGGTTTTGTCAAGGACTAGAAGCAGAAATAGTGCAATACCATGAACAAAAGTTACTTTTCAGATGAAACCAAGACACACTGAAATCTCATGAGAGATCCTGTATTTGAAAGATTTACAGCCCAATTTACAAACCAAAGAGGTATAGATAAGTTTGAATAAGCTTTGGATAAATTGGTGAATTTTTGTTTACTCAGCCAAATGTGACCTGGAACTTTATGAAGTTCATCCATAGCTTAAAAACTCCACTTGTTGCCCCAACAACATCCTACTGTGAAATACTTTAACAAATAATTTATATTTACTTCCTTGCTCCAGTTTATCATTGTATGACAAGGCTTTTTCTTTTCTTTTCTTTTCTTTTCTTTTCTTTTCTTTTCTTTTCTTTTCTAAACACTCAAGGCATGAGTCCTGGATATGAATAAGCAATAGCATAAAAAAGCTGGTATCTCTTCTATTAAATAAAATATTGCTTTGGTTCATAATATTTCTTGATAGATGTCAAAAGTTAAGATTTGTTACCTTAAATCATTTTATAATTTGCACACATTACTTCATACTCTTAGCATGCATAGCTAATTGGTATACCTGAAATACATGAATAACAATATGGCTTAGAACTACAAAAGGCAAAGAAATTGTTTATTTCTCATAAATAAATTACTAGCCACTATGTATTATTTATGTTACACAAATTTAAACAATGTATAATACATGAGGATAAATTTACTATATTTGGAGTAAAATTAACTGAGCAGTCTCTTAGGACTTTATTAATATTGCAAAAACAGTATTATTTTGCTGTATAATTGATTTTTGAAGAAGATTTTGCATATGTTTTCCTAAATCCAATTACTTAAGCTAGGAAATGTTACAAAGCATGTGTCAGGCTGATAACACCGTAACAAAGGTGTGTTGTGAAGCGTGAGGCCAAGTCGAGTACCTTCAGCAATCTGGGAAGCCACAATAGCTTTGCATAAAATGTGAGTTTATTATGACTGCAAAAATTTCTCCTTAAATTAGTTCATTTTTCTAAAAACAAGGCAGTCTTTCCTAATAGTTTAGCTTAGGTCCTTCATTGGCTAACAATGATTAATTCTATGCAAAAGCTATAAATAAAAATGTTGTGTCATTATTTCACAGTTTTGTGCCATATAATAATGGAGAAGGGACTTCTTATCATGGTCTGGATGGAAATGCTTAGAAATCAACTTTCTTTAAAATATAAAGAGTATGATCATTGCAAGCATCTTGTCTTTGTTTTCCCCTTAAATAAAAAACACGTTACTTTCAAAAGTCACTAGTGATTTTTGGTGCTTTGAGTACTGGGTGCTTAACTTGAGTCACTTGAAAAGGGCCTGATTTTAATATTTTGAGGCAAACTTGCCCTCTGAAAAAGTCTCAAATTGGGCCCCAAACATTTAGGTCCTCAAATCACTAGTAATTTTTGGAAATCTGAACCTGGAAAATGATCAGATAGGTAGCAGTTGTACAAATGAACCAATCAGGGACAAGGTTGAATTGGCCCAATAAAAGATATTACCTCACTGACCTTGTCTCTCTAATATACTGGGACTTACAGGGCTACAATGATACTGAATATGATAAGGGACAATCATTTGTGTCAAAGATTGACTCACTCTGAAGTCCATAAGGCGTACTGAACTTTGTACTTTAGTTTGTTGGAGGGAGGACTAAACTGTAACTGTGCTGATCATCATAGGAGTCTCC
This sequence comes from Platysternon megacephalum, assembly GCA_003942145.1. Lineage (NCBI taxonomy): Eukaryota > Metazoa > Chordata > Testudines > Platysternidae > Platysternon > Platysternon megacephalum. Next base: position 20,383,411 of record QXTE01000007.1, read on the forward strand.
CAAACAGAAGGAAACCAAAATTATAAAAGAGGGAAAAGTCACAAAAATTTGGACATATTCACATCTTCTGGGATTTTTTTTCCTTCTTCAAAACAATGGAACTTTAAAAAATGTACAGCATTGCTATTTAATGGAATTCATATTATACCATGCGTATTCCTTAAATGGTGTATAATTATTTGCACATTTGTGATGTCTACTGATCCCAAGAATCCATAGACAAAGCAATCTCCAAAACCACAGATCCCAGGGCAGTATGGTTGCCTCAAGTTACAGCTGGTCAGAAAATGGTAAAGATTTTCCCTGATAAATCTTGAAAGAAGCACAATAATAAAAAAAAAAGTTAAATTCTTTTTCTAGAATTTCAAGGGAATTTTCTTTTCTTTTTTAAACGAAAATGAATATCAAATCATTTGATTTTCAACTTTTTTCCAGTTTTCTTTTTTTTCCCATTTGTTTTTAATTAAACAAAAGTTATCCATGGAAATGATGATTTTGGAAGAAAATAAAAGTTTCACCAGAAAATTTCAACAACCTCTCTTTGCTGTCATCACTTCCCTACCCATCCACCATTCTGTGATGGGAATAGAAGCTGTCTATTAAATCTTCATCTCTACTATTACATACATGAGCAAAACCTGAGTGGTTACCTTTTGACAATGGGAACACTCCTTCCTTTCTGTTTCTCTCCTGTACATAAGAAATTAGTTATTTATACTGTGAATCTCATATAGCTCACATCAAATTCTATGCTATATGATTATCACAGTTATAACTCATTATTACAGGATGATTAAAGAGTTACACTTCTCACAATCAATTAACATCAAATTTATATTGTGGACTTTGGGGGGGGGAGCAGGTTTCCACTGAAAAAGTGTGGGACTATATTTCACTGTCAACTTACTATGTCAATAAGTGGTCTTTATCCTTTGTTCTATAAAAACTGTAAATACTATAGTTTTTGCAAGGGTGAGTTGAGCCATTATGTGGATGGAAGATCTTTAGGGAACAATGGAATAGTAAATTAGTATGTGCCACATGTGGTGTATTGAAAACTGTGTTAAAATTGCAGGCTATCACTCTGAGGTTGCATTGTCCCTTAGAGCTGAGGTGGCAGGAGGTGATTCCCAGGTCATATGGACATACTTGTGCTAGCTTTCATCGAGCTAGCATGCTAAAAATAGTGTAGGATGGGCAATAGTGATCAGCAATATGGGCTAGCTGCCTCAAGTGCGTATCCATGGGGTCCAGGCGGTTTGTACTCGGGGCAGTTAGCCTGTGCTGCCATTTGCTGCTGCCTGTGCTACCGCAGATACACTACTATTTTTAGAGCATTAGCTCAATGAAAGCTATGTGAGTATGTCTATGTAAGCTGGGAATCAGACACCTACCTCCAAGTGTAGATGTAGAATATATGTAAAGGGTTTCCTGGACCTGCTTGCAAGAAGGGGCCTCTGTAAGGAATGTGCAATCTGGGTCTTGTTCAGTCAGTCTACAGACAGGCAATCTATAGTAAGGTGGGAAAAGTTGTGCTTTTCTGTTTAGAGAGCAGCCTGCTTTGTCACTTTCTGTGTTTGGGACCTTGCGTGTTAGGGTTCTGAATGATAAGAAATAGTATCCTTCTGCAAGCATATTTTATGGGGTTTTTTTAATCCAACTTCTGTGGGTATGCTGTGAAACTCACCGTCACCACTGAGACCTGGTTTGACAGTGCTACAGTATTAGTACTGGGACAGCTCATTGCTGCTGGGTTCTCTGTTCTCTGACTATTAAGTAAAGTGTAGTTGGAACAATTTTCCCTCTCAAAATTCAGCTGCAGAGATATCTAGTGCAGAAGCAACGGTATTTGTTCATATAATCATCTCATTTAGGTTTCAGGACAGGTTTGTTTTAATTAAGAATCTTAATGAAAGCTTTTGAAAATCTCATTTTGGTAGCTGAATTCTGTTCCCATAGGCCTCAATGGTAAAACTCCAGTTGACTTCAGTGGGGGCAGACTTAAGCTGGCACTAACTGTGTTTTCAAAATCTCACCCTTGTTATTTTTAGTATAAAATATTAGATTATTGAAGGGTTAAAATCCATGTGCATTTTATATAACAACCTGGTATATAAATTGTGCCAGCTCTTTTCCAGACCCAAAGTCCAGAGTTTGGTCAAAAGACCAGAGGCCTAGCAAATAGTGATTAGCTAAGAAAAAGCTGGGGTAAACAAAATAACATTGCTTTTGCTAAGATATAAATAAAATAAATGTAAAAATGCCAGATGTTAAAGCAATAACTAAATAATTGTGTCTTATTCAGAGTTGCAGATTAAATAAAGGATCCCTGTTCCTATTATGTCAGTCTCTTCTGTAGGGAATGTTCTTCCCACAGATCCAACCTTAAGTTTATGAGGAATTGGCACGTCAGTATAAAATATGGCATCCTTCCACCTCCCTTCCAAGGGACCAATGCCCTGCCTTAAGACATAAAGGAGACAAGCTCTAATGCCATATGCTTTAACTGTTTCTTTGCTTTAACCCCTAGGAATGTACCTGTTGAACAATCAAAGGAGTTGCTCCATTCCTATGGACCCCAAAGCAAAATTCAACATATATATTTTATACTAATAACATTTTATCAAAGTATTAATTAAATGTTAACTTTCTAACTTGAGACCATGGGAGGAGACATTATGTAACCTGTTAACCATTGGCTAATGTGCTATCTTGTCTTGCTGCAAAACCTACCCCAGGGTGTGGAACTGCCTACCCCGTCACTTTCCCCCACCCATGAAAAATCTATATATTCTATTGTAATCAATTAATTGACAATGTCTCTGAGCCTAATAAGCAAGGTGACACTCCGCCAGTGCTGTGTGTAATAAACTCCTATGCTTAACCTCTACACGGTGTGAATTTATGTCCTTCATTCTTCATGGACAGCTATATGAGACGAAGATCCTTTGGCTTTTTTGTTATAACTGGCTCCATGTCAGTTTGGTAAAAATATTGGTTTTAGCCACATTTAGCTCTTCAATTGAAAAATTGATTAAATTATATTCTGCCTATTTCAGTTACCCCACAAGTTCAATGAGGTTCTCCATTCCAGCAAGAGTGGCAATGACCACAAGAGTAATGGCTACATAATAGTTTCTTTTTCTAAACCTTTTTTTCCCCAAAGTCTCACCTTTGATGAGGTCTCTACTTAAGAATGTTTTTGTTTTGATAAGTTGAGGGAAAATAGTTCAGCTGTTTCTGAATTCAAAGAGTGAATAAAATATAGTACTACACCGCTACCTCGATATAATGTGACCCGATATAACATGAATTCAGATATAACGCGGTAAAGCAGCGCTCCGGGGGGGCAGGGCTGCGCACTCCAGTGGATCAAAGCAAGTTCAATATAATGCGGTTTCACCTATAACGTGGTAAGATTGTTTGGCTCCTGAGGACAGCGTTATATCGAGGTAGAGGTGTATAAAGAAAGTCACCTTTCAGCAGAGACCAAAACTAAAAAAACTTTCCTATCAGGGTTTTTGTTCTTTGTATAGCCTGCTTTATCTGTTGTAAAGTTTCACTTATGCTCATGGCAATGTATAAATGATCAATAATTATAGCTCAGTGTCTCACCTTGCACTTTATCCTAAAGATGACATATCCATCTAAGGCACTGGACCATTACTAAGAAAGAAAAGAGCCACCTACTGAAACATCAATGCTAGTTCTTGTAGCACAATGGGTTTTCCTTGGGGGTCTCCCATCCAAGTACTGATAAAGCTTGATTCTGCCAGGCTTGAAAAATGTGATGAAATTACAACCCAAGACAGGAATGAGCAGGAAATATACTTGCTCATTCTGCTTGTTTTGCCTAATAAAGAATGCCTTCAGAAAGCTCTCTGAATCTTTCTTCTTGCCAGTGAAAATCTGTTGTTCTCCTTTGTATTTTGAAGAATGTGCTCCATACAGTAAAGCCCACAGGTCAAAAATGCAGATAGGAGTAGCACCTGCAATTTATTATACTAATATCTAATATTTGTCACCAAGCTCTGAATTTAAAGCTTTTTTCTTCTTCTTCTTCTTCTTCTTCTTCTTCCCCTCTCCTCCTCCTCCACGAAGCTGCAGGCTGAAATTTGAAGAATCAATAAAGAAGAATTGAGAGGATAAATTATGTTATTATTTACTGAGTTTTCCACTAGAGCTTCTTTAGTTAAGTCTCTGTCTGTGTTTCTATTACAAATCCCAGTTTTAGAAAGTTAATAGAACTGTTTTTCTGAGATAAAAATATCTTAGCCTAGAAGTGAGTCACATTATTTACTTCACGTGTATTGGGCATTTTTGCAGGATATGGAGCAAAGTTTCGTAGATGTGTAACCCATGCCTGTTTCGTGTGGTGCTCTGTCCCTCTCTAGTGGGACCTAGCCAGCTAAAGTTTGATGAGTCTGTTACAGCCTTGGGTCAGAGTTATGTAGTATATAGCTCATACAGTAAAGGCTCATACATTAAGCTTCAAAGAGCCCAGGTTTGATTCTGACAGCTGGGGTCTGTTAGTGAGACAGATGCTGTTTTGTATAACAATAATTCAAAAAGATATTGTGTCCCAAAAAACTTTCTGACTTTTAATCTATATTATGAACTTGTGACTTTGGATAATTAAAAAGAGGACCTGAGCTGTGATCTAGGATGTCAATGGTACCTACATTAAGGACTCCTGTGTAACCATTTACTCCTTCATACCCATTGTTGCAATGCTCCATGTGATAAAGGTTTCTGGACCACTGTTTCAAAAGGGGGTGCCTATATTTAAGCAGCTAAGACTGGAATTTTCAAAGGTTTCTTGGGGAGTTAGGTGCCGAATCTGGTTGTGTAGAAAATTTCTGGATTTTTATTAAAATAAAATATATGTTTTTAAATTAAGACTTTCCCCATATATGAAACTAAGATTAGATTTCATTGACATTTTTCACAGAAAATAAAATAATTTCACAGTCAGTTCTAACTAGAACCTGGGCATTCTGCACCTCACCCATTTATACTCCATTTCTTGGCAAAGATTTAGTGTCAGAGGCTGCAGTGAGGTTTTAAATTAATAGAAGCTTGTAATTTCAATTCTCTACATTAATTATAACAAACATTGTCAGGATGGTGCATCTCCAATTACAATAATTCTGCAATTTTAGGTACAATAACCTGCATTAATGCATGAGTGAAAAACATGTTATCTGAGTTTACTGGATGTTGATGGGTTAAGTTAGCCCCTTCATGTAATTTTAAAATAGTGGTTTATTATTTTTTTTTAGAGTTCAATGTTTTAAGCAGCCTGAAACCTTTAATGAGTAGACTTATTAAAACCTCTATTGTCTAACAGGGAATGATTAAAGCCCTATGATTTCTTGCACTTCCTCTAGTTATCTCAGATGTCACAGTGATTGATGGTAAAGCAGCCTTTCTTCTGTAATGTTTCAGACTTTGTTGCTTGCCTTGAACCAGATAATGTAGCTGCAGCAAAATGTGAAATGGCAGATAAATAATTTCTCTTGTTCCCGCTACTCAGTTGCAGCTGGAGTATCCAGTGTATACTTGTTCATCTATCTTGATATTGTTATTTGATAACATTCAGGTGGCATGACACCAGAGATCTGCAATACAAGACAAACTTTTCAGATACTGTAAAAAAGAAAGACCAATTTTTTCCTCAGCATATAAAGATAATTTGTTACCTGCATAGTAAAACAGTCTGCTTCTAATTCAGTTTTCTGTGAACCACATTCACAAGAAACGCAAAGGATTATTTTGCCTCTCCCCCCCACTCCCCCCATGTCTTCTGGGATGGACTCCTGAGGTGCTAAAAGCATCCTGGCCAGTCTAATAAATGTCTTCTACTAACCTGTATTTTTTCCTAGTTTGAGGGACTAGTAACCATGAAATCTTGTTATACAACAGGGACAGCAGAAACTAAGGCCTGTATCTCAAGCTTGGATGCCTATAGTTAAGCACCTAAATAAAAATGACCTGATTGCCAGAGATGCTGAGCACCCTAGTTTCCTCGGCACCTCTAAATATGGATTTGGGTATGTAATTATAGACACCCAAGTTTGAAAAAAATTGGCTTTAATGCTACACATCCACCACTGGAAAGCAGGGAATTTCATTTTCCCCTTAAATAGCCTTGTGATTTGTAAAATATCAGTCTCTAAAGCCACATCATTGAGATTTTCCTCTTTGTGTTCATTTTATTTCAGTTTATTTTAGTGGCTGCTATCTCAAGACCTGGTAAAGATAAAACCAACCTTATATAGTGTCTGAAAGCTGGGTAATCCCACCTTTCAAATGGCATCAAGCCATTAATATTTAGCCCTAGAAGTTAATGAGAGTATTGATTGTTGAAACTGAACTGGGATGAGAAAGCAAGATGATGATCAGAATGATCTGTCTAGTTATCTAGGTACTGGTATGGCACCCCACCTCCAGAATGTCTGAGTGAGAAGCTTAGCTTTGCACCTGAGGAGTCCTTAGATCAGCTGATGAAGATTCCTTGCTGCAGCTCAGGGGTAAATGTGCAAATATGGGTGTAGGCCAATTTTGTGTTCCTCTGATTCTGGGGCATCAAGGCTGTTTTAATTTCCCCTAACTGCCAGTAGCCCAGATAGCCATTATGGCAGCTGGAGATTGCTGTGCCTAGCAGGGTTCCACTCTCATGCAGCCAAAACATGTTTTGCTTAAGTAATATGGAGATTCCCTCCTCAGTGCTGTTCTCTTCATGATGTCACCCTTCCCTCCCCACCTCCCCCCCGTTATCAGGCGGATTGACATAAAAGAGAGGCTGTTATAGCTGTGCAGACTCAGACTTTGAATGTGGAGAGCTGCTGTTGAAGACACCTAATGAAGCCTCTGAGCATGGACCATTGTGCATAGATGAGGATGCTTAAGTGTACATTGCATTCCACTAAGTTAGCAGATTTTTCCTTACATCTTTTTTCTTTTGTGCTGTGTTTCACACTATGTGGGAACAGCAGGACTCCAAGTTTGATAACTAGCACTGCACCTTGTCAAATGTTCTGTTCACTGAAACCCCTTACTTCTCCCCTCTTGTCCAGAAAGCCTTCACTCTGTCTCAGTGCCATGACACAAAACAACTCAAATATCAGGAAAAATTCTCCTTGTGAAGCTGAGATACAATTATGTCAAGCAAAATATGAAATGACAACGCTTAGATGCTTTCCAGCTAAGTGGGAGTATTAAGGAAGGAATGCATATTGGGTGTTAGAGCATGGCTAAGGAGAATTGAATAGCAGTGTGCACTATATCTCTCCCATGTGGAAGCTGCAAGTGCAAACTACGAGGAAGGCTGCATTAGTGTGAACTCAGAACCTTTAAGTTCACGCCCACAGTTTCCATGTGGTTGAGATAAAGCTCTCTTGTAATAAAAACCAAACACATGACATTTCTAGAGGGCAATTCGCGCTCTTTTGTCAGAGACTGACAGAAATTTATCGCCTCTTCCTGTCTTCCAGGGTCTCTTGTTGCCCCTTTGGCCTGAACTGTTAGCTGACATTCAGGGTCATGTCGGTTGTTTTCTATTAGGAGGTAGAATTGATTAAATGAGTCATATATTTTGTTGGTGTGATCCTGTTTTACTGACAAAGAATGTACACAAAATCCTATTTCCCTGAACACCTAGGAACAAACAACAGGAAGCAATTTCCTTACTTACAGTTTTCAAGTCTGCCTTCCCAGCCAGTGCTCTTCCCAAAATAAACTCTTTTTCTTTGCTTCCTCTCACGGCTCCTAATTCCCTCCCTATATAAACCCAAGGGGCATTCCAGGAAGTGTCCAGGTCACAGCATGGAACTTCTCTAGTTGCCATGACTATTCCTGACCCTGGATGTCTGGCTTTTACTTTAGCTTGATTTGGAATTTGCCTCCTGACTTGGACCCTGAAATCTGACTCAGACTCTGACCCTTGGTATCAGCTCCTGCCTGGAGCCTGACTGCGAACTCCTCCGCTACCCCAAGCCTCGGGTTTGCCCCCAAACACTCCTTTAAAGTGCCTATAAACATTTGCATCCTCCCACACTCAAAATAACTTTCCCTTGTGGGGAGCAAAGTCTTTTAGGGGTGCTAATTGACCTCCTTTCAAGTGCTTAACTTCCAGGCTAAAGAGACAGTTCCTGGCCTGCCGAGTGAGATACATTACACATCGTTTTCTTGGTGTTTACAAATGCAGTCCAGAGACTTTCATAACTCAATCTTAACACAATTATACTCCACAATTATTTACCGACAGATACCAGACCCTTTGTCACAATATTAACTGTCTTTCCAATTTAAAATATTTATTCCATACACAGCTCTCAGTATTATGTATATACCTGTATTGAAATAAATATGAGGTTATGGCCAGTGTTGGACCTAAATAGACACTGTTAAAGTCAAGGGGAGAAATCCTGGCCCCATGGAAATCAGTAGGAATTTTGCCACTTTCTTGAATGGATCAAGGATTCAACCCAAGGTTACTTGCCACTTCAGTCTGCAAACAGACTTGCTAACAACTTTATTACTCTTCAAAAACTGCCAAATAAAGTTAGATTTTAAAAGCTACTGCCCAATATTGCCAGCCCACCTGTTCATTGCAGAAATAAATTGGGTCTTTGATAAGCAGTGACTTCTCAATGATGCTTCCAGCAGAGCCAATTTAACAGGCCAAGATCGGGGCTGGCTGTGGAAGAATCTTTGTATGAGAAACTGCAAGAACACATTTTACAGGTGAGAAAGAATGGCTAGAGAAATGAGGCAATAGTTTATGAAATAATAACAGCTACCGTTTTATATTATATTATATAGTGATGTACATGAATTTTCTTTTTGTCCGATGTGCCAGACCATTGTCTCCTTTTAAAAGATCACCTGAACTTCTAGATATCTTAGGCCAAGATCATTGAGCACCTTGAAGATAAAGACACCTTGAACGTGACTCAATATTCTATGGAAAGCCAGCATAGTGAGTAGAGCACACATTTACGTGCTTGCAATAGCCTGGATTACTGATAAGATACACTGCAGTGTTCTGTACTAGTTGGAATTTCCTAAGAACTGACAACTTCATGCCCACATGTATCACATTGCTGTAATCCAACGAGGAGGTGACAAAAGAATGTATAACTGAAATCAGGCCATGGGACAGACTTCTAGCTAAGTAAAAAAGGTAGAAAGTGTTACTTGAGGACACTGCAAAGTCAGCAAGGAATCTAAGAGTACTCCTAAGCTACAGTAAACCCTCAACAGCTCCAGTGCCTCCTATTTTTCATAGTATTAACACACAAAGGCAGCCATTTAGAATTTTCCACATTATGACTATCAGCAAATTCCAAGTCTATTCCTGGTGAACATGCTATTTCTTCCATTAGAAAAGTAATGTTCAAATGGCTAGCTCACTGGACCTGACCTGAGAACAAGCTTTTATCTCAGTGAATTGAATTATTTAGTGGGAATCCATTTAATTATTCTCCTACTTTGCAGCAGTAAATAAACACACATTCTTTGGACTGGGGGGAACAGAGGCAAGAAGACAGAAACATATCGTAATGATGGAATGAGTGTCTGGAATTCTATTCCCCTCACAAAATATAAATGATCTTGAGTAATCCATGCTTATTGAAAATTGCAGCTATGGTACAGGAGCAAATGCAGTTTGACAAATAATATTATAGCAAACCTCTAATTTTCTTTCAAACATTTACAGGACTGGGTCTGAGTTAAAATAAAATTGAGAGGTTAGTTGGGATATGACAATGTGTCTCTACTGGAGTCGTGTCAGGTCAGGCCTCTCCCTGTATAACCAAGGAGGCTCTTCATGCCGTTATTTGCTTATATATGAAATATTGTCAATTAAACTCTGTGAAAAATGAAGATGGAATATCTTGGAATGCAAGCATGGTGAGAGCACAAAGGATCCCATGCAGAAGGATCCTACTATCAGTCCACTTAACAGAAGCTTAACATGCTGGAGAACATCTTGCAATGTTTGGATTCAGTCCATCATTAAACATAAATGAGAAGGAGACTGCTATACACAAATGTGAAAATGCCAAATGGATACATATATTAAAGAATCTGTAGCCATCTGTACTCAATATGGAACCTAAAATGTGATCATTTCTCACATTATAATTCCCATACATACAACATTTCACATCAGGATTTCAGTGTTGATTAAAACAGAGTTGTTTTGAATTAATCAGTGAGTTTAGACAGCCTAACAGTTAGACACTACATATTCTTCTGAGATTCAGAAGCAATTCTCATTGATTGGATATATGTGGCAGCTAAGACCCTGATTCTTCAAAGACTTATGCATATGCTTTACTTGGATCCTGTGAGTAGTTCCAATGAACAAAATGGTACTACTTATGTTATTAGAAGTTAAGCATATGCATAATTTTTTGCAGGATTAGGGCCAAAAAAAAAAGCAGTATTTTAGAATAGGACATTATGCTCTGATCCAGTAAAACATTTTAAGCATGATTCATTAAATAAAGTTACATATATGCTTAAGTTCTTTGATGAATCAGAGACTATATTCTCATTGTCGGTAAAATATACTCCCAGAATACTAAGAATGGGGTGCATCTAAAGTCCTTACCTAGCTAAATCTACCCTTGAAGAGAAAGGGAGAAAGATAGTACAACCTATATTTTACAAAGTACCTGAAACCAAACTGAGTTTCCATTTACTTTAATGTGAAGACTGCATATAGAAGAATTGCATAAGAATTGCATAAGAATGACCATAAGTAGGAGTGCAAATGCCAATGTATGGATTAAATATAGTGGAAAAGAATGTCAGTAGTGAACAGTGTGTTGTAAGAGAAGCAGAGCCTTTGGGCACAGCTGAACCTTGAATAGGTGGAAGGAATTCCCTAATCAGCAGGCCTATAAAGGCAGCCAGCTACCAGTCCTAGAGTCAGCAAACCGAGCTGAAAACAAGAGTTTCAGTGGAAGTTTGTAAGCTTGGAGGAAGGTGTGTGTGTGGTGTTTGTTTTGTTGTTTGTTTTTCCCTTCTTGGCAGAAGCTTAGGAGGGAAGGCTATGACAACTACAGCAACAGCAGTGCCATTGACCTGTAGACTGGAAGAGACAATAGAGATGACTGGATGTGGAAGCTGCAAGATATACATTAGTGTAAAGAGGATACCAGAAAGGTGCTTTGTTTGTATGAAGTGCCGCTTCATAGATCTGATGGAAGAGAAGATCTGAGGTTTGGAGATGCAGCCAGAAACTATGGTTGAGTTTCCAGGGGGAGTTGAGTGAATGATGGAGGGAAGGAAAGAGGAGACTGAAAGGAAACATCAAGACTGAAGATGCATGCTGGACTGAAGAACTGTGAGGGTAGACTGTTCAATGAGGAAAGTGGCCTATGGAATCATGAGACTGAAAACAAGGCAGAGGAAAAGACTGGCTAGTGAAGGAGAGACAGAGCTGAAGAAAAGGTTCACTGAGTTGGGAAATGAAGGGGAGAGGCAGGCAGTAACAGAAGATGTGAGAGCAAGGAAGAATAGAAGAGTGGCCAGTCCTACAAGAACAGGGGAAGAGACACCTCCCTAAGTAACCCATTCCAGTGCTTCACCACCCTCCTAATATCCAACTTAGACCTCCCGCACTGCAACTTGAGACCATTGCTCCTTGTTCTGTCATCTGCCACCACTGAGAACAGCTGAGCTCCATCCTCTTTGGAACCCTCTTCAGGTAGTTGAAGGCTGCTATTAAATCCCCCCTCACTCTTCTCTTCTGCAGACTAAATAAGCCGAGTTCCCTCAGCCTCTCCTCATAAGTCATGTGCCCCTGACCCCTAATAATTTTCATTGCCTTCAGATGGACTCTATCCCATTTGTCCACATCCTTTCTGGAGTGTGGGGCCCAAAACTGGATGCAATACTCCAGATGTGGCCTCACCAGTGCCAAATAGAGGGGAATAATCACTTCCCTTAATCTGCTGGCAGTCCTCCTACTAATGCAGCCCAATATGCCGTTAGCCTTCTTGGCAACAAGGGCACACTGCTGATTCATATCCAGCTTCTCATCCACTGTAATCCCCAGGTCCTTTTCTGCTGAACTGCCGCATAGCCATTCGGTCCCCAGCCTATAGCAGTGCATGGGATTCTTCCGTCCTAAGTGCATGACTCTGCACTTCTCCTTTTTGAACCTCATCAGATTTCTTTTGGCCCAATCCTCCAATTTGTCTAGGTCATTCTGGACCCTATCCTTACCATCCAACTGAGGGTGCAATTCATCCCATCATCCAGATAATTAATGAAGATGTTGAACAAATCCAGCCCAGGACCGACCCTTGGGGCACTCCGCTTGATACCGGCTGCCAACTAGACATCGAGCCATTGATCACTACTCGTTGAGCCTGATGAGCTAGCCAGCTTTCTATCACCTTATAGTCCATTCATTCAATTCATAGTTCTTTAACTTGCTGGCAAGAAAATTGTGGGAGACCATATCAAAAGCTTTGCAAAAGTCAAGGTATATCATGTCCACCACTTTCCCCATATCCACAGAGCCAGTTATCTCATCATAGAAGGCAATCAGGTTGGTCAGGCATGACTTGCCCTTTGTGAATTCATGCTGACTGTTCCTGATCACCTTCCTCTCCTCCAAGTGCTTCAAAATTGACTCCTTGAGGACCTGCTCCATGATTTTCCCAGAGACAGAGGTGAGGCTGATTGCTCTGTAGTTCGCCAGATTCTCCTTCTTCCCTTTTTTAAAGATGGGCACTATATTTGCCTTTTTCCAGTCGTCTGGGACCTCCACCGATTGCCACGAATTTTCAAAAATAATGGCCAATGGCTCTGCAATCACAACAGCCAACTCTCTCAGCACCCTCAGATGCATTAGATCCGGCCCTATGGACTTGTGCATGTCCAGCTTTTCTAAATAGACCTTGTCCTGTTCTTTCACCTTTCATTTGTTCTTGTGTCCACATTAGACAATGATTTCTAACCAGCAGAGGAGTGAAGTGCTGGGTCAGACTTCCAATGGGAGTAGTAGGGGCAAAATACTAACTTGTTTTAAGACTGAGATTCATAATTTCATGGAGGGAATGGTAATGTGACTGTGACTGTTATTTGGCAAATATATCCAATGGCTGCAGATGGCACACTGGATGGGGAGGGCTCCCTTCTTGTCAACTGTTGAGAATAGCCCACTTCCATCTTAATTGAATTGGCTCATTAGCACTGACCCTCCACTGGGTAAGGCAACTCCCATCTTTTCATATGTTGTGTATTTATACCTCACGACTGTATTTTCCACTCCATGCATCTGATGAAGTGGATTTATCCCACGAAAGCTTATGCCCAGATAAATTAGTTAGTCTCTAAGGTGTCACAAGGACTCCTGGTTGTTTTTGCTGATACAAACTAACACTGCTACCACTCTGAAACCTTTTCCAGGTGTCTGGCTGGTGGGTCTCACCCACATGCTTACGGTCCTAACTGATCACCATATTTGGGATTGGGAAGGAACTTTCCCCCGGTCAGAGACCTTGATTTTTTTTGTCTTCCTCTTCAGCCTGGGGCAAGGGTCACTTGTTGGTTTGAACTAGAATAAGTGGAGAATTCTTTAAATGAAGAGTTGAGGATTTTAGTAACTCAGCCTTATATTATGAGTCTATTACAGGAGTTGATGGGTGAAGTTCTGTGCCCTGTGATGTGCAGGAGGTCAGCCTAGATCAGGGGTCGGCAACCTACGGCACGCGTGCCAAACACGGCATGCGAGCTGATTTTGGGTGGCACGCCGCTGCCTGCCGCAGTCCCGGCCCCCAGCCCCAATCAGCCCCCCCGCCCACCGCTCTCCCCTGTGGGGGCAGGAGGCAGAAGCTTGGTCCTGCAGCAGCCAAGCTCCCCCTCCCCCACTTCTTTCCCTAGCTTGGTGCTTTCCTGCCCCTCCCCCTCCCTCTCCCTGCCACTGACCAGCTGATCCTCCTTGTGAGGGGGAGGGGGAGCCGAGCCGAGCCACAGCGTGCTTGCTGCTCCGTAGAGGAGACAGAGAAGAGGTAGGGTCGGGCCCTTGGGGGAGGGGGTGGAACAGGGCATATCCCTTCCAGCCCCCTGCCATGAGCCGCTCAGGGCAGGGGGCTGGGAGCACCCCCACCAGCCCAGCACCCCACCGCTGAACCCCACCCACACCCCCAGCCTTCCGCCCCGCCCCCCCACCGCCCCCATCCCTCTGTCCCGACCCCTGAACCCCCCCCCCATACCCAGCCTTCTGCCCTGCACCCCCCACACACCCCCAGCCCTCTGCCCTGACCCCTGAACCCCCCCCAGGTCTGGGGTCCCGTCTGCTGGCCCCTTGCCAGCTGGCGTCCCGGCCGCAGGCTCTGCTCATCCCACTGCTGGCCTAGGTGAACAGAACCCCAGGCTGGAAGCGGGCTGGCGGCGTAAGATCAGCATTTTAATTTAATTTTAAATGAAGCTTCTTAAACATTTTGAAAACCTTGTTTACTTTACTACAACAATAGTTTAGTTATACAATATAGACAGAGAGAGACCTCCTAAAAAATGTTAAAATGTATTACTGGCACGCAAAACCTTAAATTAAAGTGAATAAATTAAGACTTGGCACACCACTTCTGAAAGGTTGCCTACCCCTGGCCTAGATGATCATGATGGTCCCTTCTGTCTCATAACATCACACTGAGTTACTAAAATCTGAGACATCAAACCTCACCATAAGGCATCAAATCTCATTGTTAGGAATGCCATTTAAGCACTGTCGGGGGTTACCTCGTCCTTATTTTTTAACAAGAATAAGAAAGGCATTGTAACAGCACTGCTGCACAACATCATGTTCTGAGTCCATTTACTCCGCTTTCCACCTCGGCTTCCCTGGTCACCTCAGTGTTTTTCATCCCTTTAATCATTGCAAGTGACAGCAAAAACAAACATGACAGATACACTAGCTAAACAAATTATTTAAACTGATGATTTTTTTTCTCAATTGTATCAAATATCTGGTACTGACAATACACAATAGGCCAAAATGTACACACACTTGCAAAAGTATAAACCTGAAGTAGCTCCTTTGATCTTACCATTGACTTTCCTTGGTGTCCGTATCAGAGTTTCAAGTAATCTACATCAGTTTAACTGAGAATTTGGCTCACTGTGTGAAAAATGGTAATTGGATTGCTCATAGTGACCTGACTGGTCTTGACCTTTATTTGGATTTCATATTTTCATTGATTTTTGTACACTTCTACTTCCATTATAGCCTAAACTTGACCTCAAAGACTGTCCATACTTGATATTTAGCTCATGTCAGATACAATGGACTCTTTTCTCTCATATTTATTTGAAAAAACACAATCACATTTGACATACTGATCTGTATATCTCCCTATTTTCATTGTGAACAAATATTTTCCCAATTTTTTTCCATGAAATGGAAATTCTGAAAAAAATCCATTTTGGAAAATTTAATTTAGGACAATTTCAAAATTAAATTTCAAAATGAAAATTTTATTTCAATATTATGTAATTTTTAAACTTTCTTTTTATATTAATTGTATTGTTTTTACATTACTTTTATTGTTTTTACATTGTGATGATGTCAGAGGTAGTAGTGAATAACATATCTTGACATGATTTAACATACCATATTGTCATAAAATGACATGAGCATGTCATATTATGCACTACTGACATGTTATGACATAATGTAAAAATCATAAAATATAAAAATGTTTAAAATAATATAAAAAAAAAAAATTGAAACTTTTCCTAAATGAAAAAAGCTATTCAAAATCACTCTTTTTTTGTCATCTCAAAAACTCTTTTTCTATTGAAAATGTCATTGAAATATATACGATTTCACCAAAAAAAAAAAAAAAAAGTTTTTGGCCAAATGACATTTTCCAACAGAAAACTGTTTCAACAAATATTTTTTGACCAGCTCTGCTCAGGAGGCTACTGCAATCCCCCAAAACGTAAATAATAAAATATCAAAACAGATAAGGGATCAGTTCACAAAATATGCACTGTTCACTCTTTGTAGGAATTGCACAAGATTATGACACACATTGCACCTGACCACACAAGTATCTATAAATGTTGATAATTATCACTGCTGTTATTGTATACACTTTGTATCCCCTTTGCTCTGGCAAAACATTATATTTATAAATGATTTTCATAGATTTTTTGAAAACATTGGTCTCATTTATATCTTATCAACAAGTCAGAAAAGTCAATAATGTGTTTTGAGGACCTTATCTAACGGTCACAGAGGTCAATTGGAGTCTTTGAATCAGATGTTGAATAAACCAAACTACATTATAAGAACTTACAATAATATCCTTTTAGTCATTTCACACATACACATTTACAGTAATTATTGCAAACAGCAGAGCAAAACAATTACAGACTTTCCTTTTTCATTAGAATAGAAGACAAATGACCTCAATCCCCATGGTTAAATTTGCAATCCAATTGTTACCTGTCCAGGAATAAATTATCAATTAATTATTAATCAATTATCAATTAATATGTCTCACACAACAGCATAATTCAATATATACAACTAGAATTTATAATACTATGTATTGTATTCTTATTGATGATGTATCCATTTCAGAAAACCACAATATTGGCTCTTCCCTAAATATATGTGGACTAAATATCCTTTTAATTTTAGTCTGGATTCTAATTTTAGATCTGGTTGAAAGGAGCAAATGAATATCAAAGAATTAATTAACAGTGCTTTTGAATAATTTGAAGTTTATTTACAAGAAGATAAATAGACAAGATAAAGGGGGAAATAAAGAATATTTTTATCAGAGTATTGATTTTCTAAAATAAATGGTTATAATGGGGAAGTTGGCATGCCATGCTGCAAACAGATGAAAGATCATGAATGTTAAAGCAAAACTGGGATTCTGAAGTGAACTGTGAAATAAATCAAGTGTCTTAGATTATGAAAAGAACAGAAAATATTTTCTGCACATATTTCTTCTTAGTCCATCGCTGAAAATATATTCTTATTGGATCCCTAAAAGTTAGCTTTCCATAAGAATGCACAAAATGATTTTAAAACCTGAGAGACAAGGTTGAAATTGGACTCTTGCATGACCTCGCATTTCAGGAACACTCTAGTGTTCTTTAAATTATAGAGTATATGATCCAACCTGCCGTGGATTGGCCTTATATTATACTTTTTCCAGTAAAAATTTTGTATAATTTAATTTCACAGATGGTGTGCAAAACATCAGGATACTAAGTTTCTCAGTACCAAAAGTACTTTTTTTTTTTTTTCTAAATCTACATTTGGCACCAAACCTCTCCAAACAAACCAAGGTGATTGAGAAAACTCATTGGATATGTCCCTTTTTTGCCTGATCTCATCATTGGATACTTTTTCCTCATTTTCTGTCTGTTGATAACCCTTACTTGGGTCCTGATCCAGCAATGAAGCTAAGCACATGGATAGCTTTAAGCATATAAGTATGTCCTATTGAATTAAATGGGATCACTCATGCTTAAAGTTAGACATGCTTAGGTGATTTGTAGGATTGGAGTTTCATTGTTATGTCTGAATCTAGACTTGAGTCAGAACCACTAAAGTAAATGGGAACTTTGATATTGACTTTAGTGGGCATAGGATTGAGTCATTAGAATGCAAGCCTTTTAAGGCCAGGACTATGTATATTCTTGTTTCTTTGAAGCAAACAGCAAACTTGTTGGACTTGCTGAAATATTAAATAATAATTTATCCCCAACATCTTATTTTTAGCACAAAAGTGTACATGTAGATAAAATGGAGATTGGTCTAAATCTATGTAAATAAAGGGTGACTAATTCCTATTTGTTTCCATAATTCAGACTTTCAAAATATTTTTTCTTATTTTTATTTAAGGCAAAATTTTCAGACTTGAGTACCTGAATCTAGGTACTTGAATCCATATTTAGGCACGTAGGGAGGTAGCTCAAGTTTCTGAATAGGTCCACAAGCACAGAGGCCACTGACTTACATACAAGTTCTGCACATTTGACTTCAGTGGAAAACACAGTTACTTAGGCACTTAAATATGTACTTAGGTGCCTCACTTTAGGCATGCGGTTTTGAAAATGGCATCCTTTCTGGTTTCCTTAATGTTACATGCAAAAGCAGTCTAGGGTGTTGTGAGCTCGGCCACAACAATCAAATTCTTATTTCACAATGTCCCAACTGCACACATTATATAGCATCTATTAAGACATCTATAACAAAAATATTTTAGTGTCTCGTGCATAGTATGTATTACAGCATTTTCAAGAAAGTTTGTTTTGTTGTGTGTATTTGAGATTAATATTTGTTGCTTCTCATTTGTCTTCTTTTGCAGTAAAAATTTAGAAGCAGTAAATTTCCCATAGTTGGCGTCAGTCTAGTGAACAAAATTGCACATCAGAGAGAACCACCACTGTAAATGACCCTAATTGACACTCATCAGTAATATCAGCAGAGAAGCCAGAGACTGAAGGGGCACTGAACTCCTCCTCCTAGAGATGACAGAGAAACAGAAACAGAGGAATTAATAGTTTTATATGAGCTGTTTATTATAATTTTAAAAGCTTGTGTTCTATTCTTATTAGCATTGATTTTCTAGGCTATGAATTCTTCCCCCCCACACATACACACACTTTATGCACAGGTAAACCATATCATGCCTATTTCCTTTTAATTGCTCTTGTTTTGAACACTGTCTTATGCTTGGAACTTTGATCCACTGTGAAAAATAATAATAATAGTAATAAAATGCTGACATTTCTACCTGTATTTCAGAATATTTGTTATAGTTCTGACAATTTTGGCAAAATGTCAAATATATTTTAAAGGGCTAATGTGCATAATTCTATCCAATAAATGTGTCCAAGGACATGGAGTTTATTTAATGTCAAAGGTCAAGAAAGTTATGATTGATCGCTTTGGAGACTGAGGCCCAGATCTTCAAATATATTTACGTGCCTAACTCCCATTGGAATGAAGGGAGTTAGGTGCCTATATATTGCTGACGATCTGAGCCTGAAAGCCTCCCTATCCATATATACAGGTGCAGTTGAGGGAGCAGTGTAGGCTCCAACACCATCAATGCATAGCACCTAAGTGCAGATCCTCAAAGGTTTCAGGGAGCTTAACTCCCAGTCAATGGGAATTTAGGCTCCAAAATACCTTTGAGGATCTGAGCACTAAACCCTAAGTTCTAGAACTAAGAAGGTTGTTCCAGGCCCATGTCCAATATCCAGATCATTAAAAAAAAATAGATGTGATGGCAAGTAAACCAAAAGTGAATGTATATATATATATATATATATATATCCTAGAAAGGATGGAACAAAAATGTTAGGTCCAAGATTGCCAAAAATATAGGAATGTTTGAATCTAGATGGTAAACAACTGCAAAGTCTGGATCTCTCTCTAATTAAAATCCAGGTGTGATGGGGTGTTTCTGGCAGAGAAAGAATTAACTGGAGGTATAGAGCAATTAGTATACCTGGATGATAGGCCAGTCCCAGTTTAGGATTAGTCCCAGTTGAGGAGGAGCTGGGTTAGTGAATTAAGGATGAGTTCCAGCTGACAGAAGTGGAGTGACTAATACAGGAAGCACTTCAGGATAGTACAAGGGAGCTAGAAGGCATGGGATCTTCTTCTGAGATGGGAATTTTGGCCAAGAGATAGGAGAGACACTGAAAAAACCAGGTATGATGTAAGCTCCTCTTTGAGCCTTGATAAAAGCACCAGCCACCAGGAAGGCAGCCCTGGGATGGAGATGCCCCCCCACCCCCAACAACTCCTTTGGGAAGAAGCAGACAAGAAGCTGGACCTACAAGGAGAAAGCTCTAGGAGGCATTGCTCTGTACAAGAGCAGGAAAGAACTCTGCAGAGTATGGGAAGGGGTGAAGAACTTGCAGAGGAGTGAGCCCTAGAAACAGCAGTGGGAGAAGGGCCTAGAGATGTACTGAATTAGGAAGTGGTGTGGGGAAGCAGCAAGAAGTTTTAGGGAGAAGACCTTAGGAGCTTGTTTATAGGGTCCCTGAGCTCAAATTCAGACTAAAGGGGAGGCTGAAGATTCCCTACTGGCCACTATGGAAGGGTGTGTGAAAGCCCCTGATACAATGGGTGTAAGGACTATTGAGTCCAGTATTGGGCTGAAGACCTGGCATGAGCCTGTTACTTTGGAAGTGGGGTTGGGGTGGAAGAACTATAAGTGATCTGGACAAAGAGCTAAGTCATGAGATGAAGCTGACCACTGTGGGTCTGGAGCAGCTGTTGGCAGGGGGCTCCATGGGAGGAGAACCTGCTACACCATGTCTAGCATGCCAGCTGGTGAGTCACTTTTTTTTTCGAGAAAGAAACCAGGTTTGTGGCCCATAAGAATGCTCAATTATAAAACTTTCTTTTGACTATAGATCCGTAGCAAGATGTCTATTGTATGGATTTAAAGTGAAGGCTCCCAATTTCACCATTGGCATGAGTGGATTCAACTCCATTGTAATCAGCAGGGTTGTATTGGCTTACACGTGTAGTGAATTTGGCCTGCAAGGTATATTATATGAAAAATTCTGGAATGTTTTTATGACCAACTCATTAAATGTTATGATTGGCTTTATTCATAATTGCCTAGAATTAATACTGAAAACAAATAGATATTAATAGACTTGAAGTACTAGCTGGTCTTTGCTAGCCTGTCAATCCTTGTCAGAGCTACTGCTTAGAGTGATATCCAAAATTAGAAAGAATTAGACGAAGGATGTAGAAACCTGACTTCCAAGTAGAGATGGAGTTCATTCTATTGTTCTTTCTTTCTCTTTGTTCTTTTTCCCTTTCTAGAGGTCTCTGTGCTTTAATATTTATTGCTGTAGCTCTGGTAAATGGTTGGTGTATACTGGAAGGCTCACTCTAATTAAAATGCGAAGAGGCTGAAAATAAAAATGTAATCTTTCTTACCTAGCAAAAAGAATTGAGGTCTTAACCTCAAAATAAACTTTATTCATCTTAAACTAAAGTCATAACATACTCCAGCATTTCATCTATGCAAAATACAGCCTGTTTGTACAATACATTGAGACTATGGGCATCTTTATGTTGTTCCCTGGGGCACTGATACAAGTAAGTGCTCTATTTCCATTGTTCTACCCACCAGCCTTGTGCCTTAGCTGTCCTCTCTGCAAGAGAGTCTTAGAAGAGTTAGCCCCTGATTTAACCTGCATTCAAGCCAATGGGCATTCTTTTAGAGGAGAAGTTAAGTCTGCATAGAGGAGTGTAAATGTCCTGTCATTGCCATCTGTTTACCAGGTAGAATGCTTCATGTGCCACTATACCTCTAGCCCAGATTTATACTCTAAACCAGGGGTAGGCAACCTATGGCACGGGTGCCGAAGGCGGCACGCGAGCTGATTTTCAGTGGCACTCACACTGCCCGGGTCCTGGCCACCGGTCTGGGGGGCTCTGCATTTTAATTTAATTTTAAATGAAGCTTCTTAAACATTTTTAAAACCTTATTTACTTTACATACAGCAATAGTTTAGTTATATATTATAGACTTATAGAAAGTGACCTTCTAAAAAGCTTAAAATGTATGACTGGCACGCAAAACCTTAAATTAGAGTGAATAAATGAGGACTCGGCACCCCACTTCTGAAAGGTTGCCGACCCCTGCTCTAAACCCTGTTCAGCCGCCAACCACATGATGTTCTGATGGAGAAGCTTACACAAGCATGGAGAAAGGGGGTAAACATTCCTTTCTCCTTCTGACATTTTTTGAGAGGATGAGCCTTTGCCTCCCTTTTGGGGATTTGACTGGCATAACTACGTTGGTAAATACCTAACTGACACAGTTATGTCAGTAAAGCTTTTTATGTGTAGGTGTAGACTTGGCCTTTGACTCCCATAAATTAATATTCAGTTTTATATTTGGAGCCATAAGCAGTTCTTAATTGTACGCTGGGAGATCTCTAAACACGACTCTCTTGTAATATACAGCTTTCAGCTGACATTCAAAACCTTATATCAGCCACTCTGCAGAATGGATTGGTCGATTGGCAATCCACTTAAAATGTATAGAAAAATAGTACCATATTTGTTTATTTAGAAATTATTCTGTTCACATTCATCTTCAAACTGGAATGTAAATATGACGGCACTCTGAGTTCTCTAGTTCATATGTTTGAATAGACTTTGCAGCATCAGATTCAACATAGAAAGGTACTAAACAATAAAAATATGTCTCAGCTACACTGGGCTTCTGGTGCTGCACAAAACTTTAGAGCTGTAACTTTTCTGAGGTTGTCCCTAAACTAGGCATGTGCATCATAGTAAATAAAACTACCTGAATAATTTGCTGGAAATATGTATTCAAACTGTTGCTGGTGCATTTCATCCCTTAAATCTGTGTCTTCCAAAATGTCATTGTATCCCCTTGAAAATCCTAAAGGACTAGCCCTGGGGGCACAGACAGATCTATCATTGTTCTTCAGAACCATAGCTTTCATTTAGTAACTGTTATGAGTGCAATTTCAAAATGTGAAGTGAACATAACCTATAGAGAAATGTCTGAGAACACAGAAAGCCTGACACCATACTTTTTTTCAAAATAGTAAATGTTGAGTAGGTCTTATTTGCCCTCTGGATTTGGAGTCCCTAGGCTTAATGGTGTCAAACTTTTCTCCACAACTGTAAGAGCTCATGGCTTTTAAATGAAAGCTGAGATTCTCAGCAATAGATTTATTCTAGGAGCTGGGGCTTCAGGAAAAGCTTCAAATAGTGTGAGGCTCATGTTAAAAATGGCAACACTGCCATACATTTTACACCTGTGTAAATTTCATTGGCCTGAGTTAACTCTGACATACACTAGTGTGAATGCAGAAATAGGGCCTTATTGGCTTATGAGTGCATTATTACTGTTGTAGTAGTTTTTAGAAGTTCCATTCATGGACCAGCACACCCTTGTGCTAGGTGCTTTACAAGCACTGAACAAAAAGAGCTTACATCTTGGAATGCAGTGACATGGAGAGTTATTCACCTTGAATTGGGAATCTTACTGACAAAGGCAGATTAGGTGCGGTGACAGTAAATTAAAGTGAAAAACACTAAAGGGTGGAAAAAATTAAAGAATTCATATACAAACAAAGCATACGGTAACTGGATATCCATGTACATACTTACTTATCATAGTCCCCAAAACTATTATTTTGAACAACTTTATTATATATAATGAACAATCCATGATATACTACTTATTTTTGTGCAAAATTACTGTACCAGTTATTCAGAGAAGAAAATGAGCTTGTGTTGAATTTTTTCCATACTCAATATTTTTATTTAATTAATGAGTGATGCTGGGAACACATGCATTATTTTCAACTGTAGTTTGGGTCCAGTTACACAAATGACAATTTCTATCTAAATACTGTTTATTACAGCAAAATGAAATAAAGAAGAAAATACAGGAAAGGAAAATAAATAGAGATTCAAGCAAAATTCTTTCCACCTTGTCTCATCACCACTAATAAAGGTTCTGCAAGGCAATTTGGACCCTCAGTTGCACCTAGGCATACCTAGTGTCATAGATTTTGCTCTCCATGACCCTTGTGTATTCCCATTAACTCTAGTGGATTTTGCACATATGTAACTAGCTGGAACTGAGTAAATGCCCCTCCTCCCTCCACTACCTCAAAAGTGGGTAGGCTTTGTCCAGGCCAGCACGGGTTGAAAAAACCTCACACCCTTTAAAGCATGTATCCCACCACCTCATGAGCACCCTGCCTCACTGTGGAAGGAGGTAGGCACCAGAGACTGCTCTAGGCACAGGCAAGCTAGGCAGCAGCCTATAGCAGCAGATTCTCAGCAAGCAAGGATGTGATCTATCTTGCCACGGTGTTCATTAACTCTCCTTAGCAGTCCCTTACTGCACTTTGACCTGGTTCTCTTTGACATGAGACTAGAAGCACATTAACAAAC
The DNA here is from genome assembly GCA_003942145.1 of Platysternon megacephalum. Classification (NCBI taxonomy): domain Eukaryota; kingdom Metazoa; phylum Chordata; order Testudines; family Platysternidae; genus Platysternon; species Platysternon megacephalum. Next base: position 20,407,388 of record QXTE01000007.1, read on the forward strand.
TTAGTGCACATCAGCAGGGTGTAAACCATGTGCACACAGGTTGCACCCTGCCCATATTAACACCTGTGCAGAGGCCTCTGCATGTACCACAGAATTGTAGGACTGGAAGGGCCCTTAGAGGTTATCTAGTCAGTCACCTCCACTCATGGTAGCACTAAGTATTATCTAGACCATCCCTGACAGGTGTTTGTCTAACCTGTTCTTAAAAAGCTCCAATGATGGAGATTCCACAACCTCCCTTGGCAATTTATTCCATTTCTTAACTACCCTGACAGGAAGTTTTTCCTAATGTCCAACCTAAACTGACCTTGCTACAATTTAAGTCCATTGCTTTTTATCCTATCCTCAGAGGTTAACGAGAATATATTTTCTTCTCCCTCCTCCTTGTAATAATCTTTTATGTATTTGAAAACTGTTATGTCCCCTCTCAGTCTTCTCTTCTCCAGACTAAACAAACCTAATTTTTTCAATCTTCCTCAGAGGTCATGTTTTCTAGACCTCTAATCATTCTTCTTGTTCTTCTCTGGACTTTCTCCAATTTGTCCACATCTTTCCTGAAATGTGGCACCCAGAACTGGACATAATACTCCAGTTGAGGCCTAATCAGTGTGAAGTAAAGCAGAAGAATTACTTCTTGCATCTTGCTTACAATACTCCTGCTAATACAGCTCAAAATGATGTTTGCTTTATTTTTTATTTTTTTTGCAACAGTGTTACACTATTGACTCCTATTTAGCTTGTGATCCACTATGACCCTCAGATCCCTTTCTGCATTACTCCTTCGTAGGCAATCATTTCCCATTTTGTATGTGTGCAACAAATTGTTCCTTCCCAAGTGAAGTACTTTGTACTTGTCTTTATTGAATTTCCTCCTATTTACTTCAGACCTCTTCTCCAGTTTGTCCAGATCATTTTGAATTTTAATCCTATCCTCCAAAGCACTTGCAACCCTTCCAGCTTGGTATTGTCCGAAAACTTTATAAGTGTACTCTCTATGCCATTATCTAAATCATTGATGAAGATATTGAACAGAACCAGGCTCAGAGATCCCCTGAGGGATCCCTCTCGACATTCACTTCCAGCTTCACTGTGAACCACTGATAACTACTCTCTGAGAACAGTTTTCCAACCACTTATGCAGCCACCTTATATTAGCTCCATCTAGGTTGTATTTCCCTTGTCTGTTTATGGGAAGGTCATGCAAGACTGTACCAAAAGCCTTATTAAAGACAAGATATACCAAATCTACTGCTTCCCCCCATCCACAAGGCTTGTTACCATGTAAAAGAGAGCTTTTAGTTTCGGATGACATGATTTGTTCTTGACAAATCCATGCTGACTGTTACTTATCTTCTAGGTGTTTGCAAATTGATTGCTTAATTATTTGCTCCATTATCTTTCCAGGTACTGAAGTTAAGATGACTGGTCTGTAATTCCATGGGTTGTTCTTATTTCCCTTTTTTTATAAATGGGCACTATATTTGCCCTTTTCCCCAGTCCTCTGGAATCTCACCTGTCTTCCATGACTTTTCAAATATGATTCTTAATGGTTTAGATATCTCCTCAGTCAGCTCCTTGAGTATTCTAGGATGTATTTCAGCAGGCCCTGGTTACTTGAAGACATCTAACTTGTCTAAGGAATTTTTAACTTATTTCCCTAGTTCCTCTATTGATCCTGCGTCATTTTCATTGGTATTTACTATGTTAGACATCCAATCACTGCTAACCTTTTTGGTTAAAACTGAAAGAAGAAAGTCATTTAACTCTTCTGCCATTTCCACACTTTCTGTTATTGTTTTTGCCCCTCGTTGAGTATTGAGTCTACCTTGTCTTTGGTCTTTTTCTTGCTTCTAAGGTGATCTGTAGTAGACCCCTACATGACATCACTTTGTTTATTACCCCTTTTATCTTTATCCGGAGACTTTCAACAAGTCTGTCTCCTGCTTCCATCTTAACCTCATTACAAGTGTATACATTTTAATATATAAAGCAACCCCTCCTCCCTTTTTTCGCTGCCTGTCCTTCTTGAGCAAGCTGTACCCTTCTGTACCAATGTTGCAGTCATGCGTATTATCCCACCAAGTCTCTGTGATGCCAATTATGTCATAGTTGTGTTTATTAATTAGCATTTCAAGCTCTTCCTGCTTATTCTCTATACTTTGCTCGTTAGTCTAAGATCTGACTTGATTTCCCCCTATATTTACTCTGGTCTCTCCCTTATCCCTGCTATAATGGCCTATGCTCCTCCCACCCCAGATTCCAATCCTTCTTCCAGATCTCCATGTTTTTGTCTTTCCAAGCAGATGGAGGTCCCAGCCCAGTGAGGGCAGCCCATGGGGAGCCCAGCCATAGCCTAGCCCCCAGCAGGCTCTCCTTGGAAAAGCCTGAGCACAAGCGGCTCCCAGGGTGGGAACTGAGTATGTTAATGGCACCCCTTGCCTCAGTCCTTCTGCTTTTCTATACCCTCACCCCAGCTGCCCCTGCCTCCCCAGGGTTCTGCCCCCCATTTTTCCCTATGTCCTAACTTCCACGTTCTAGCCTTATTGCCCCCATGTCCTAGCCCATTTCCCACCTGGGGTCCTATCCTCCCATCCATCTCTCACCTCAAATGCACCCTGACCTCCTCTCAGGGGTCTGTTCCATTTCCCCAATCCTCCTGCCCCCCAGGGTCCTGATGTACCAGTGCTATCAACCCTTCTGTATTGTCTTTCCCATCTATCCCCTGTGTCCTGATCTCCCTCTGGGTCCTGGCTCCCATTCCCACCCTGTGTCCAGACTGTCCCCAGCATTACCCCCCCACCCACACATACACACACACATTGTTCCACTTATGTATTGCATGCCCCAGCCTCATGTGGAGGATGCCCTCTGGCCTGGTGCATCTCCCCCTGCACTCTAGGATGCCCTTCAGATTGACACCAAGAGGGGGTTCCTTAGGAGGCGGAGCAGAGCTTAGTGGGAGGGGGCCCCCAACCAGGAGTCCCAGCACTTGGTGCTCTTAAGGATAGATTTCCCCCAATGGGTATCTGGGCAGGACTGCTGGCTCCTCGAGGAGTGGGACCCCCAGTGGGGTCCTTCCAGGGAAGCCTGTTTATGTAGGAGCATGAGGCCTCTCAGCCCCCACTCCAGGTCAGTACACCTTTTTTTGCAGGGGACAATCAGGAAGTCATGGGGGGTGGGGGATGGCGGTCAATCCTGTCTGCATGGGCCATCTCCTTTGAAATGTGGCTGCCATTCCCAAGGAGTCACTTAGTTCCCATACTCCTTTATACCAGATCCCAGGCATGAGGAGAGGGGTCACTTACCTACCCAGGCTAAGGTGTTAGCTAGGTTTATCACCACAGTTTGATCTAGTTTGTGTGGACCAGACTATAGGGAGCTCTCCACCTTGCATATCTGCTGAGGACTTTGACCCCAGGGCCCCACCAAAAGTCTTACAGACCCAGTGTCTATGTTAAGGAACTGTTAATGCATGCTGGGTGCACGCTGTGTAAAGGGAGTGAGGAGGGGCCCACTGAGTGGGAAATTGTCTTGAGCAACTTTTGGGGGAGAGGGGCATTCTTCTGCTCAACCAATCAGCCACGTGCAGCATAAAAAGCCTATTGTGTCTCACATACACAAATGGAGTATCTATATGCTCTTTCCCCCTACCTGGGATGTTTTACTGCATTGGGAAGAAAAAATCTCCCCCTCCCCGCCAGACTTTGGGACTAATAGGATGGAATTTTGGTGGGTCTTGTGGACATCATGCCAGTCCCCTTTTGGGGGTTGGGAAGGAATTTTTCCCTAACTGCCTGAGCAGGGTGTGGGTGGGTGCATGTATTTGTTTGTTTACTTTTCCTCTCAGTAACCCAGGGACCCGGTGGGTAGGTTAGGTTGTAAAATTTATAATATCCCAATTTGGCAGGTGCCCAGTGCGGGTACTTGTTCAAGAAAAGGTCCAGCTCCCTGATAAACCAGAACTGGAAGTGGATTATGAGAAAGTGTCTCCTAGAGGGTTGTGGCTCCTGAAGCCTGGCACAGCAAAGAGAATTTGCCCTCTTCCTCACCCCCTTAACCCTCATAGAAGGGGAGGGTGATGTAGTCCCAACAATGGTTCTGGGAAAAGGTAACTAGGTGGACAGCTGACAGCAGCCCTCCACCAGGTGGTATGGACTACAAAGGAAAGATGAGCTGCACTGGATGAGTTACTGCTGTATAGTTTCCAGAAGAGTTAGTTAATAGCATTGCAGACTAGTGAAACTGCATTCCTGGATTCTTGTCTTTCTTCCGGCAGGGTCCAGGACAATGATTCCAATGATGGTGCACAAGGAGGAATAGAATTCTGCTCAATCAATTTTAGATCAGTTGGCTTTGTAGTGCTGACAGGAGTAAAAAGCAGTAAGTGTCTCCTAGTCACTAAAATTAGAACATTTGACTCTTAATAGAGTCATGGGAGAGTTATTTTGAGTGAGGTGCCAGTTCTTCAGTGACTTTTGAAAGAAATAACACAATTTATTCTTCACATCATCCCTTAATAGTGGTGGTAAGTGGCATAAATACCCTGTCATAAACGTACAGCTAAGGGTAGCATCCCTCCTTATTTTGGAAAGAGTTAATCCCTCCTTTACCTATAAAGGGTTAAGAAGCTCAAAAAACTTGGTTGGCACCTCACCAAAAGGACCAATAAGGGGAGAAGATACTTTCAAATCTGTGGGGGAAGGTTTTTGTTTTGCATTCCTTTGTGTTCTCTCCGGGTCAGCGAGGAACCAGGGCAGGGAAAATACATCTCCCTAAGCCATAACTGAACTAAGCATCTAATATTACAGAAATAGTAAGTAATAGCAAGGAAATGCGTTAGATTATCTTTTGTTTTAGCTTGTGAATGTTTCCTGTGCTAAGAGGGAGGTTTATCCCTGTTTTTGTAACTTTAAAGTTTTGCCTAGAGGGGAAATCCTCTATGTTTTGAATCTGATTACCCTGTAAATTACCTTCCATCCTGATTTTACAGAGGTGCTTCTTTTACTTTTCTTTATAATAAAGTTCTGTTTTTTAAGAATCTGACTGGGGTTTTTAGTGTCCTAAAAACCCAAGGGTCTGGTCTGTGCTCACCTTAGTTACATTCAAGCCTTCCCAGGAAAGGGGGTGAAGGGGCTTGGGGAGATATTTTGGGGAAACAGGAACTCCAAGTGGTCCTTTTCCTGAAACTTTGTCTAACTCACTTGGTGGTGGCAGCATACTGTTCAAGGGCAAGGAAGAATTTGTGCCTTGGGGGTGTTTTTAACCTAAGCTGGTAGAAATAAGATTAGGGGGTCTTTCATGCGGGTCCCCACATCTGTACCCTAGAGTTCAGAGTGCGGAGGGAACCCTGACAGACCCTTGAGAAATATGCTGCACTAGCATGAATTTCATGACCTGTATGCAGCAAACAATAAGGTGACAGGATTGTGGATGATAAATCATAGAAAGTATGGTAACACACACCTACAGAAGCTACATTTAGACAGACCTTCCAGCCTGCACTCAATAAGGATCCTTTCTCATTGCTGTAAATGTGTAGTCAAACCCTGAAACTGAGCTATATCCTAACAGCCAAATGCTGCCAAATGAACTCAGCGTTGCTGGAAGTTATTCAAATCCACTCTAGCACTAACCTTCCACTGCAGCCTCAGTGTACCCAATATAGTACATTAATATGGCTTAGGGTGTATTCCAAAAGTTTTTACAACTGGCTGTAAGGCTAACGAATCTGTGTTGTGAAGATATAGATCTGGAAGGGAAGAGAAAGTAGAAAGCCAACTAAAATGAGTCTAGTGTAATGAGACACTACAAATCTGCAACTGGAGAACAGGGCTAGCAAGAGAACAAGCTCATTCAGGTTACAATGAAGAAAGGGGGAAATCTTTATTCTTTTACAACTGTGAAATTAAAGTTGTTTTCTGAAGGGATATTGGGTATCTTTGGTGCTACCAAACAGCTAACAGTAATTACATTGTGTTCATCTTTGGTATGTGCAATAGTTCACACATTCAAACTCTTGGAAGTACTTAATGGGGAACAATTCATAAAGCCTGCAGTAACAAAATTACAGGAAACTAATGAGAACAAACCAGCAATAAGTTAAATTGAAATGATGTCTGGGAGTGGGGGGGACATAAAGGCACAAGTAGGAAAAAAATAAAATGCACCATGGTATTTGCATTGCCTCCATTCCCAGTTTGGCTACAGATGTTGCAGAGTGATGGCAGCAATAGATAAGCAGATTCAGAAGTATGTTGGATGTATTCAAAATTTGAAGTCCGACGTGACAAGTTTGTGTTCAGCAGCACTATATGGGCAATGATGTAAAAGACATCTGATTCACTGACGAGCAACAAAATGTGGCAGAGATAAAGATGCACTTGAAAATGCCCTGTATGTTCTGGCTGACCATTTCTCTCCAGAAAAGAATATGGCTTATGAAACAGTAATCTTCAGGTAAGTGAGACAAGAACCAGCAGAAAAACTGAGAAGCTTTCCTCTTGATTTATACCAATTGGTAAGCACACAGGAATCTGTTGCATTGGACTTTCAGATCAAATGCAAATTGTGCATTATTAATGAGACTCTGGACAGGTTCTTAGTGAACCAGAGTTCATGCCAGACATATTTTGGACAGTAGATGAGCTATGGTAATGGAAGAGTTACAGGCTCAGAGCACCCTGAGGGCAGTAGGATGAGGGATAATTTAAAACTTGTGTGCATGCCAAAGGCAAATAAGGTCAGTCCCAAGAAGTATGACTCCGTTTCAAAGCACTTGCAGCATTTGAGATGGATCATACCTTTACCCAAAGCAAACTCAGCTTGCCAAACATTTGTAAAAGAGCTGAAAATATACAAGAAAAATTGTTATGTCATCTATCCCAGATGATAAAATTCAAACACAAGTCAGGGAAATTGAGAGCCACCTACTATGGACAATGCAGACATTCAGCCAATGTGACAAAACTCCCAGTTAGACCAGGGGCATGAGAGAAGTCAATATTGACTGAGCTGAACACATTCATATGATGTGAGGACAGCTTATATCCTGATTGATCTACAGTGATCTGAAAGTAGGAGAAGGGGAGGGATCTGTCAAGGAACAACAGCAGTGTTGTTGGAATACACTTGTGTAAAAGAATAGACAAAAAAAGCTATGCTGTGAAGAAAAAACTAGAAGGAAAGCAAAGAAGCTGGAAGGTGCTGCAAATTCAGCGTACAATTGCCTGAAGTCTTGAAAAGATTGTATTTGAAAAAGAACTATAGAAGGTGAAGGAACAAATTGATGGAGTTACAAAAGGGAAAGAGGAAAAAGTTGTTGAATCAGAGTGCAAGTGAAGATCCAGTGGCAAAAATAGGCAAAAGGGGAAAAATAAAACGGTTGCTGGAGGAAGTCTGGACATGACAGTTCATTAGAGAAAAGGCAGAACCAAGACGACAGGCTGGATTTTTTCAAGGACACCAGGAAAAATATAAGCAAGTTCTTTAAGGAAGTAGTTGTTGTACAAAACTGAAAGTATTTAGGAATATTGTTGGTAAAATGATATCAAATCATAGCAGTCCATTAGAAACTTTTTAAAAACAGGCCTTAACACCATTTTAGAAAAGTGGACCAAGTAGTGTTTTGAATGTGACCAAAGCGAGAAGATGAAGGCTAGTAAAGGGACTACAGGACTGGAACAGTAACAAATGTTTGGAATGCGAATTTTGAGAACGATACCATTTTATTTCCCACAACAAAGTTAAAAGAACGTTATTAAAGTTGCAAATTCCAGCACTCAGAAATAGGTAATGCCATTAATAAGGCTGCCTATGAATCTATAATTCAGACCCCTTGTGTGTATGCATTATTATATAGTCTCTAGTTACATGATGACATCCTTTTTTGTCCTTCTTCCTCTCCTCATAGGACCCCGAAGAATACACCTAAATTCTTAAAGTATAGGCCTTTGCAGACAGGCCTGAATATTTATATCCTAACAACAGGGAGGCTGCCAGTGGGTGCTCAGCACCTACCATTTTTTCCTCATGGGTGCTCCAGCCCCTGAGCACCCATGGAGTCGGCAGCTATGTCCATCCCCCACATGTCCCCCTAGTATTTCTCCACATAGACGATGCCAACCTACTCTTGCTATCAGTTACTGCATTAGCTCAAGTGATAAAGGTCTGCTCAGTGTATCTGAAGGTTCCAACCCTGCTGACGAGTTCTGGATGTTCCAAGATGATACATTTCTATTTTTGTTTTTGTTTTTTTCTCCCTATTTTTTTAAAACTAGGAAATTACAGTGTGAACATTATCAGAGGGGTAGCTGTGTTAGTCTGGATCTGTAAAAAGCGACAGAGTCCTGTGGCACCTTATAGACTAACAGATGTATTGGAGCATAAGCTTTCGTGGGTGAATACCCACTTTGTCAGATGAATGTAGTGGAAATTTCCAGAGGCAGGTATAAATATGCAGGCAAGAATCAGTCTAGAGATAATGAGGTTAGTTCAATCAGGAAGTATGAGGCCCTCTTCTAGCAGTTGAGGTGTGAACACCAAGGGAGGAGAAACTGCTTTTGTAGTGAACACTCATAGCTAGTGTTGAAGTGAATAGGGAGCTGTACTTTGAACCTAGAAAGTACTGGGAAAAGTCTGGTACCAGGCATCCTGAATTGGGCACCCAAAATTAGTGGTTACTTTTTGTATTAATTACTTTGCTTCCATTCCCCATCAGTAAAATGGAGCTATTACCACCCACTAACCTCACCAGGGTGTTCTGATGGTGAATTCATTAATATTTGTGAAGTACTCAAATACTACAGAGATAGACACCATAGAAAAGACTGTGGGGAAATTAATAATTCTGTCTTTAGAGTGGTGTTTGAATAATGTGCAGTAAATAAGGCCTGAACCCATTGAACAATGAGGAGAATACAAAGTATTGTATAGCTGCTTGTTCAGTAAGTACAGTATCAATGAGGCTAGTTATAGAGGTATAAAAGAAAGAATCAAAATCAATGTCTGCCGGTGTATGGGCCTTCTCTTACTGTGATAGTCTGAGGCCTGGTTCTTAGACTAAGGCCTTTGGCTAAGCAGCAGAGGCCAGCCATAAACTGGGAAGCGTATGGTCACATCCTCACATTCCAAACTAGTCACATTGAAATAAGGTGCTATTGGGCTGTTAGGAATACAATTCTGTCCTGATATTCCTATCACCTCCAGAGAAAGGGAGGAGCCTAGAAGATGTAAAAGGAAACTTAGTTTGATAGCATCCTGTCTGGCAAGAACTCACTTATCAATAGCTGGGATGTGAAATCCTCATCTCTGTATTGTTCTATCACTGTAGTCTCCACTTCCCTATTGTTTGTCTGTATAATCTCTGTCTGGTTCTGTGATTGTTTCTGTCTGCTGTATAATTAATTTTGTTGGGTGTAAACCAATTAAGGTGGTGGGATATAATTGGTTAAATAACCATGTTACAATATGTTAGGTTTGGTTAGTTAAATTTCAGTAAAATGATTGGTTAAGGTATAGGTAAGCAGAACTCAAGTTTTACTATATAGTCTGCAGTCAATCAGGAAGTAAGTGGGGAATGGGAACAGGGAATGGGGGTGGGGGAATTGGAATCATGTTTCGCTAAGGGAGGGAATGGGAACAGGGACACAAGCAAGGCTCTGTGGTGTCAGAGCTGGGAAGGGAGACACTGAGGAAGGAAACTGTAATCAGGCTTGCTTGGAAGTTCACCCCAATAAACATCGAATTGTTTGCACCTTCGGACTTCGGGTATTGTTGCTTTCTGTGCATGCGAGAAGGACTAGGGAAGTGAGAGGGTGAAGGAATAAGCCCCCTAACACCTATTAGCACCTCCCGCGCCTCCCACCCACCGGTGGGCCCTGATGATCAGCGCCTCCCACTCTCTCCCCATGCCTTCTGCCCACTGCAAAAAGCTGTTTCGCGGCATGTAGGAGGCTGGGAGGGAGGAGCTTCGATGCAGTACACTCAGGGGAGAGGGCGGAACGGGAAGGGAAGAGGTGAGGTGGGGGTAGGGCCTTGGGGGAAGGGTGGAGTGGGGGCAGGGCCTGAGGTGGAGCTAGGGTACGAGCACCCCCGGGAACTATGAAAAGTCGGCACCTGTGTAGATGGAACTTTTTTCCCTTGAGTTTCACAGATATTGGCTGACAACAGAAGAATTCCCCTTTCCCTCCAAGGGTTACCACTTTGTCTTTACCTATTTCTGTCCCATTCCTGTCTCTTCCATACCTGCAAACTCCTCATCTCAGTTCCATTCTCCTCAGCCTCCCACTCCCAGTCTCCATTCCTCAGGTTTCTTATCCCAGTCTTTTTTGCTCAGCAAGTCATAGTATCTCCCCTCCATATTCCCCATTCCAGTTTGTTTCCTCTTACCCTCTCTCAGTAATCTGGCCCAGGCATTCCATTTTCTTCCCGCCCCCACCACCCCCCAGCTCCTTGTCTCCTTGCCCAACCAGTCCCAGTTCTTTCCACTTGTCTTTTCAACCAATTTGTCTCTCCCCTACCCTAGCTTCCATGGTTCATACCTGACCAGGTTTTCCATCCATCCACATTAGGTCCCAGTTCCAATCTTCCTCCCTGGGCTCCTCATCCAAAATCAGCATTACCTCCCCGCAATCCCACTCCACTCCACTCCAGCTCCATGTCACATTCTCTTTGCCCAACTTCCAGTTCCAGTTCAACCCCTGCACCCAGCTCTAGTCAGATCTGTCTTCCCTCACCCCTGTAATTTTCAGTCCCAGTCTTCTTATCCAATCAGTTTCAGGCTCGCCTCCCTCTGGCTCATCCAGTGTCAGTTTCATTCCCACCCCCCACTTACTAACTGCTAGCCCTCTCTTACTTTCCTCCCCTGATCCCAGTATTGGTTTCCTCCTCCAGATCCCAATCCTGTTCCCTGCTCCCAGTCCTAGACTCCTTGTCCAGCCAGTCACAGTCCCCAGCTACCACTCCCTGTCTCCTTTACTTCCCAGTCCCAGTTTCTCTCTCTTTCCCTGCTAGCTTCCAGTCCCAGTTTCTATCCCTTTCCTCCTGAGGGTCCTTGTCCCAATCTACCAGCCTTGCTTATAATTCGCACTTGATGGTTTGTAAGGTATTGGAGGAGGAATGTAATGTTTCTTTAATGCCAGGCATGTTAGTGACTCAGGGACTCTGTGGTGCCAACTGTCAGAGGGGTTCCCTAGGTTTTACAGAAATCCCCTGGATTTGATATCTGGATAATAGTTCACTAAAGGGAAGAAGGAGAACCCTCACCTCAGACCCTGGAAAAATCATGGAGCAGGTCCTCAAGGAAACCATTTTGAAGCACTTGGAGGAGAGGATCGTGATCAGGAACAGTCAACGTGGATTCACCAAGGGCAAGTCATGCCTGACCAACCTGATTGCTTTCTATGATGAGATAACTGGCTCTGCGGATATGGGGAAAGCAGTGGACATGATATATCTTGATTTTAGCAAAGCTTTTGATATGGTCTCCCACAGTATTCTTGCCAGCAAGTTATAAAAGTATGGATTGGATGAATGGACTGTAAGGTGGATAGAAAGCTGGCTAGATTGTCAGGCTCAACGGGTAGTGATCAACGGCTCGATATCTAGTTGGCAGCCGGTATCAAGTGGTGTGCCCCAGGGGTCAGTCCTGGGGCGGGTTTTGTTCAACATCTTTATTAATGATCTGGATGATGGGATGGATTGCACCCTCAGCAAGTTCACAGATGACACTAAGCTAGGGGGAGAGGTAGATACCCTGGAGGGTAGGGGTAGGGTGCAGAGTGACCTAGACAAATTGGAGGATTGGGCCAAAAGAAATCTGATGATATTCAACAAGGACAAGTGCAGAGTCCTGCACTTAGGACGGAAGAATCGCAGGCACCACTACAGTCTGGGGACTGACTGGCTAAGCAGCAGTTCTGCAGAAAATGACCTGGGGATTACTGTGGATGAGAAACTGGATATTAGTCAGCAGTGTGCCCTTGTTGCCAAGAAGGCTAACGGCATATTGGGCTGCATTAGTAGGAGCATTGGCAGCAGATCGAAGGAAGTGATTATTCCCCTCTATTTGGCACTGGTGAGGCCACATCTGGAGTATTGCATCCAGTTTTGGGGCCACCAAAACTACAGAAAGGATGTGGACAAGTTGGAAAGAGTCCAGCAGAGGGCAACAAAAATGATCAGGGAGCTAGGGCACATGACTTAAGAGGAGAGGTTGAGGGAATTGGGCTTGTTTAGCCTGCAGAATAGAGTAGTGAGGGGGGATTTGATAGCAGCCTTCAACTACCTGAACGGGGGTTCCAAAGAGAATGGAGCTCGGCTGTTCTCAGTGGTGGCAGATGACAGAACAAGGAGTAATGGTCTCACGTTGCAGTGGGGGAGGTCTAGGTTGGATATTAGGAAACACTATTTCACTAGGAGGGTGGTGAAGCACTGGAATGGGTTACCTAGGGAGGTGATGTAATCTCCATCCTTAAAGGTTTTTAAGGCCCAGCTTTACAAAGCCCTGACTTGGATTATTTAGTTGGTGTTAGTCCTACTTTGAGCAGGGGGTTGGACTAGATGACCTCCTGAGGTCCCTTCCAACCCTAATCTTCTGTGATTCTATTATATGAGTTCTCAGACCGATCTCCAGTAGCCCATTGGCAGTTATAATTGTTTAAACATTATGTAGGGCTGTTTAAGGAGTTATGTATCTCTAATTAAAAAAATATGTTCTTAAGGTCTTGGAGTTGAGGCCAGTCACCAGGAGGTGTCATACCTCAGAAATGTTCCTCACAAATGTTCCTATCAGGCACTGACATTTATTTCCCTGGCTGACCATTTGTGTATTGCAGGGATTGGCGACCTTTGGCACGCAGCCCATCAGGGAAATCCACTGGCGGGACGGGAAGGTTTGTTTACCTGCAGCGTCTGCAGGTTCGGCCGATTTCAGCTCCCACTGGCCACGGGGGCTGCGGGAAGTGGCATGGACCGAGGAATGTGGGCCGAGGGAGGGCAAACCGCGGCCAGTGGGAGCTGCGATCGGCTGAACCTGTGGACGCTGTAGGTAAACAAACCATCCTGGCCCGCCAACGGATTTCCCTGATGGGCCGCGTGCCAAAAGTTGCCCATCCCTGGTGTATTGTATACCTATCTGCATACACAGCAAGGTGTAAATTGAGAGACTGTGTGAAATCTACAGGAAGAAACAAACATCAGGGGGTGTCCTATTATGAATAAAGAGAAAGAATTGGTCTGGTATATGTTGGAGTTCAGAGACACTGAATCCTTCACTTAGGAGGCAAACAGACATGGTCCTTATCTCAAGAAAGAATGCTCACAACCAGCCTGGCTGTAAAGCTCTGAATGGATTTTGGGTGAGCAATACTTTATTAGATGTGAGTGTTTTATTAATTAAGTCTAGACTCTACAATGCTTGTAATGATTTTTATATGTAACCATTTGTTTCAAATATGTCTACTTACTACTACTTAAATCTCTACACTTTGTTAAATAAGCATAGACTTGATGTCACAATAAACATATCTAAGTACTGTGTGTTAAACAGAATGGTGATCTGAGGTGAAACTGGAGTGTACTCTTTCTTGGAAGCAGTGGAATGATGAATTCTGAGAGAGTCCAATTGACCAGTGACTGGACTCTCCCCCTCTACAAGGGTGCTTAGAGGGCTCAAGGGTTGGAGTGTGCCAATCACTAATATATAGAGTGACAGCAAGGCCTGCGAGGCCTAGAGGGGAGTGCTTGTGTTAGCAGGCTATCGGGGAGGCACAACTTGGGTGAGTAGAGAGCCATGTAGGATATGCACTCAGGTACATACTCACACTCTTCAGGTGTATCTTTACTGGCCTAAGCCATGTCTCACCATGTACACTGCTATTTATACCCATGCTAGGGTGGCTATGTGAATGTTACACTACACTCTGCTGAAATAATTATGTTGTGTAGACATATCCTTATAGTGTGTAAGGTGATTTTGGCCACCTAATGCAGGAGCTGTCACTAGAGGACCCAACTGAGATCAGAACCTCATTGTGCTAGGCACGATATCGATACCTAGTAAGAGACAGCCCTTGACTCATGGAGCTTACAATCTAGTGAAAAGCCTAGGGGTCAGTTTGTGAGTTTGGATCTGTGACTCTCCAGACTCATCTTGATAGTTGTGTGTGTGTGGGGGGGGGGACTACTAAATTTCCATGAGATAGGGAAAACTTTTTTTAATCATTACTGAGCTGGACAGGATTCAAACTGGTGACCCCCAGTTGCAAGGCTCTGTAGCTCATTATCAAAGTGCTGAGACATCCAGTCTCCACACATACTAATGTATCTTTGCGTCTAAATTCGCTTTCTACAAAGAAATGAATTTATTAAAATCAAGGTCTGCCCTTTTTTAGCACTTTCATCATGGAAGACCCTACATCTTCCACTTTCTGGAAACACAGACAAAATCTCCCATATACATCTGTCTCCAATATGCTCTCAGATGAGAGGCTCCTGCTTTCAGCTCTGTGGCATAATGAGGACTGTGCCTGATTTACCAGCTACCACCTGAAGAGTAGGGGAGTTTCCTGCTCCTTCTTGCAGGCTAGAATAGAGCCCTATACTCCACCCCAAGCCTAACAGGACCTGATAAAAAGTGTCTGGTCAGGTTGGGTCTGCAAAGGACACAACCAACTTGAGCTTGGGTCAGGTCAGCTCCAATCACCTCCTCCTGCCCCTGGAGTCAGAGTAGTGGCGACTGTATGCCCCAATACTGCTGGCCACTACCACCTTGCTGTGCTGTGTGTCTGGTATAGAGACAGTGTGATGACAAGTTGTCAAACCTCTCACTCTGCAGCTATCTGGCAGCTGGTGAGGATGGGGCATGCAACTGCCTCTCACTCTGCAGCACGCAGCTACCGTCAGGCCAATCCCACAGGTAGGAGGCATCCAAAAGTGGATTGCAGGCACTTGTGGGGTGGAGAGGGAAGCCCCCATCAAGCCAAGCCCCAACGTGAGGTGATGGCACTGACACGGGTTCAGGTCACGTCTGAAAATGACTAAACCCTCTTGGGCACAGGTCAGGTTTGGGTCAAGGTTGGGCTTTAAAATTAGACCTGAGCAGACCTCTAGGCTAGGGGGCTTTGTAGCAAAATGTGCAATCAGACTCAATCTGAAAAGAGAGAGTCTATAAAATGATGGGGTGAGTAGTGTCTCTCCGTCTTAGGGAGCAGTCTTCTCTGCCTCTTCCTGTTTTAGAATTCTTGTGGTGTTGGTCTGGATCTGGGTGTTCTAGTGGATCACAAATTGAATGAATCAACAACGTGATGCAGTTTTAAAAATAGCAAATATAATTCTGGGGTGTATTAACAGGAGTGTTGTACATAAGACAAGGGAGAGAATTGTCCCACTCCACATTGGTGAGACCTCAGCTGGAGTACTGTGTCTGGCTCCAGACTTCAGGAAAGATGTGGACAAATTGGAGAGATTCCAGAGGAGAACAACAAAATGACAGTTTGTCTGGCTGCTTGGTGCCCTCATTCAATAACTCTGGTGAGTTTCTGTTGCACGGGAAAACAACATCTCCATATGTAAAGAGGCAGACTCTTGATATTTAATGTACTTCAACCATGGTTTCCAGGTAACCATCCAAGTTGCAGCGGATAGTTAGAAACACTTGAACCATCTCTACAAATATAGCACTACAGTAATTACCACCCTAATTGTCTGATACAAGCATGAAGTGGAACTGTACAAGAATACAACAGAACAGCATGGAGTTAGCAGTCTTTTGGGCAATTGTAAAAAACAAAATATATACAGGTGCTTCTACATAAAACACTCTATTTAAATATACTGGAAATACAAACTACAGCAGTGGGTCAAATAAAAGGGACACTTTGTCTTTGCATTTCTTTTTCACATCATGTTTTTTGCCCATAAACATCCTCAACTTCCTGGTATTATCTGTTCTGAATAGTGCTATATGTACTGTTCATATCAAAGTGCAGAAGTGCTAATTCAGAAGTCCGCATTTTAGTTCAATTTTCTGAGCACCAGCAAATTAATTTCAATTATTTTGTTTTGGTTCTCTTTTTTGTTCTTTTTCTCTTTTGCTCATTTGATCAGGTTGCTGTTTGCAATATATTTAGAGTTGTTGTCTGGTTTGAAACTATGGACTGGACACATAGTGAAAATTGTTTGGTATTTCTACTGTGTCCTTGATTAGCTGATGTGATCATGAAGGTTAGCGCAGCTGAAGCTATTTTCCCTTGTTTTCTGAGAGAATGTTTGTTTCTATTTCACTTAATATTTCTGCTCCATCTGGAAAAATGTTTTCTTCTAGTCATTTTTCTTACTCTATTCCCTCTTCTATACAGGTTATTATAACACTGTGATGTCTGAGAACCCATGTCAGTATGATGCTGCCAGGGAGTGGCCTGCAATAGCATTTTAATCATATTCTCTAATTACTTTGGACCAGATTCTGAAACCCTTACTCATATTGAATAGCACCTTACTCCACCAGTGGTCCCAGGACTTCAATAGAACTGTTTTGAAGTAAGCTGTATCAGAATCTGGTCCTTTGAAAACTGATTTATTTTATTCTCTTATGTTTGGCCTATGCTATGACTTGAACTTTAACTGCATCACTGCACCACAGTCCAGAACAAAATGTGTAAAGTCTGTTGAATCACAAGGTAAGGTGTTTCTCATCCTGGATTTGGTCTTTGTTTGCTCATCTTCTGGTTTCTCCATTGATTCCCAACACTAAGAGAGAGGATGGGACTTTATCTTACAACTAGCCCTTGCCTCCAGTGTGTTTGCCATTTATTAGCTAGAAGCAGTAACATTCCAGAAGAGGTCTGGCCCCATCACAAAAGTTTCCCTTCCTCCAACCAACCCCAGGGTGCCAGTGTATCTGCAAAGATGTAACACAGCCTTGAGAAATGCAGGACATTAAAGTTCTGCTGGAAGGCTATGATTTCACATTGGGTTAAGCTCAACCTGCATAGCTGGACATTGAAAGGTTCTTCCAGAGTACTGGCCACTCGTTATCCTGAGATCACATTCTTATGACAAGGAGATGAGGCCATAATATGCCAGAGACAGAGATGTTCTAGACTAGTGACCAAAATCACACCAATGCTTGTTGCCCTGCGGGGTGAATTCTCCACATAACCCAGTGACACACTGTGTCTGCCAATCTCTGAGAGACTTGCTCATAAAGGGAGAATTGTTCAACTCTTAGTATCCCACCTTGCCTCGCTATCTCCCAAGGACTTGGCATTAGGAGAGGAAAAAACTTCCCCAACACCCATTGTCCTCCTGTGTCTGCCAATCTCATAGGAACATAGTTTTAGACTAACTTAAGCTGTCAACACCTCTATGTGTGAGCAGATGCCAGATTTCGGCAGAGTAACTGTACAATGGGAAATTGCTAAAGCTCAAACTGTCAACACCTCTGCGCAAGCAGATGCTAGGTCTCGGCAGAGTTACAAGACAATGGGGGGGGGGAATGCTTCAACTGTCAACACCCTTCAGAGGTGCAGATTCTGGGTTTTGACAGAGTTAAAATTAAGTGAGGAATCTGGTGTTAGCCCCTAGCTTGCAAGCAAAGTCTGGGTTTTGGCAGACATTGAATTAAGTAATGAATATGGTACAAAACCCTTTCCCAATCTTCTCCCTTCCCCTGCCCCCTTCTCCCCCCCCCCTCTCCCCCAAGAGCAGGTGCCGGTTTTACAAGACTATTTGGCCCCGGCAATTGCAATGCAAATTGGGGAAAAACAGAGTACAGTGAAAAAAAATAACCTATTTGGGTTATTTCTTGTGTTCCTGCTCATGTGCCTAATTTGTGGTACTGAGTACTGGGTTTTGGAGTCAGCATGTATCACCAAGAATTGTAATAGTGAAAGAATACTTACATAAAAGTGAATTGAGATGAGAAAAACTGTACAATCAGAGCATGATTAGTTTCTAAACAGCCAGAGAGAGATAGGTAGGGAATCCTGTAATAAATAAAGGTCTATTCATTGACTGAAACTCAGTTTTCCAATTGTGCCCTGTTGTATAACTGCACGTTTCAGGAATTTTTTTTGGGGGGTGGGGGTAGAACTACTGGGATTTTCTAAATCACCTGGGCTCAGGCAAGGACAATAAGGACATCCTGTGGGAATGTAAGTGACTCCAAGTGCCCAAGTGATAGATCCCTCCCAGTTTTACAAAAAATAAATGTATTTGTTCCAATGATACTGATAGTGTAAGAGGCTTCAGATAGTGTGTGAGGGCTATGCACCTTTACTAATTTTCCTGGTTAATAGGACGTTATCAGAGTACTATCATTTAAAATATGGCCTCCAAAATATGTCTTTTGGATTGAAAAAAATTAAATTTCCCCTGAAACCTTAATGTTCAGTCCTGGAAGATGCTGAGAGCTTCCAATGCCCATTGAAGTCAGAGGTGGGGGCAATCAGCATTTCACAGCCGTGCTCAGTACCTTGAAGATGGAACCTTTAATGTTGTGCCATCAATATTAGATATAGCTCACATTGCTCCTCAGCTCTTTGTACTCCTCAGGCAGTGCAAAAGAGCTGATTTTGACTGTAAATGGGTAATGGAGAATTCCTATAGTGAAGGGGAACTCCCCACTTATGTAAAGGTAGGGGATACCGCTCCTGTGCCAACTGCTTCCCCCACTCCTGGCATAGGAGGCATGCTGAGTATAATAGGGCTGTGACAGGCCTGAGGTATGGGTTTGGTGAAGCTCCTCTCTGCTATGACAAGCCTTCAGAAGCATAAGTTACTGTAGCTCCATGGCTGTTTTAACTCAAGTCCAGGTTAGGCTAGTGCATAATCATGGATCCATAAGCAAGTCCATAATGTATAATTACTACTTATTATTTGCTAAACTTAAGCAACCTGAACTATTTCTAGTCCAACTCCTCTTTCCTGTCACTCAGCTTTCTGAAAGTGGCAGCTGCATGTCTGAAATTTTCATCATTACGTCTCCGTTCACAAGCAAACAGGTCTAATGGTTCTCTGTCATTTTACTAAGCAGCAATTACATTTGTTGTTGCACTCTGAAAAATAAACTGCTATTCATCTTTTACATATAAATATTTCCAAATTGCAACCTATAAAGAAGCCCCTGAGCAGAAGGAGAGTCACTACAAAAGCTAACAGGGCAGCTTTAGGAAAAAACCAAAAGCAATCTCGTGAGCCATACAAGGCAGCTATATTAACCCTCTAATGCTTTGTAAAATGGTTTAAAGAACTGTTCTGATTTGCTCTCCATTCTGTACAATTTTCAGAAGTTTCAGGGATCATTTAGAAAATTTTGTTAGCAAGTGAAGTCTGCACTATAACAGAATGATATTTTTGGGACTCATGAGAACAGCAATATACTGCTAAAGTACTGTTCTTCCGTGAGGATTATATAAGGAGTGTTTCAACACAAGAGGCTTCCATACGCAATGCATTATTGATAGAACACCTTTGATTGGATAATGAAAAGCCTCAGTATTAATTTGGAGGAATAATTCTTGTTCAAAAAAGGGAGCAGAATGTGTACAGTCAATGAAAAGCTTTTCTTCATTTTCACATTATATTAGTGAGTTCTGGACAATAGTTTCTATAGCTCTGAACTTTCAGTATTGTTGGAGGTATTCTACATTCTATATTTTGCTATGCCTGATGAAAGAAGGACTTTCAGATACAGAGGAAAATAAATATGATGAAGATATTTTTCCCTTAAAACTTAATATATGGTATCGTATGGCAAGTAGGGGCACAGGTACAGTCTAAAACAAGTCTAAACAAACAACTACTTTAAGGACAAAGACCAAACTCTGAGTAGAGAAACATTTAAAATATTAGATAATTATACAAGTCATAGAGCCTGATCCAAAGCCCATTGAAGTCAATAAGAAGACTCATATTGACATCCATGCCTCTGGATCAGACTTGTAGAGAGGAAAGTTCATCTTGTTTATTCCCTTGCCAGTGCAGGATTGCCTATATAGAATATTGTTCGATACTAGTCCAGTCTAGTTTTCAGTGGTGCTAACTAAAATATAAGCCTTTTCTCACTTTCTCTGGGGGGTGAGAACAACTGTACAATTAGCGCATGATGGAGAGACATGGGCAAGGAATCCTTTCATGCGTTAAAGATCTATACATTGACTGCCACTCAGTTCTCCAACTGCACCCTGGTGTTTAACCACATTTCAGGGAAAAAAACAAACCTAATAAGATTCCCTAAATAACCTAGGCTCAGGCAGGGACTTCCTGGACATCCTGGGAGATTGTAACTCAATTAAAGTGCCTAAGTGATATATCCCTCCCAATTTTAAAAGGGGAAATGTATCTGTTCCAGGGATATACATTCTGAGATCTTTTGTATTATCAGATTGAGGGCTATGCAGTGTTGTAAGAAATCCAAGGCAGCTGTTTTAACACTAGAATTCTTTGTAAAATTCTTTAAAGAACTGCTCTGATATGTCTGCCATCCTGTATAAATTCCAGAAGTCTCAAGGATCACTTAGAAAACTTCAGTATCCAGTGAGATCTGAGTGACAACAAAACAATTTTAGAGACTCACGAGAATGAATAGAAACTGCTAAAGGAATATTGTACTTCAGTGACTATTATGTAAGGAGTGTTTCAACACAAAAAGCTTCTATATACAATGCATTATTGATAGAACACCTTTGATTGGATAATGAAAAGCCTCAGTATTAATTTGGAGGAATAATTCTTTGCAGAGGTGGTAGTAGAATGTGTACAGTCCATGAAAAGTGTTTCTTCATTTTCAACATCATATTATAGAGCTTTGAACAATAATTTCGATAGGTCTGATCTTTCAGTATTGTTGGAAGTATTCTAGTTTCTATATTTTTATATGCCTGATGGAAGAAGGACTCTTCAGTGTTCCATACTGAAAAGTGGATATTGTTATACTTTCAGATATGGAAAAATAACTAGGATGGAAAATGCACTTTCATCTGAGATTTATACATTGGGATATTTTCCTTGATGTTCAGTCTAAATTTCCCTTTCCTTAACTTCACATTTGTACACCTTAGACCAAAATAAATATTTTTTTCCTCCTCCTTCATGTTTACCCCTTTCAAGTAGGGGTATTACTAACAATTAGAAGTTCGTAGTTGCTTTCTGCCCACAACTTTTTCAGTCTCCAAAAGAGGTAAATAATGGGGTAAATTGTTTTTCTGTCCTGCATCCACAGAGGCTGGCTTGGCAACAGAACAGATATGGTTCTGTGGTCGAAAGGGTGGTGGTATTCTTGTGGATGTCTATGCAAGCAGTACACAACAATTGTATTAAATGCCACTCCACTCTGGCAGTTGAGTGGCAATATGCAGGTATGGCTGTCTAGATTTTTACACTTTACTGGATGTGGACTCCGATTCACCAATGAACTTCAGCACAAGTAGTCCCATTGACTTAAATGAGACTATTCATGTGCCTAATGTTACAAACCTGCTAAAATATCTTGCTGAATTAGGGCCATGGGCAGCCTGCTGGGAAAAAAAAAAAAGCCTAACTTCAAGAAGACCACCAACTTCCACATCTCCTTACCTATCATATTGCTTTGGGTTTTCTCTTTGAAATGTTTTATTACATTAAACTGTATTTTGCAAGACTTCCTCTAGATTTGGGGCTAGGATGTACACCTTATAAGTGTTTGGAAAATGTTGTATTAATATGAATTAATACAATCTACTTTAAATTTATATTGAGCCAAACTACAATTGGTCCTCAGATAGTCAAACCTACCATATTTAACTGTAAATAGGAGTGGGCTGAAGCATTTTACCTCTTCAATAGGTATGTCTGTCACTAGCAGTCAGTTTTTTTTTTCTTTTAAGGTATCAAGTTTTCAGCACTTTCTGAAAAGTTTGCCCCCTTAAGAAATCCAAAATTGGGTACCCTAAAACTGAGGCACCCAAAAATCACTAGTCAAATTCAAAACCTACAGATAAATCAAATTAATTATCCCAAATACTAAAACCAAACATTTACTGAAATATTCAATTGTCTAATAATACTCCCAAATAACAACTTTTCTCTACACTCACTAAGGAACTTATCTTAACACTCAACCTAATTTGATGATTAAACCACATTTTACACATTTGAACTTTCATCACCCCATTCATAGAACTCTCTAAATTAATCTGTGTTGTATCACCTACATGACATTCATGAATGTTTAGCAGATTACATGCAAAGATTATTAAAGTACAGAATAGTCACAAGGTCAATATCCAATCTAATTAAAAAATAATTTAAATTTATGCAAAAAATTAAGGTTTGCATTAAAAATTGCTGTGCTTTAGAGTAAGTGAGGGGATGAAGAATAGAAAAAAGGATGGGGAAAGAAACTAACCCACCATCTTATCTACTAAGTTTCAGATCAAATGTTTTCCAAACACAGTTTTGCAGGTAATTAACAGTCAGTGCTACTTAGAGCAAGTATTTGTCTGCTGTATATAGATAATACTTTGCACTTCAGCAATACCTTCCATTTGAGGAGCTCAATTAATCTTCATAGCACTTCCATGAGATACATCAGCATTATTTTGTAAGTTTGTAAGGTAACTCCCTTCTCTTCATGTGTCAGTATATTTATGCCTGCATCTGTAATTTTCACTTCATGCATCTGAAGAAGTGGGTTTTTTACCCATGAAAGCTTATGCTCAAATAAATCTGTTAGTCTTTAAGGTGCCACCGGACGCCTCGTTGTTTTTGTAGCTACAGACTAACACGGCTACCCCCTTATCCTTGATCAGCATTATTATCACCCTTTTATTGACAGGAAAAGTTGTCAAGTGACTTAGCAACAATCACACAAGAAGTCTACAGAAGAACCAGCAACAAAACCAGACCAACTGACTCCTAGTCCTGTGCTTTAAACACCAGGCCATTGTTTGGGGCTAAAACTCTGTTTCCACAGTAGATGTGGTAGTGGCTATTTCTATGACATTTCTTGTCCTTATTTTCTCAATCTTCATAATTATTCTACTTGGATTTTTATACAACACCCACTCCACTGCTGTGGTATCTGTCTAGACATATGGCTGCTGCTGAACAGTTTAAGTACATCCAGCTAAAATAAATCAGACCTCTGTGTAAGACAACAAAAGAGCATGTAGAAGGGAAGGGATTAACAAACTAATTGCAGTTTCAAGACAACTTCTTGAATGAACCTGACTAGATGTGGATAAGCATGATGTTCACCTTCAGGTTACTAAGTTACCAGGGCCGGCTCCAGGCACCAGCTGAACAAGCAGGTGCTTGGGGCGGCCTCTCGGGAGAGGGGCGGCACGTCCAGCTATTCGGCGGCAATTCGGCGGAGGGTCCCTCACTCCCGCTCGGAGCGAAGGACCTCCCGCCGAATTGCCGCCGCNTGATATTGATTCAATGCAATATTAGTGCAGACAGAGATTTAAGGTTACCACTGAAAGTGTGCTACTATAACCAGATCAGGCTGTGTGTGGAGAACTTGTTCAAAGTTATAAGGCATTCATTTGGTAAAGTAAAAGAAGAAGACACACTTTATTAACCACTACATGACCATCTTGTTCTCCCATACGCTGGACACTGCTCCAGTTATGGGTATCTGATTTTCTTTAGCACCTGCAGAGACTAAGTGAGTAACAACAGTAGTAAGATTTTTATTCTGTTTTCATGACTCACACCAGTAGTCCCATTAACATAAATAGACCATTGTAGTCAATGGGACACTTGCATAAACAAGGTGAGCAGAATTTGCTCATCCATGATTTCACCATTTGACTGTGTTTTGTTCCATTGTCTTTCTGATCCTACACAATGGCTCAGCCAGACAGTAGCACCCCCTATTATCATGACATCTGTTTTCTTCAGCTCTCAAGGTCAACAACATCTAACAGGGTTTTTTTTTCATAAAAGAAAATTTAAATATATTCAAGCTTTCTCTATATACCACCATAGTATCTATGACTGAGCATGATAAATTCCAAAGTCTTGAATCACCCATCTGGGAACAGGAGGGTACAATCTGTACACCAATGTATACCCCAATGGAAGAATGCCCGAGCAAGGCTCCACCACAGGGAAAGGGCAGACAGTGGTATCACCACAACACTTTGTTAGGGAAGTGTGACTTCTGATTTCTTCTCGGGTTGCCTGTTGAAGGTGCCCAGAAGAATTGAATCAAAGCAATCTGTGTATCTTTTAGAGCCCAGTACCTGCCCCCAGGGACGGATTTCCAATTATGCACAGTAGGCACGTGTCTAGGGACACCAGTGTTCTAGGGGCACCTTACCTCTCTAAAACTGTGCAACATGAAGGTCAGATGTAGGCAGGGGTGGGGGCCTGAAGATGCTGTACCTAGGGGCACGTAAGGTGTAAATCCGGCCCTGCCTGCCCCCACCGCAACCAGCTCCACCCTCCTGTTGGACAAGGGATTGTGGGAAGTCTGTAATTCTGTGCTAGTATCCTGTGAATCAAGCCCAACAGCTCCTGTTTATAAGACCCAGGTATACCCATCTCCGTACCCTCCCAAAGTCAAGCACAGTTTGGGAACTGATGAAAGCTACTGGGCTAAATCTCATCTTAAGAGGAAGTACTGTGGTTGCCATGTTGGTCCCACAATATGAGAGAGACAAGCTGGGTGAGGTAATATCTTTTATTAGACTAACTCCCTTTGGTGAAAGAGACAAGCTTTTGAGCTAGCCAGAGCGCTTCTTCAGGTCATTACTACTTTCTTCTTCAGAAGAGCTCTGAATCATAGAATCATAGAATATCAGGGTTGGAAGGGACCTCAGGAGGTCATCTAGTCCAACCCCCTGCTCAAAGCAGGAGTAATTCCCAACTAAATCATCCCAGCCAGGGCTTTGTCAAGCCTGACCTTAAAAACCTCTAAGGAAAGAGATTCCACCACCTCCCTAGGTAACCCATTCCAGTGCTTCACCACCCTCCTAGTGAAAAAGTTTTTCCTAATATCCAACCTAAACCTTCCCCATTGCAACTTGAGACCATTACTCCTTGTTCTGTCATCTGGTACCACTGAGAACAGTCTAGATCCATCCTCTTTGGAACCCCCTTTCAGGTAGTTGAAAGCAGCTATCAAATCCCACCCTCATTCTTCTCTTCTGCAGACAAAACAATCCCAGTTCCCTCAGCCTCTCCTCATAAGTCATGTGCTCCAGCCCCCTAATCATTTTTGTTGCCCTCCGCTGGACTCTTTCCAATTTTTCCACATCCTTCTTGTACTGTGGGGCCCAAAACTGGACACAGTACTCCAGATGAGGCCTCACCAATGTTGAATAGAGGGGAAAGATCACATCCCTCAATCTGCTGGCAATGCCCCTACTTATACAGCCCAAAATGCCGTTAGCCTTCTTGGCAACAAGGGCACACTATCGACTCATATCCAGCTTCTCGTCCACTGTAAACCCTAGGTCCTTTTCTGCAAAACTGCTGCTTAGCCCATTCGGTCCCTAGTCTGTAGCAGTGCATGGGATTCTTGCATCCTAAGTGCAGGACTCTGCACTTGTCCTTGTTGAACCTCATCAGGTCCCTCTGTATCCTATCAGGTCCCTCTGTATCCTATCCCTATCCCTACCCTCCAGCGTATCTACCACTCCTCCCAGTTTAGTGTCATCTGCAAACGTGCTGAGAGTGCAGTCTACGCCATCCTCCAGATCATTAATGAAGATATTGAACAAAACTGGCCCTAGGACCGACCCTTGGGGCACTCCTCTTGATACTGGCTGCCAACTAGACATGGAGCCTGTCAGGGTTCCTTCCCCACTCTGAACTCTAGGGTACAGATGCACATGAAAGCTCCCTAAGCTTATTTCTACCAGCTTAGGTTAAAACCTGGTATGCTGCCACCACCAAGTGATTTAACAAGAAACAGGGAAAGGACCACTTGGAGTTCCTCTCCCTGCAAAATATCCCGCAAGCCCTTACACCCCCTTGCCTGGGGAGGCTTGAGAATAATATCCTAACCAATTGGTTACAAAGTGACCCCTGGGTCTTTGAACAATGGAAAAATCAGTCAGGTTCTTAAAAGAAGGATTTTATTAAAAAGAAAATGTAAAAATCATCTCTGTAAAATCAGGATGGAAATTAACTTTACAGGGTAATCAGATTCAAAGAGCCCAGAGGAACCCCCTCTAGCCTTAGTTTCAAAGTTACAACAAAACAGGAATAAACTTCCCTTTAGCAAAGTTAAAATTCACAAGTTGAGAAAACAAAGATAAACTAATACACCTTGCCTGGCTGTTACTTACAAGTTTGAAATATGAGAGACTTGTTCAGAAAGATTTGGAGAACATGGGTTGATGTCCGGTCCCTCTTAGTCCCAAGAGCGAACACCACCAAAACAAAGA
Organism: Platysternon megacephalum; assembly: GCA_003942145.1. Lineage (NCBI taxonomy): Eukaryota > Metazoa > Chordata > Testudines > Platysternidae > Platysternon > Platysternon megacephalum. The sequence continues at coordinate 20,433,766 of QXTE01000007.1, forward strand.
GCACAAACAAAAGCCTTCTCCACCCCCCGAAGATTTGAAAGTATCTTGTCCCCTTATTGGTCCTTTGGGTCAGGCATCAGCCAGGTTACCTGAGCTTCTTAACCCTTTACAGCTAAAAGGATTTTGGTGCCTCTGGCCAGGAGGGATTTTATAGTATTGTATACAGGAGAGTTGTTACCCTTCCCTTTATAGTTATGACATAATCATCACTTTCCATGGAAACTTTGTCCAGAAAATTTTTGACCAACATTAATTGTATATGCTACATATTTGGATTGTTGTTGAGGGGAGCTCTGCGCCTGGAATGAATGCAGAATACATGGAGGCGACACATACTGTGGGCAAGTGCTCTGCAATGTGGATTTAAGTAGAGAAGTTTTTTGAACCTCAAACCTAGGGTTGACTGGTTCAGTCAGTTCAAACAAAATCTCCAAAGACCTTGCTTCTTTCTTTCCTCTTTTTTTTTTTGGTCAGTGTTTTTGATGTGGTGATAACTCTAACTTTGTACACAGTGTAATTAGAGTAATAGATACATAGACACTAGAATATATGATCTATTTATGACAGAGAATAACTAAAAGCAATTTATAATAAACATAAATTTAGAACATACCTCTTCCATTTTTCTCTTTCTGTCTAAGAAGAAAAGAAAGCATGGGTGAGACCTTCAGTTGGTGTAAATTAGCTCTCTAAGAAGCTATGCTGATTTAAATCATTTTAGGGTCTGGCTTATATATCTAAACTAAATATTAAAGTAGGTACTTTATTCTATTGTTTAGGACAAAGATACACTCTTTTCTTTACTAAGGTGTATTTTTACTGAATGAATATAATGCAACTTTTTTTTCTGCTTAATAAATTTGCTGCAGAGTACCCAACAGAGTGTATATAACCATCAAGCTTCCTTAAATGCTTTATACTGTTTTATATACTATGGCGGAAGGGGCGCACAGATTATTTATTAGTGAGAGCTCTTTTCGGCCAGATCTACAGGGGAAAACCAACACAGGAGACAGGAAATTCAATAAGTTCTCACTCTGTGGTTTCTGGATTGTTCTGTTGGGGAAAATACGTGCAGAAGTCAATCTGAATGGTTTAAAAGAGTTGCATTAATTCATTAACAAAATGCAGCATTTATCAGAACAGAATTAAGGTACAAGCAGGGAGCATCCAGTTCCCTTCATCTATCTTCAGACTGACTCCGTCAAGTCAGGCGTTTATATCATTTGACCATTCACCTTCTTCACATTAATTCCACAGAAGGACAACACATATTAATAAGGCCTAATCCTTATCTAGAGCTTTTCATCAATATATCTCAAAGTGCTTTACAAAAGAAGGGAGTATCAATGACGGTACATGTAGGGAAACTGAGGCACAGAGCTATGACGAGACTTGCCCATGGACGCCCAGCAGACCAGTGGCAAAGCCAGAATTAGAACCCGAGTCTCTGAAGCCTCAGTCCATTGCTCTATCCACTTGTGTGTGCACAAGCACTCCCCAAACAGGCATCTGGGTTGAATTTGACTCTACCCATTCAATAGGTAAAAGGATTGTGTTTTCTTTTAAACCTGCTTATTGACTCACCCTTATATTCTTAACCTCATACTCAATAAGGATACATGACACAGTTTTCTTCCTTTGTCTTCCACTCTGTAGTCTCCATCTGGGGAAGAACAAAGGTTTAATTCAGGGAGCAACCTGGAGATAACAAGAAGATATGGTGGAAAAGGGCAGGAGGAGAAGATGACAACCAATCAGCCTCAGGGAAAAAAAAGAGGAATTCCAAGAGTTCTTAACTTTATGAAGTAGTAAGTTTCTGCCTCTCTCCTAGGGGTCACAGAGCAGCCAAACTTATACTGCATCAAACGCACAGACCTCTGAGAGTGAGCACTAGACCTTTTTTCCTAATTATGGCAAGTCAAAAATCCTCCTAATTTACTGTACCACAAACATCCCATTTCCTCTTTATTGAACGCATCTAACTAACCCCATATCAGAATCATCTGTATTGATAATCATGGTACCAGTCCAATGACTAATTGGGAATTTAAAAGGTTGCAAAGCTAAGTATCATCTTGTCATACAGGCTTTCCTTTTCCACATCTGATTAATCCATGCCAAAGGGTGATGATCAGTCAGTAGGAAAAATCCTGTTCCCATTAAATAATATTTGATGGCTTCCAAAGCCCATTTTATGACACACACTTTTTTTCAATAGTTGAATAATTTCATTCTGAATGAAATAATTTTTGACTAATGTAAATTATGGGGTGCTTTTTTCTCTTCTACTTCCAGGCTCAATACAACTTCAAGGCCTGCTTCTGATACATCAGTGTGGACAGTAAAAGGCAGGGTGAAATCAGGACTATGCCAATGCTGGATCATTGCAAAACTTGTGCTTCATGATACTAAAGCTTGAATGTCACACTTTTAACTCTATCAGGCTTCTTTTTCTGATCTCTTACAATATGTTTATAATGGGCCTTGAATGGCTGCAAATTGTTATTAGGGCTGTCAATTAATCGCAGTTAACTCATGAGATAAACAAAACATTAATCACAATTAAAAAAATTGTGATTAATCACACTGTTAAACAATAGAATACCAACTGAAATTATTTAAATATGTTGGATGTTTTTCTACATTTTCAAATATATCTATTTCAATTACAACACAGAATACAAAGTGTACAGTGCTCACTTTATGTTATTTTTTATTGCAAATATGTGTGCTACAAAAATTATAAACAAAAGAAATAGTATTTTTCAATTCATCTCATACAAGTACTGTAGTGCAATCTTTTTATCATGAAAGTGCAACTTACAAATGTAGGGTATTTTGTTACATAACTGCACTTGAAAACAATGTAAAACTTTAGCACCTATAAGTCCACTCAGTCCTACTTCTTGTTCAGCCAATCGCTAAGAGAAATAAGTGTGTTTACATTTACGGGAGATAATGCTGCCCACTTCTTAATTACAATGTCACCTGAAAGTGAGAACAGGCATTTGCATGGCACTGTTGTAGCTGGTGTCACAAGATATTTATGTGCCAGATGCACTAAAGATTCATATGCCTCTTCATGCTTTGGCCATCGTTCCAGAGGACATGCTTCCATGCTGATGATGCTTGTTAAAAAAAAATGTGTTAATTAAATCTGTGACTGAACTCCTTGGGGGATAATTGTATGTCTCCTGCTCTGTTTTATCNTGGCCATGATCACTGTGATGTAGTTACACTGAAATGCCATGCTGGCCAAAAAGAGGATAATGAAAGACCATGGGCTGCATCAGACACACACCGTTGAGCCTCTGTGAGGAGTCAAGCCTGACGGGACGAGTTAGAAGAGGAAAAGTACAGCTCTGTAGTTGCTGATGGGGAGAGGGAGTGGACCTCTTGATGTAGCCCCGGAAAGAAAGGCCTGGATGGGGCCAGAGAATTCTAAATGTCAGAGCCTTCTTGGGGATGTGGGGGCCCTTTTTTGTTTCTTTTGTTCCCCATAACTAGTTTGGTTCCCCTTTTTAGGGACATTCAGAAAGCGATCCTGGGAAGAGACTGTGAGAAATGCCTAAGTATGGGCCACAGTAGGAAGCAGCCCAGGGATACTGCAGATCAGAACAACCAGTCCTTCTTTGCTTCATACAGGGTCTTTGGGCTTGAACCCCAAGTAGAGGGTGGGCCTGAGTTCCTCTAAAGGTACACTTGGGACAGTGGTGTAAAGACCCTGGAGCCCTGGGCTGGAAGGCTTACAAAGCGCAAAGTTGGACTGAAGCTCCTGTATGATGCTTCCAGATTTATTAGTGTGTTTATCTCAAAGGGGTAGGACTACAAGTGACCTGACTGGAGAACTGAGTCAAAAGAAGTGTCATACTAATGTAGGGCTGAAGAGATTGTCTTCAGGGGCGGCCAATGGAAAAGAGTCTGCTTTGCCACACACAGCCATGGGGTAGCTTTCCCCTTACACTGCTGGAAGGCTCTTGTTCTTTCTAAACATAAGTGTGAGAGTCCCTCTTACTAAGTCCCACTTCATTCAGGGGCATCATTTCAGGGTCCATGTAAAACACAAACGAAGCAGATCCTCAAGGCCTTGACTTATACTGCATCAAACGCACAGACCCCTGAGAGTGAGCACTAGACCTTTTTTCCTAATTATGGCAAGTCAAAAATCCTCCTAATTTACTGTACCACAAACATCCCATTTCCTCTTTATTGAACGCATCTAACTAACCCCATATCAGAATCATCTGTATTGATAATCATGGTACCAGTCCAATGACTAATTGGGAATTTAAAAGGTTGCAAAGCTAAGTATCATCTTGTCATACAGGCTTTCCTTTTCCACATCTGATTAATCCATGCCAAAGGGTGATGATCAGTCAGTAGGAAAAATCCTGTTCCCATTAAATAATATTTGATGGCTTCCAAAGCCCATTTTATGACACACACTTTTTTTCAATAGTTGAATAATTTCATTCTGAATGAAATAATTTTTGACTAATGTAAATTATGGGGTGGTTTTTTCTCTTCTACTTCCAGGCTCAATACAACTTCAAGGCCTGCTTCTGATACATCAGTGTGGACAGTAAAAGGCAGGGTGAAATCAGGACTATGCCAATGCTGGATCATTGCAAAACTTGTGCTTCATGATACTAAAGCTTGAATGTCACACTTTTAACTCTATCAGGCTTCTTTTTCTGATCTCTTACAATATGTTTATAATGGGCCTTGAATGGCTGCAAATTGTTATTAGGGCTGTCAATTAATCGCAGTTAACTCATGAGATAAACAAAACATTAATCACAATTAAAAAAATTGTGATTAATCACACTGTTAAACAATAGAATACCAACTGAAATTATTTAAATATGTTGGATGTTTTTCTACATTTTCAAATATATCTATTTCAATTACAACACAGAATACAAAGTGTACAGTGCTCACTTTATGTTATTTTTTATTGCAAATATGTGTGCTACAAAAATTATAAACAAAAGAAATAGTATTTTTCAATTCATCTCATACAAGTACTGTAGTGCAATCTTTTTATCATGAAAGTGCAACTTACAAATGTAGGGTATTTTGTTACATAACTGCACTTGAAAACAATGTAAAACTTTAGCACCTATAAGTCCACTCAGTCCTACTTCTTGTTCAGCCAATCGCTAAGAGAAATAAGTGTGTTTACATTTACGGGAGATAATGCTGCCCACTTCTTAATTACAATGTCACCTGAAAGTGAGAACAGGCATTTGCATGGCACTGTTGTAGCTGGCGTCACAAGATATTTATGTGGCAGATGCACTAAAGATTCATATGCCTCTTCATGCTTTGGCCATCGTTCCAGAGGACATGCTTCCATGCTGATGATGCTTGTTAAAAAAAAATGTGTTAATTAAATCTGTGACTGAACTCCTTGGGGGATAATTGTATGTCTCCTGCTCTGTTTTATCCACATTCTGCCATATATTTCATGTTATAGCAGTCTCGGATGATGACCCAGCACATGTTGTTGATTTAAAGAACACTTTCACTGCAAATTTGACAAAATGCAAAGAAGATATCAATGTGAAATTTCAAAAGATAGCTACAGCACTCAATCCAAGATTTAAGAATCTGAAGTTCCTTCCAAAATCTAAGAGGTATGAGGTGTAGAGCATGCTTTCAGAAGTCTTAAAGGAGCAACACTCTGAGGCGGAAACTACAGAACCCAAACCACCAAAAAAGAAAATCAACTTTGTTGGTAGCATCTGACTTGTGATGATGAAAATGAACATGCGTCAGTCTACACGGCTGTGGATGGTTATGAAGCAGAACCTGTCATCAGCATGGACGCATGTCCCCTGGAATGGTGGTTGCATCTGGTATGCAAATATCTTGCGACACTAGCTACAACAGTGCCATGCAAATGCCTGTTCTCACTTTCAGGTGACATTGTAAATCAGAAGCAGGTAGCATTATCTCCTCTAAATGTAAACAAACTTATTTGTCTGAACAATTGTCTGAACAAGAACTACGACTGATTGGACATGTAGGCACTAAAGTTTTACATTGTTTTATTTTTGAATGCAGGGTTTTTTGTGCATAATTCTACTTTTGTAAGTTCAACTTTCAAGATAAAGAGATTGTACTACAGTACTTGTATTAGGTGAATTGATGCTGAAATTGAGCAACTCATCAATGATAAGAGAATGGCATTTCGTGCTTGGCAGAATGACATAAATTGTAATATAAAGAGAGAAACCCATGCCAAGGTAAGGGCGGAAGTACAACGTAAAACCAGAGAACTTAAGAACAAATGGTAGACTGAGAAAGCGCAAGAACTCCAACATCTCGCAGACATCCACAATACATGTGGTTTCTTTAGTGCCACTAAGGCTGTTTATGGGCCAATTTGTCATGGTATGAATCCTCTTCGCTCTAAGGACAGAACCATACTTCTGAAGGACAACGAAGCCATCAATTCTCACTGGAAATAACATTTTGAAGATCTCCTTAATCGTAATTCTATGGTTGTAGATGAAGTCCTTGAGCAAATCCCTCAACAACCATTTCGGGACAAGCTCGGAGACCCTCCCAATTTGTATGAGCTACACAATGCCACCATGCAGATGCAGATGCAGAACAACAAAGCAGAGGCCAGATGCCAAATCAAATCTTTAAAAATGGTGGACCAGAGCTAATTCGGCAGCTTTACATGCTTATCCTTAAAATCTGGATAAAGGAGGAGATACCCAGTGAAATGAGGAATGCTTTCTGCCCCGTGAGAAGAAATTTTACCAGAGTCACAGAGTGGTTTCTGACCATGTCGTGGAACTGTGGATATGATCTTCACAGTACGGCAGCTGCCAGAAAAGTGTCGGGAGCAAAACCAACCACTGTAAATGGCTTTTATTGATCTAACTCAAGCCTTTGACTCAGTGATTCGCTTTCTAAGACTGGACTTTACTTTCTAAGATTGATGTATTTATCAGGACATCCAATGTCCTAAAATTGCTTCATGATAACATGAAGGCGACTGTTCTGAGCAGCACTGGCTCCCAGAGTGAACCTTTCAAAGTAGAAAAAGGAGTCAAACAGGGCTGTATCATTGCTTCAACCATGTTTGCGGTTTTTATTGCTGTCATTCTTTACCTAATTGCTGGGAAGTTTAAAGCTGGTGTTGAAATCACTTACAGAATGGATGGAAAACTGTTCAAGCTTAGCAGGCTGAAAGCCAAGAGTAAGATTTCCACAACATCTATTGTGGAACTTCAGTATGCTGATGACAACGCAATCTTTGCCCACTCTGAGAAAGATCTTCAAATGATCTTGAATTTGTTTGCCGATACTTACGCATGTCTTGGTCTCCCTCTTAATATCAAGAAGACGGAAGTGCTCTATCAGCCCTCTCCAAATGAGGTATTACATGCCCCATCTATCAAAATCAATGGNTAATTGGTTCTTTCTGTACTGGGTACAGGAACCTGGAGTGCTCCTGCCTTCGCTCTTCCTGGTTGTACCAAACTATTATCCCCAAAATGGTGACATATTTTCATTTCTACAAATGCATAATTCACAGTACCAGTTGTAAATCCACCTGCTTTTAGTGGTCTAAAGACATTGTGCAATATTCTAAAGGATTGTACCTAACATGGTTATGACATCAACAAACTGTCAGATTTGGAAATGTCATTAAAAATCCATGGTTTAAATTTTCAACTGTAACTACAGACATTGGGTACCTCAGTTTTTGGGCGAGACCTATGAAAGAGGCATCATATTCAGAAAGTGCTGAGAAACCACCATCTGAAAACTCCCTCCCTTTGAGGTGCTTCAAGTTGGCTTCCAAAAACTGAAGCACCTATAACCTATCAGTAGTTTTAAATATTTAGTTCCATGCTTTCTTGACTTGTCATCTTCTATGCCTGGGACATCTTCCTTAAACCTGTGAACCATGCTACCTCCTTGTTTTTCTTCAGATTCTTCCTCAAAACTCACTATTTCCATTAGCCTTTCATTGCTAAGTACAACCCCAGTCTGAATACTGGAGGAGTTCTCTATTTTAATGCATTATCTTATATTGTCTTAAAAATAATAAGAGAAGCTAACAGGATAAGCATGACCCCAAAGTGACTTTTTTTAACCTCATACTTTCAGTCCCCATTTCCCTACCATACTCCTTCTGTTCCTCTTGCTTTCTTGTTTAAACCAGAAGGACCTATCAATTTTCATTTACACCTCTACCCCGATATAATGCGACCCGATATAACACGAATTCGGATATAACGCGGTAAAGCAGTGCTCCGGGGGGAGGAGAGGGTCAGGGCTGCACACTCCGGTGGATCAAAGCAAGTTCGATATAACGCGTTTTCACCTATAACACGGTAAGATTTTTTGGCTCCCGAGGACAGCATTATATCGAGGTAGAGGTGTATTTGTAAAATCTATATACTCTGAGATGGTGAGATAGAATTAACAATCATTATTATAATATTTATACAAAATCTGCTCTCTCCAGTTTTTATTTTACTTATATCAATTAAAACATTAAGCATTTCTGGAGGGTTTACCTCTCCCAATGGAGCAGTCTATGGTTACTGCCCCACACTCACTCTTCTTTACATGAACACTGCTCCAACTAACATGGTAGGATGAAGGTGATAGGATGAAATTAAGCTTAGTTAGTGTATTGCTCCATAGAAAAGCCTAAAATAAATTATGCAGTCTATTACTCCTAATCCAGTGCTCTATACTAAAGATAGGGGCAACTACAGTGATTTACAATCAAAATCCATTTTGATTTTTCAGGTAACTTACCGGATGTCTGCTGCATTGTGTGTTGAGTGTAGGCAGGGCATATTTCATAGAGAACCTTCCATTTTGGAACTTATTTCCCTTCTTGCTGCCTCAAAGCCCAGATTTATTACCCTTCCTGCCATTCTGCAAAACTAATTTGTTTTCTGGAATTTGGGGCTGGGTTGTGTTGAGTGATAAAAGTGGTCAGACGTTGAGTTATTATGGTGGGCCGCTAGTGTGATATTATGTGGGCAGTTTAATAGGGTTTTTGTTCAAGTGTTTTTATTCTTTGTATTTATTATTGTAACTATATGAAAATCCAAAGGCCAGAATCTGCCCCCTAAACTCATTTTATACAATTCCTTACTCACTACTGACTTCCGTGGAAGTATTTGTATGTTAATAAGGTTGATAGAATCAGGGTCGTTTACTAGACAGCTAGACAAATTTATTTTCTCACTAATTATTAGATTGTAAGTTCTCATTTAGTTTGCAAGCCCTTTGGGGCAGGGACTGTGTCTTGCTATGAGTATGTACAGGGCCTAGTACAATGGGACCCCAAGTGATACCATAATACTAATAAATTATAGTAATAACCAAACATTTTCTGATTTGCTAATTCCTTAGACTTCGTAACTAACATGGTCAGGCTTTTTTTAAAAAAGGTTTATAATAATAAACACTGTAGTCACTGTCACATAGAGCGGGAATGTCTTTTTGTTCTGAGTTGTATAATGCCTACCACAGAGAGGTCCTGGTCCATGACTAGGGCTCTCAGGCACAATGGTACTCCCAATACTCTCACTGAAGTCATTTGAGTATTGTAATCATGAAAACTAAATTCATTATGTGAGTAAGCAGTGCAGGGTATAGATTTAAAATTACTGCTTAGTTTTATTACCATTATCAAAATTCTATGGTTCTCTTTTAAAAAAGTTAGTTTTTCTTAATGATATTTGCTTTTAGAAATACAGTTTAATAGAGGAATACAAAAAAGTGAGACCCAAAAAGAGTGAGCATAAGAACAGTATGCATAACTTGAAATAACTATCTTAAGACTCCTAACTGTGCAGCTACAGTGTGACAGACAGCTTTAAAAAAAAACAAAAAACAAAAAAAAACCCTAAGATTTTTCCCTTTTCCAGAGGCTTGTTAAGAAGAAGCACACAGAAAAGAGGCGGGGCGGGGGGGGATTGTGAAAGTGAATTGCAAAATAATTTTTCAGGTGATGAAAATTTTATAAATCTTCTGAGATGTGTTGATGTAGTTCTCATGCATGACTGTGATTGCATGTCACATATAAATTCCAGGACTTCAGGACACCTAAAAGAAGGTTAGCTGTTTAGCATCTTAACAATATAGCACTATGTTTGACTTTAAAAAAATCTTACTTTGAAATATACACACACACATACACACACACACACATTTTATGCTTACAGGACTCAGGGTGGATATAAATTCATTCCATCATTAAATGATTGTTAATCTGATTAGATACTGGGAGTTAATCACATGCAGTGGCATTTCTACTGTTCAGTGGATTTGAAAACAATGGCAGAACTCCCAGTTTCACAGATCCTGCTACACAAACCCACTATAGTCTTTCATTCAAATTCCTCCAGAAATGCACTTAATCCACAATATGTGAGTCCTTAATATTAATAGCAACTATGGAGACAGATTTAGTGAGTTTTCTAAATGTAAGTTGTTTCCTCCTCTGGATTTCCAAGCATGTCCTTTCTTCTACATCTCTCTGTTAAGGATCAGCTCCTTGAGGCAACGATTATTCTTATTTTTGTATCTTGGAGTGTGCTGGACACAATGTGAGCACTTAAATCATTAAGAAATATATATTAAAATACAAAAATATTCATTGTGAAATAATTAAGCTTGGTACACACAAAAAACCACCTGTCACATGACAAAGATGTGGGTAGTTGTGCCTGCTGGTTGGACCAGGAGTCAGTACCCAGGAATTGGAGCCCAAGGTCAGAACCAGAGTCAGAGGCCAGATGCCAAATCAAGAGTCAGAGATCAGGAATCAGAGCCAAAAGTGAGTCAAGGCTGGGTACAACCAAGCACAGGATCTATCACAGCTATTAGCAAATGCTTTGAGCAGCAGCTGAACTGTTGCTGCTGCTGGGTTTAAGAGGGGGATGACTTTCAGCCATGAGGAGATGTAGCCACTCAAGCAGCCTACTGCAGGCCAGCTGTGTGCCTTAGGCTGCCCAGAGATTGGCTCTGCTGCAGGGCCTGATTCCTGACAACACATGACACAAACCCTCAAAATCAAAGAAATGAAATATTAAACCACCTAATATATAATCTCTATCAAAGATACACTTGCAATGAGATTGAGATAGAAGTGGGAAGCTGACCTGTTGAAAGTATGGATAAAAGGAGTAAAAAAACAGGCTTCATGTCATGATAGCCATTTACTATACACCACCTAACCAGAAAGAAGAGGTGGGTGAAGCTTTTTTTTTTAAAGCAACCTACAAAATCATCCAAAGCACAGGACAGGACATCAACTACCCAGACATCTGTTGGGAAAATAATACAGTAGGGTATCGATTATCAAACAAGTTCTTTGAATATATTGGAAACAACTTTATTACAGAAGTTGGAGAGAGAAACTAGGGGAGAGGTTTTTATAGATTTGATTCTGACACGGAGGAACTGGTTGAGAATTTGAAGGTGAAAGGCAGCTTGGGTGAAAGTGATCATGAAATGTAGTTCATAATTCTAAGGAATAGTAGGAGGGAAAAGAGCAGAATAAAGAAAATAGACTTCAAGAAGGCAGACTTTATCAGACTCAGATTTGGTAGGTAAGATCCGATGGAAAGCAAGTCTAAGGGGAATAAAAGAGTTCAGGACATTCAGCAGTTTTTAAAAAGACACATTACTAAGGGTACAAGAGCAAACTATCCCAAAGCATAGGAAAGATAGGAAGCATTGTAAAGACCACCTGGGTTAAACTAAATAAGAGTCATACCAAAAAATGGAGACTAGGTCAAATTATGCAGGATGATAATAATTATATATAATATATAAACTCAAACATATGGGGACAAAATTAGAAAGACCATGGCACAAAATGAGATAAAAATAGCTAGGGACATAAGAGGTAACAAGAAAACATTTTACAAATACATTAGAAGCAAGAGGAAGACGAAGGACAGGGTAGGCCAATTACTCGAGGAAAAGATAACAGAAAACACAGCAATCGCCAAAGTGTTAAACCTTGTTTGTTTCTGTTTTCACCAAAAAGGCTAGCAGTGATTAGACTATAACACAGTGAACATTGGTGTAAATGGGGTAGGTTCTCAGGCTAAATTAGGGAAAGAACAAGCTAAGAATTACTTAGGCCAGGTCTACACTATAGACCTATATCAGTATAACTACATTGATCAAGGGAGTGAAAAATCTACACCTCAAAGGGATGTAGTGACAGTGACCTAACTTCCCGTATAGACAGTGCTGTGTTGACAGGAGAGCTTCTTTCATCGACATGGCTGCTGCCTCTCTGGGAGGTGGATTAACTACACTGACAAGAGAAACTCTCCTGTCAGCATAGGAGCGTGTTCACTTAAGAGCTCCAGCAGCATAGCTGCATTGGTGCAGTTGCGCTTATGCAGCATTTTCAATATAGACACGCCCTTAGACAAGCTAGATGTCTTCAAGTTGGCAGGGACTCACTTAATACATCCTAGAATACTTAACAAGCTGGCTGAAGAGATCGCTGAGCCATTAGCGATTATTTTTGAGAACTCAGAGAATGGGAGAGATCCCAGAGGACTGGAAAAGGGCAAATATAGTACCTATGTATAAAAAGGTGAGTAAGGACATCCCAGGGAATTAAAGACCAGTCAGCTTAGCTTCGGTGCCTGGAAAGATAATGGAGAAATTAATCAAACAATCACCTTGAAGATAATAAGGCAGTGACAGTCAACACAGATTTGTCAAGAACAAATCATGTCAAACCAAGCTAATATGCTTCTTTGACGGTGACAAATCTTGTGGATTAGGGGCAAGCATTAGATATTCTATATCTTAACTTTGGTAAGGCTTTTGATGCTCTCATGTGACTTTTCATAAGCAAACTAAGGAAATATAGCCTAGACAAATCTACTATAATGTGGTTGTACAACTGCTTGGATAACCATACCCAGAGAAGTTATGGTGGTTCACAGTCAAGCAGGATAGGACATATTGAGGGGAGTCCCACATGGATGTATCTTAATAAATGAATTGGTTAATGGCACAGAGAATACAGTTACAAACTCAGTGGACTATAGCAAGCTGGGAGGGGTTGTAAATACTTTGGAGGACAGGATTCAAATTCAAAATGATCTTGACAAACTGGAAGTATAGTCTGAAATAAATAGGATGAAATTCAATAAGGACAACTGCAAAGTATTACATTTAAGAAGGAATATCAGTTGCACAAATACAAAAAGGGAAATGGTTGCCTAGGAATGAATATGGCGGAAAAGGATCTTGGGGTTATAATGGATCACAAACTAAATAGCAGTCAATAATGTAATACTGTTGCAAAAAGAGTGAACATCATTCCGGGATGTATTAGCAAAAGTGTTATAAGCAAGAAATTTAAAGTAATTCTTCCACTCTACTGAGCACTGAAAAGACCACAACTGGAGTATTGTGTCCACTTCAGGCACCACACTTCAGGAAAGATATGGATAAATTGGAGAATATCCAGAGTAGATCAATGAAGGTGATTAAAGAAGAGAAAAGATTGAAAAAAAAAACTGGGTTTGTTTAGTCTTGAAAAGACTGAGGGGGGACATAAATATTCAAGTATGAAAACAATTGTTTTAAAGAGGAGGATGATAAATTGTTCTCCTTATCCACTGAGGACAGGACAAGAAATAATGGGCTTAAATTGCAGTAAGTGAGATTTAGGTTAGACATTAGGGGAAACTTCCTAAGCATAAAAGTAGTTAAGGACTGGAACAAATTACCTAGGGAGGTTGTATAATCTCCATCATTGGAGGTTTTTAAGAACAGGTTAGACAAACACCTGTCAAGGATGGTCTAGATAATACTGACTCCTCTCTCGGTGCAGGGGACTGGACCAGATGACCTGTTGATGTCCCTTCCAGACTTATATTTCTATTTATTTTATGTGAAATGCACCCCAGGAGTCCAGCATTTGGCCCATTAGCAAAGATGTTTCGGTATCCCATTTGAGTCGACTTTCAAGTACAGTGATGACCAATTTATATACTTCTTCAACTGGAAGTGAAATACTAAAATAAGAGATTCATATGTCTACTCTGAGAAAATGCATTACAGATTCAGACTTTGATCTTGAACTACTCATGATCTGCCTTTATTTCCCATGTTCCCATTGTGGAACATTTCCAATGCATTTCGCTCAAAAAGTACAAGAGTCTTACAAAAGGTTCAATGCTAGCATTCCAGCTTTGCTTCATCTATTGAGAGCCTTTGCTTATTTTCTACTTTTTTTGATGTGGCTGCTAGTATACTCTATGTCGATATTTCATTTTGCATTTCTTTTGCCCTTCATTTAAAATTTGCTCTACATAAATATAAAGAAAAATATACACCAAAAAAATTAACATACTGTAGTACAGGTGCCAGCATTATGGGGGAAAAAGTCCTCTAAAGAGGCATGAAACTAGAGTCCTTACATAATTCATTGCCTTCTCATAGACAAACCCTTAATAACACATAGCTAATACATTACAAATGTTGTAGATTATCTGACAATATTTAATTTTAAACATGATGCAGCAGATAAATTTGACAAATATCATGAAAACAATTTCACACTTCTCCACAGGCTAAAGAAATTACATGAAAGAAAATACATGATTCCTCCCCTACCCCCAAAGTCAACAACACCTGTGCTTCAAGGCATGAAATGTGTATGTGTGCGTGTGTGTGTGTCTGTGTGTATGTATGATAGCAACCCTCCTCCCTGTATTGATTATGTACATTATATCTTTTTTTCATTGCATTCTCAGATGCTGGCTGCTGCAGGAGACATTATACATGATGGTCCAGTGACCAGATCCTGTATTGAAAATCCTATTTCTATAATATCTCTTTTACTTCCATGCATCCCTACAATTCAGTGGTGGACTAGTGGGTTGTCAAGCAACATCCTCAGAGGTGGCTGTCTACCTGGGAATGACTGGTACTGCAATGGATTAAAACTCTCAACCAACAGTGATTCTGCCAAATTAAATTCTGTATCAATTTTGTTTAACAGGATAGTAGGTTTTGGCTCCCTGTAATGGAATGCAGAGCTCTCCCATTAAATTATCCTAATTTCAAGTGCTAGAAAGCTGACTAAAGATAAATAATAACTAGTGCTGATACATATTGGCAGTGGCAGTTACTCTTTTAATTCCAACTAGAATATAAGAGGAATTGGAACATCTCCGTTGTAGAGGGGAGCTGGGACAAAGGGAAAGTTGTAGTCTCTGCTCTGTCAGTGACTTTATTGTCCTCTAGCCTGCTTCCCCCTCTAGCACCAAAGGTTTCACCTTTGGTGAGGGAAAACTGAGTAACCTGGAGTCCCTGGCTATGGTGCATTATGGGTGATGCAGTCAAGATGGGGGATCCCAGCCTATAGAGGAAAATGGAAACATGAGGAGCAAAGTACAAATTTAATGAGATGTGACAGCTCCCAGTTTGGGCTGAAAAAGTTTTGTTTTCAGCTGAAATAGTTCAATGAAATAGTTCAATTTCTGCAGAAAGCAGAAACTTTTTGTGAAAAAAAATCAAAAACTCATCCATCATAATACAGTTTTGAGGGAATTTTTTGACCAGCCCTAGCCACCAACTTGTCCTCCTTTAAAAATTTCCATAAGAATTAACTCTGTCATGGTGCCTACAGAACGTGGCTATTTGGCAATGTCTAGGCAGGTGGTGAGCTGAGAAAATGCTTAAGCAAAATGTGTTTGCTTTACTCCATACCCCACTATATGTTCAGTTGCTTCTTATTATAATTGCAGACTTTGAGCTCTCTAGGGTAGGAAATGTCTCTCTCGTCTGCTTTTCACAGTGCCTAGAGAAGTAGGCCTGCCAGTTATTTGGGGCCCAGATCTGCTACTGTAATGCTAAATGATTATAATTAATAAACCCCCTAGAAACAGCCACGGGCCTGGCGGTGGGAGGCGTGTTCGTCCCCCTGGAGCCGCTGGAGGACCTGGGGGTCCGTATGGTCCTGACCTCCGTTCCTCCTTACCTCCCCAATACTGCCCTGCTGCCTGCCCTCTCTACCCTGGGGAAGCCGCTTTCCATCTTTCGGCCTCTCCCGCTGGGCTGCAAAGACCCCGCCCTCGGTCACATTCTCTCGTTCCGCCGGCAGGTACAGATTCAACTGCCGCCGGCGGCGCGTGACGGAGAGGCGCTTGAGGTTAAAAAAAAAAAACAACAACAACAACAACAAAACAGCCACGCTTGTGGAAAAAATTCAGACTGATGTTAAGGCCTGAACCAAGGAAGGGTCATAAACAAGTCTTACATAATTTATACCTATGTTCTGTTCGGAGTAGAGTGAGAACTTCATCTGCTTATGGTCTAGAAGGCATGTAGCCTGCTATGAATATAGAAGCCTCAAAGTTACATTAGAGTAATGATTAAGCAAAGAGGGTTTTTCTTATGTAGATTCTAATTTTGTTGTTCTAGTAGTATTTCTAGGTTTTATCTACAAACTATCATTGGTCTCTAAACAGAGCAGTGCAAAATATGATGTTAGATGCTAATCTGATTTGTTCCCCCTGCCCTTAAACCAGTGTAATTTTACTCACTTTTGCATGAGTTGATTTTGCTGTGGTACAGCTTCAGGCTTAGAGAAGGCAGAATTTTCACATCAGAGATGAGAGAAGAAGTGAATGCTTTGTTTTGAATCACTCTAAATATCACCTGTGAGATCAGCAGGGTTCACATTCAAAATGGAGAAAATTCATATTTTGAAAGAAAATATGTAAACTATTACATATTCTTTCAGAATTTGTTTAATATGTACTGTTTTAGTTGGGGTTTCTGAAGTGGAATTGACTGTGTGTATCTTCACAATGGATTGCCATCTCTGTTTATGGCAAAGAGGACTTGTGTATGTATCATGAATACACTAATTAGGAAATATCGTGAGCCTCTTTGTTACTAAATACTGTTCCAACAGGCAACTAATATATTCCAAACCACCAGGAAACTGCCACTGCTTGGCAAAGAGTTAAGAAACTTTGCTGCTAAGATTTCCTCTTACCTCTGATTTTGAAGTACCATCAAACATGTGAAGTCATTAAACAAAAAAGCAATAATCTGAAGACAAAGTTAAAATTCTAAAATTATGCTCTGTGAGATACTCTGATATTTCAAATGTTGTTTTCAGAACTTGTAATTGAAACAAAAACAAATATCAATATTTCCTTCAACAAACTTTTCAAAAACATGTTATTACAGATCAGTCAAAATATTTTGTTCCAATTTCAATTTGTATTTTATATTATAACATCAAGATACATTTAGACAGTTATTTTAAACAAATAAACTAAAATACTCCAATTCTATCAAAATTATTTCCCCACCCCCCTAAACAAATCTGTGCTACATGTGAAGTTTAGATTGACAAAATAACATTTTCTGACAGAAAAAAAAATCCTAACCAGCTCCAATTCTAATACTTGCATTTCAGTCCTGTATTGTTTTTCAATTTTTTCTAGTTTTTACTTTCTCATGTGATAATCAATTATCTAAAATCCATCTTTCTGGTCCAACAGAGGAAAATGAAGGTGTTATTGGATGGGCATTGGATATGAGCTGGTATTTTTTGAACCAAGGAAAGATGAAATACATTCTGTGATTAAAAAAATTGTTTTGCTGGTACAAGAACATTTTTTTCCAATTTTTAGCAGCTGCAGAACAAACAGGTATTAAAATAAGACAGTAGACCACCTTTTTAAATTATAGTATCCTTGGGAAGAGATGTTCATTTTCTCTTAGAAATAGGTTAAAATTTGCTTTGTAGACATAACATCACAATGTATCTTATAAAGAGCATAAAAACTCAAGGAAAAATGGCAGTAATGAACCAGAATGTATTCATTGAAGGAAATAAACAGGACTAAACATTTGTTTATAGCTAATACAATATTATGAAAAGATGTGAAACCAAACTACTGAGGCATCAGAATGTCATTTACATTTTTATGGTCTACAATTTATATTTTTATTATGGATCAAATAGTTTAGATATTGTGGACATTAAAATATGAATTACATGAGCCTACAGGACAAATACCATTTAGCCAATGCCTACAGTTAATTGAATAATGACTAGCATAGCAGAATGATTTTCTGGGCAAGGGGCAGTAAAGCACTGCTATTAAATATCAATTATTCAATAGCAGTCAGTCAATTAATCCCATATTTTCTTACATGAGCATAAAGGCACATTTGTGCTTAATTCATAGTGGAAAATTCTCTCCATACTAACAGGGGAAGATGCTAAACTTTTCCCCTTAAGTAAATTGGCTTTAATCTGTTTTCTGAGCCTAATTGTAATAGGGAATATTTCAAAGGAGAAATGATGAGACGTTGAAAAAGTAAAGGGGTTTGTGTGTGGAGGTGGGGGAAGGTGTGTGGGTGATTACAAATTTGTTTACCTTCTCATATTTTCTACAAGTTCTCTAAAGACCAGTTTGATTTTCTGCATTTTCCTTTGCAGCAGTTAGGAACTGCAGGGTGTCATGAGTAGTCAAAAATTAAGAAAGCAGTGGAAAAGTCAGCACCAGGAGACCTGTTCTCTCAGAAATGTGCCCAAAGATGACCTGGTGTCCAAGTAGCACCTGTAACTGTTGTCTATACCATTGATCAGATCATCAGCTTGTGTAAACTGATGAGTATTTCCACTGAAGTCAATGACCTATCCCTTATATAAAACTTCCATTTTATTATTATTCATAAAGAGATTTCTTCCCATTTAACTAAGAAGTTGCTCTGCTGGAATGGGCTTTAATTTTATTAGGTTCAATAAATTCTAGGAGCATCAATGTCCTTTATAAAACAATGTGAAAAATGACACAGTATTATGTAGATTTTACAAATATAAGATCATCAAAATCAAAGACAGAATGAACTCCTTCCTCCCAATGAAGGAAAACTTCCCAATGCTTTGTCCCATGATAGTATTTTACTAGGAATGAAAGTTTTAATGTCTCATGTTCAGAAAGAAGCAAATGACCCTTTGTGCAGTATATCTAAGGCATGGATATTTGACTCTCTCATTTTGGGGAAACTGGGCAATGTGAAGACAAGAAAAATCTTGGTCCAGCTGTACTATGAGATCACCTGAACAAAAATAGGTGATCTCAGTCAGAAGAAAAGTCTTTGAAAAAAATGATATGATATTATCTAGATTTTACAAATGCATCTCACGGGAATACATGTTATAGGATCATTGAAATCAAAGATGGAGTGACCTGTTAGGTTATTTAGTCTATCCTCCTGCTAGCAAGTGAGATGTTCCCAATACTTCGTCCTAGTATATTTATACAAATACATGTGGCTGAATTTATAAAATGGGGAAGGAAGATTGGATCAAGAAAACACGTGGTTGACAACAAATAGCTGACATTTTCCCCTGGTCCTAAACTTGAGTGGACTTTTTCCATCAGGCTTTGATGCTTTCGCCTCCTTCAAAACTAATTTGACCTAATTTGATTCCCACATTAAATCTCTGAAACTTCTGAAGTTTACTTGTCAATAAACCTGACAGTTTATTCCACTTCTTTAATCCACATATGCCCCAAAATAAGCTTCACTATGTAGTGGCTCTTCAGGCCTAGTTTGGCTTCTTCATCCCTCTCCCCCCCACCCATCCTGCATCTGCAACAGTACTTTCCCTGCATCTCTCTTCACCAACAGTATCAGTCCTGGTTTCTGTCTTTTCACTGAAAAGTAATCATGAAGGCAGCTGTCTTCTAGCAATGCCAGTTTCAATCACTGTTATTTCAGTGGCTTGTGGGCTCAGTCCAAGGCTTGAAAGTGAGCAGAGACATGGGCCTATATTTTTGGAGTAAACAGTGGTTGGAAAGGGGGGCATTTTATTATTGGAGCTTATTCATTAGAGTTGGAATCTGCTGCATTTTTTGTCATGAAAAAATCAGTTTGGTAACACTTCAAATTCAGACCCCCTACTAACTATAAAAGCAAGAATAGGAAGCTGCCTTTTCAAAGTGCTTTCCTTTCTTCAAAGCCTCTAGAAAGCCAAACCTTATTAAACCTAACTTTAAAGTTATTTTCTTAACTTTAAAAAAAAAAAAGTTTCCTCTACCTTTTATTTAGGTAGAATACCTCAAAACGTCAATCCCTTCTAACTTTAGTTGCTTCTTCCTAGAACATAGGCAGCTAGGTAACATTTTCTGTTGACACCTTCTTCCCCTTACACTTTTTGTTGCCATTTCATTTTCTGGATGTTGTTTAAGCTTCACTTGCTGTGACCAATGCAATAAAATGGCAACAGAACTGTACAAAATATGAGTCTAATCCTGTAGTTTTCACACTGGCAAAATCCCTACTGAAGGCAAGGGAAAATTTGCTTGCTTCTGCACTACAGAAAGGAACCCTGAACTGTCAAAAATTGAGAGGTGGCCCTATTTCCATTTAAAACTATACCTCAAAATGTCAAACTTGGATGCTTATGTTACTGCCATCAAAATGTATGTAATATGATTTAAAGCTATCATACTTACTTGTTTATAATTATCAAACAAAGTTGATAATTATCTTTATTAAGTTGTGTGTTATGAGATAAAGTGCAGCCTGTAGCTTTAAGGAAAATTTTGCACGGTCGGCTTCTCCTCTCACCATATGATGGTGGGTGTGTAAGACCAGACATTTTGTCTATAAGGCTGGCTGTGATCAGCCACTTAACTTAAAGGCCTCGGATCTGGGAAGTGGACACAGGACTTAGGACCCTCCTCTTCAGTTAGACAAAGTGTACCCTCCAGTGCAGCTGGGCATTGAGCATTGTATGTAGACAGGCATTCTGAATGCTTTTTTTAGTAAATTGTAATGTAAAGTGATAAGAATATGTCTGCTTATGTAGCAATAGTGCCATGTGGATAAACAGCCATTTTCCTGCTAAGATAACTAGCATCAATGGAAAATGAACGTGTGTAAGCCTCTTGCTGCAGCATGCTAAAATGGGTAAATTTTAGTTGCTATTTATATTTTTGGTGGTTCCTTTACTATTGCAATGTGTTGGATGTAACTGTTTATCTCACATGTATATTTCCCGTCTCTTGGTGATTGTGTAAATATAGGTTGACACATATATCCCTGTGCAGGGCAGCTTCAGAGCTGGGGTTAGATTTAAACTCTTCATAAACGATTCTTCTGAACCAAACTGAATTAGTTATGAGATAGGCTACCCGATTTAAATCGGGTAGCCTATCTCCTATAATGTTGTGAGAATTCAAGTTTACATCTAACAGACCAAGGAACTCTAAAATAAGACAAACTATTTACTGAGGAAAGATAAGATTTAGAATAACACGATATTCACCATTAATCATTATGGGCTTGATCCAAAGCCCACTGAAGTAATATAAAGGCCTAAGTGTGAAAGAATTGCAAACTTTTGCAGAGTGCCAACTAGTTAATTTTAGTTAGGCAACTTTGGGCTGTGACAGTATGCTCCCATTAATGTATATTTTACATTGTAATAACTACCCATATGACTGTCAATGCTAATTGAACCCATGTATTGAAAAATATAGTATGACAGAACAAAAATTAAGTTGTAAAAAGTCAACTTTGAAATGTTTAGTGCTGGTTGTTCTTCGATATTCATACAAGATGGCACTTTTACAGGGGTAGCCAAGAAAATTAGTGCATTCAAAGAAATAAGAATGTCAAAAACATTTATTCTCTGGAACTATCACTCTTACAGATTTAGACCTCCAAATGTGCGGGGGGGGGGAGGGGGGAAGAAGGTATTTTAAAGCTAATCAGGAGCTGCAGATGTTGAAAATCAGGTTCCTTATTTAGGTTCCTAAATATAGATTTCAGTGGCTAATTGTAGTTAGTCAAATTTTAAAATTTTGGCCTTATATTTCATTTCAATTGCTTTGGACTATTTAGTGTAAAATTATAAATAAATGTGATAACATTGATTTAAAAAAAAAATCCCACTAGTGAAAACAAGAGACAGGAATCATTAAATAGAGATAAAAGAAAAAAAATCAGTCTCAGCCACATAGTTATCATAAAGAAGATTCAACATTGGTAAAATGAGTATGCTGTAGAACAGGGGTAGGCAACCTATGGCACGTGTGCCAAAGGCGGCACGCGAGCTGATTTTCAGTGGCACTCTCACTGCCCGGATCCTGGCCACCGGTCCGGGGAGCGCTGCATTTTAATTTAATTTTAAATGAAGCTTCTTAAACATTTTAATAACCTTATTTACTTTACATACAACAATAGTTTAGTTATATATTATAGACTTATAGAAAGAGACCTTCTAAAAACATTAAAATGTATTACTGGCACACAAAACCTTAAATTAGAGTGAATAAATGAAGACTCGGCACACCACTTCTGAAAGGTTGCCGGCCCCTGCTATAGAAAGATGTATCAAGGGATTCAGTTAATTGATAACACAGAGGTGAGGAAAGTCAACATCAGGAATCAGTAGAGAAATCAAAGAGGAAAAACAAGAAAAAAAAGAGCAGTGAGGTGGATAAGCCATGTGACTTTTTCCTTTTATTTATCTATATTTGTAACAATCCTCATTTGGCATCTGGTTAGGGAGCATGGCCTAGTGGTCACAGCCACAACTTCTGACTGTCAAGGGGGTTGTGGGGAGAGGAGCTGGGCCCTCCTACTCCAACAGGCTCCAACCCAGGGCCCTTTGGGTTATCAGTAATCTGGCAACCAAGGCTGTCCTCCCTGGGCCTCTTCCTCTCGTCCCCACCCCGGGTCAGCTTAGTGCAAGGTGTTCCCCTGGTGGAAAAATCCAAACCACAATAAATAAGAGGGGGGTTACCCATGTCCAAGATCCACAGGATACTTCCCTCTCTGATTTTCTCTGGATTCTCCCCCCCCCGCCCAGAGAGGGCCCCTTTGAGCAGCTGTATCAGAGTCTTAGGCTTCTCTCTGCTGCTGGAGCTGTGGGCTGCAGGTCTGCTCACCTGCAGGTCTACCACCTAAATGAGCGAATTCCCTGCCTTTTAATTCCTCCAGCAGATGAATCATTTGCTCCAGGTGTGGCAGTGTGGGGCTGGCTGAGCCCAAAATAATCCCTTAACCACTTGTTGCCCAGTGTGGGGTTTGTATACCCCATCAAAATATTACACAATCATTTTATTTCTCGGGGAATTATCCAAGTGAGATTGGCTTCTTTAAAAGTGTTGCACTGAAGAAGAATTTGAAAGGATATATTTATACTTTCTACCACATTAGAACTTCACATAGCTGTATCTGGACTTTTAGAAAACTGGCAAAAACTATCATATGTGAGGGGTAGGTACGATCCTGGATTGCCTTATTCTGTCTCTAAGGAGAATTGATCATTTGGTGTCTCTTGAACACTGAGAAGGGGGCAACCCAGATCCAGGAGGGAGCAGGAGAGTGGGCATTTAAACACTGTTGCCAGCTCTCATGATATCATCACTTTCTTTCTTTCTTTCTGCAAGTTTCTAGCCCTTATGTCTGAACAGAAAAGCTTGAAAAATGAACCCTAAATGTTTCAGCACCCAAAGGCAAATGAAAATAAGCCAGAATTTAATATTTGTAAAGGGTCATGATTTTGTGTAGCTTGATTCAGGAATTTTGATTGATTGGGTTTGGCAATACTTATTGCATATTGGGGGTGGAGGGAAAGGAAGGAGGTGATCCTGGACCCAGAGTTGAGGTGGGTGTTTGAAAGAATGGGGAGGGGAGCAGAAAATGGGTAATTTCTTATTGCTCTAGGCTCCTGAAAAAACATACAATCATTTCAGCCCATCCACTGAGCTCTGCAACTGAAATTTTCACACTTCTTCTAATGGGTCCTTTATTGAACACTTCTCAGAATATATGATTGAAATTCTTCCTCCCTTTCATGAGGCTAGACACCATTCTATAACTTTGATTTCAGTTTTCTGTACAGTTTTTCTTCCTTTTAACCAAGAAACCTCTTCATTTCTCTAAGCACTTTCTATACCTGACACGAGGATTCATTTATTGTTATTTTGTCTGCTTTAGGATGCTGATCTAGAGAGGGACTAAGCACCTGCAACTCCCACAGAGTTTTGCAGCAACACGAAGAGAGCACCATTTATATCTAATGCATTTTTTCTAGTTTTGGAAGGGAGCAAAGTTGTGGGGAGTGTTAAATTGCTCCATATATGAAAACTGGACTATAAAGATCAAGCAAACACTTTTCAATCTAATCTAATATGCCTGTGGACATTATGAATGTGTTAGAAACATTCATACAAGTTCTAAATTTATTTAGATTTCATATTTTCCATTCATGAAACAGCTTAAAATCAGGCACCATAATTTTGGAGGGGTACTCTTTTATTGTACATGGGAAATTGCTCTCCTGTGGTATGTGGGCCTTGGTATCTCCCAGTCTATTCATAATGGCAAGAATAGTCAGGAAGTAGAATCTTTATAACTTCCTGTGTGACCTTGGGCAAGTCACTTAATCTCTCTAGTTTCCAATCTATAGAATAGGGATAATCAAAGCATTTCTTCCACACTTTCTTCATCTTGTCTATATAGACTCTAAGGTCTCTGGGGAAGGATTGGGTTTCTATATCTCTTTAAGGCATGTAGCTTAACTGGTCCCTGTCCTTGGTTGAGGGCTCTAAGGTACTAATGTGTTACAAATTATGAATTATTATTAGTATTTTTAAGCAGTTATTTAAAGTTCTTCTGTTCATGAGACTGATTTCTTAACTTTTAACAATAAAAAGATATAGTGAATTAGAAATGTGATTTCTTTTTAAGTGTCTGTATCTATTTTTAGGAATCATGTTAGTTAGGACCGGAATCAAGTAAAGTTTCTCAGTGAAGTCAATTTGGCAAACTAGTGTGCTTAAAAAAAATTGTGTGTGTGTATAGTACCATATATACTTGTTTGTAAGCCGAATATTTTTGGTAAAAAAGTGACGCATCAAAGAGCGGGAGTCGGCTTATAAACGGGTCTACACCAAAATGTGATGATTTTAAACTCTATGGAATCACTGAATTGAATATCTAATGCATTGTCGTTTTGTTTACCTGGAGCATCTGCAGGCATGGAGCCCCTCAGCTCCCTGTGGCCGCGGTTCGCCATTCCCAGCCAATGGCAAACCGTGGCCACTGGAAGCTGAGGGGCTCCGTGCCTGTGAACGCTCCAGGAAAACAAAACACCCAGGTCCACTAGCAGCTTACCCTAACGGGCCAGGAGCCAAAGTTTGCCAACCCCTGAAATATAGGGTCGGCTTATGAAAGGGTCATGCAGTTTTTGCTATTTTTACCTATCCATCTTGGTGGGTCAGCTTATAAACGAACAGGCTAATCAATGAATATATACGGTAATTTAATTTACATAAACTGTATTATTTATTGTTATTTAACATTTATATTGTGGTACAGTTTATAGGCCACAACCAGGTTCTGAGGCCGCATTGTACTAGATGCTGTATAAACATATACAAAAAGGCAATTCCTGTCCCTCAGAGGGCTTGCCATCTAAAAGACAAGATAAAATAGATCTATGAGACGAACAAGTAGGTTAAGGTAGAATGGGGGTGATGGGATAAGAAATAAATATTCTTAGCCATCAGTAGAGTCATCAGTTTTCCACCTGCCTAATCATCATCAAATTGCAATTTACTAATAGTTCATCAGGTTTTGAAATATTTTAAAACTGCATGCAGTTTACAGCAAGTATGTGACAGGTAGCCAGAGATAGAAAACATGTTACTGTCGTGGTAGCAAGAGAGATTCAAGGTATCATTTTAGATATAATAATCTTCTTTATGATGATTATGTTGCTGAAACTAATATTTAGTTTTGTTTTACCACTATATATATATAATTGCACTAAAAATAATTCATAGTTCAGGAAAGACGTTAAAACTATATAAAATGATATTAATTACCTGAAGCAATATTTTTAAAACTGAGTTCAATTAAGTAGTATTAGTACTTTAGTACTATTAGTAGTAATTCTTTAGTAGTATTAGCTGTATGTATAAAATAGACTCCAGATTGGATAACCATTATTGGCTAAATAATGATCTCCCAAGATATTTTTTAATGGAAATAGTTCTGAAAAGATCAAACTTAAAAAAAATAGTTAAACTAGAAACTCTCTGCTGAGCCCAGTAGGATTCATTTAAACTGAAATGTATCTGAACCTGTGTGTTCTGTGCAAGGCCATAAAAGGTGACTATAGCGATGGGACGACTCAGCGGTGCAGCGCTTCCTGATGGTCGTCCAGGGATTAGCTCAACTCCAGCTTCAGAGCACCCTCTGCTGGCCAGTGTGTCACCTGCCACTGGCCCCATGTCCCTCCCGGACCCCGGTGCCCCTTTACCTTGGGGTTCTGCCCCAGCAGTACCCCCACACTCTGGGTCTCCCCTCCCAGGGAAACCCCCAACCCTCTCACCCACCTTGCTTCAGCGGCTACTGCCAGTCGTCATCTAGCCCCTGATCACTGGGGCAGACTGAAGTCTGCAATGGCCACTCATCATTAGCAAGGGGTTAGAACCTGCTGCCTCTGCCTAACCCCGGGCTGCACCTCTGCAACCCCAATACCTGTGTAGGCCTTCACCAAAGCCTGCAGCCTGGGGATTTACCCGGCTGGAGCTCCCCAACTCCCTTGCCCTATTCCCCAGCACTGCTCCAGTTTGAGGTTCCGTATGTTCCCCAGCAGCTAGGCCCTCTCCCTCCAGGGCTGGAGAGAGACTCCTCCAGCTTCTGGCCCATAGTCCTCTGATCAGGGCCAGCTGGGCCCTAATTGAGCTGGCCAGAGCTGTGGCTGCTACTCCAATCAGCCTAGCTTGGCTGTTTTAACCCCTTTTCCCCAGCCGGAGCCCTCTCCAGGGCTGCTTTTACTATTGGCTCCCCAGGGCAGCCCAGTTCCAGGACTGTTTTAACCCCTTCAGGGCCGGAGCGGGATGACCACCCTGATACAGTGACAAATATTGTCTCTATATCAGGTTAGCCTGTTCTACTGCACGGTTAGTTGGCATGCAGAGCACATTTTTGATCAGTAGTCCCAGGACAAGCAGGGTGAAGTGGGAGTGTGGTGTGGTGTGGAGAAAGAAAGGAAAGCACATGCTGAGGCTTTTTACACCTACAGTTTATGGGATAGTCAATTTTTTGGTAGCCTTGACCCTTACTTCAGACAGACTAGATCTGAAGAAACACCTCTCTGTTCGGGAATGGATGTTTTCCACTGTTTATGAAAAGTGACATGAAAACTTATAGTGTCACATAAGTGATTATTATATAGCAATAATAATTGGGGGCAGGGTGTGTGTTGTGGCAAAGTGTCCTGTAGCTTGGACTTTGGTAAAGCCTGATCTAAAACCCAGTGAAATCAAAGGGAGTCTTTCTGTTTTTATTCACTGGGCTCTGGAACAGACTCATAATAAATTTTCCTTTTCGTAGTACCATGGCAATGACAAAACACAGCAACTGAGACTTCAGTCCACGTATCACAGCTACTTTAACAAAGCAACTCTGTTAAGCAGCTTTCGTGGTAGCATTGTGTGTGCTGTTCTCAAATAAAAATGAAGAACTGGGTCATGCAGCAGGAGCACAAATGTCTCCTGCTGTTAGCGGGTCCACTGTCCTGAGTAACATATGAAATTGGGTGTGCAGTTATTGCCAACGTATATGCAAATTGCATAATTGTGCATTCTAATAGATTGAGTTGGCTATTTGTGGGTGCAGTAGTTTTCAGTTTTGTCATTTAATTGGGGTCATCGTTGATAATTAAATGCTTTACATTTATAAAATATCTGACTTGTGTGCAGCTTTGGAGTTAATGAGATAGCAGTCTTTTTTAAAAATAATTTCCCAGAATTCCCTTATTCCTTTACCCACACATTTTGTGTGTGTGTGTGTGTGTGTATGCACTATATGGAATCTATGCAATATTTTGAACTTAATCTCCATATCTCATCCATTCCAATTCTTCTCATTGGAAAGAGTATAACACCCTATAATTTTACTCTCCACTGGACTAAAATAATTTCTGAATTTAGATTATTCTAAATCATTAGCAAGATTTATTTTCTCCACTACACATACAGTACTTTGTTCGAATACAACTCACTGCTACTCTGTTGGGAAAAATAGTTCAAAACACTTAGTTAGCCAGTTGCAAAAATGTAGCAACCATGCGTAGACAATGGGTAGAAGGGAATCTGGCACTGTGACTCCTCTTTGATTTTCCCTAATACCACATTCACTAGCTATAGCTGATGGTACTCAATTCTTGCTTTAATGTGTGTTTTGCTGTTTAATATTGTACAGGTAAAAATCTCAGAATCCAGGTTATATAAAATGCATAAGAGACTGGAGATAATATAGTAGGGATACAAAGGGTCAGAAGGACTGGCTTGGGAATAGGCTTTATTCATGTTGGGGAGGACGGATATCCCTTAACAAGAATATTATATTCAACTCAACTAAATGTTTTAATTTTCAAATTGTTGTTGTACTTAAAGCAAGCATATTACACGTATAATTAAAAGAACATTAACATAACCTGAAACAACTTCCTACACGGACCTTAGTTTATACTTTACATTTGGCAAGATTTATGCTAATTCTCTAATTTACATAGAGTTAAAATCTGAGGAACCCTTTCTTCTCCATGTAATTGTGTCAAACTAAGAAGGCTGCATTAGTGTGTCTGTTCACCTTATTGTCTGACCATAAGGAAAACTGGACCCGGTGCATCTGTAACCCATCAATTAGTATGTATTACAGGTCCCCATCTGTGACGATCCACAGAGGATATGAGTTATTACAGCCTCCAGCTATAAAAGGTTGGGTTTTTTTAGCTCAAGCTGCAGCAACTCGTGCTTTTAGCCCTGGAAGCCCCCAGTTCAATCCCCAGTATGTCAGCCAAGATGGTAGCCATCACATAAGTGTAAATTGTCCAGGATTCAAATCGAACCTTTGAGCAGAGGACGTATGTAACTCACTGGTGAGTGTGTATTTCAGGTCCTTGTCCCCTTGTTCCAATCCATATGAGCTGTTATAACACCCACCTACAGGGCTTTAGATAAAGATTTAGTAGCTGATGTGTTTAGCTTGGAAATCCCTGGTTCAGTCCCTGGTTCACTGTCAAACATAAGTTTGAGCTAAATAGCTAAGGCACTGTAGCTGAGGACTGTAACAATTCATACCTTCTGTGGATTAGCACAGAAGGGGACCTATAACACACACTCATCAGTGGGGTACACATAAAGTATGGAAGAGAGAAGTTGCATCTGCTACATGGTTGGGAGTTGTAGAACTCAGGAGGGGCACTTATGTAAGTGAGCTCCCTGTGCATGCAGATGGTGTATCCTGGTCATATCTCTCTCCTCACTGAGGTATGACGGCTTACTCTACCCCTCCCTCAGTAACCCCCTCTGGCTAACTAGGGTGAAAGGAGGACAGAATAAATTAATTTCACTTTCAAATAAATGTAATAAAATAGTTTGTCTGTAAAATAAATTCAATTAGCTTAACTGACTACCAAGCAATTCTAGTGGTGGCATTCCTGAGACATTGGTAGTATAGTAAACAAAACAGGTTCAGTGATAGTGATCCGACCTTATAATGAATTTTCAGTCCCACACGAAGGTACACCAGGCTAATATTACTTTTTCAATTATTGAATATAACTTAAGGCTCATGAAAGAAATGCAACTGTAAGAGTTTTTTGTACACAGATACAGGTGAGCAACCGTTTTCATGTTCTCTCTGCAGGTACTAGTGCAGAGTGTGGAGTGGAAGATACGTCTGAGGGAACAGAGCAGAAGGAGACTCCACTGATTGGAAGGCATGAGATGCGCCGTCCTAGGGATGGGGGTTCCACGACCACCACTCCCAGGAGGAGGAGGAGGGTGGTGGTGGTCGGGGACTCTCTCCTCAGGGGGACTGAGTCATCTATCTGCCGCCCTGACCGGGAAAACCGAGAGGTGTGCTGCTTGCCAGGGGCTAGGATTCAAGATGTGACGGAGAGACTGCCGAGACTCATCAAGCCCTCGGATCGCTACCCCTTCCTGCTTCTCCACGTGGGCACCAATGATACTGCCAAGAACGACCTTGAGCGTATCACTGCAGACTACGTGGCTCTGGGAAGAAGGATAAAGGAGTTTGAGGCGCAAGTGGTGTTCTCGTCTATTCTCCCTGTGGCAGGAAAAGGCCAGCGTAGAGACCGTCGAATCGTGGAAGTCAACGAATGGCTACGCAGATGGTGTCGGAGAGAAGGGTTTGGATTCTTCGACAATGGGATGGTCTTCCAAGAAGAAGGATTGCTTGGTAGAGACGGGCTCCACCTCACGAAGAGAGGGAAGAGCATCTTTGCAAGCAGGCTGGCTAACCTAGTGAGGAGGGCTTTAAACTAGGTTCACCGGGGGAAGGAGACCAAAGCCCTGAGGTAAGTGGGAAAGTGGGATACTGGGAGGAAGCACAAGCAGGAGACCGCAAGAGGGGAGGACTCCTGTCTCAGACCGAGAAAGCGGGACAATCAGCGAGTTATCTCAAGTGCCTATACACAAATGCAAGAAGCCTGGGGAANCCTCTGGCTAACTAGGGTGAAAGGAGGACAGAATAAATTAATTTCACTTTCAAATAAATGTAATAAAATAGTTTGTCTGTAAAATAAATTCAATTAGCTTAACTGACTACCAAGCAATTCTAGTGGTGGCATTCCTGAGACATTGGTAGTATAGTAAACAAAACAGGTTCAGTGATAGTGATCCGACCTTATAATGAATTTTCAGTCCCACACGAAGGTACACCAGGCTAATATTACTTTTTCAATTATTGAATATAACTTAAGGCTCATGAAAGAAATGCAACTGTAAGAGTTTTTTGTAATTACTATCTATCTTGGTAAATTTAGCATCCAAAACTCATTCATTTTCATATGAATTAATGGTTACTGTTTTGATTCCAAGATTAAAAAGGGCTTGGCTTTGTATATTTTACTTACTGATGTTTAATTGGCCTTGTTTGACCAATTAAACATTGTTGTGGCAGACATCCTCTGTTTTGCATTTTCCTTAAAAGTTTTCTTTTTTGTTATGTTCTTCCTAAGTTACAAGCAGTATATATCTGGCATCACATTTAAAATTTTTGGATTACAGAAGATGTTATAGGGTATATTTATGCTTGTTGTAAATGATGGGCAGTTCTGACAATTTTCCATTAAAAATATCTGATCTTATGAAGATAGCTACTGAAGGACTTCAACATCTTTAGGTTGATCAGCATTCCATTTATTTTTTATATGGAATAGCAATCTACTTCTGTATTACAATGCGTTGTTCAATTTTTAAAGTCCATACATATTCATAGATGACCACTGTATTTTGTTCTATTATTACTGAAGATACTAACTCAGATGTATTTGTGAGCTAGATCATCAGCTGATACAATTGACATATCTTCATTGAAGTCAATGGAGCTGGCCAATTTTCATCATCACTACATGGTCTTCTGCGCTCTATTCCTTTTAGCATCACACAGTTTCTTGTGAGCATACTATAGCAGACATTGCTTTGTCACCAGGGAGCTGCACGCTGGCTCCAAACACGTGCTGATACACCCAGTCTCAGTTAAGG
Source organism: Platysternon megacephalum (assembly GCA_003942145.1). Taxonomy (NCBI): domain Eukaryota; kingdom Metazoa; phylum Chordata; order Testudines; family Platysternidae; genus Platysternon; species Platysternon megacephalum. Next base: position 20,465,385 of record QXTE01000007.1, read on the forward strand.
AGGTTTATTCTTTTATAACAAAGGTTAAACAAACAAACAAAGCAATCTTAAGTCAATACCTGGTCCCCAGCCTTCAGGGCCACCCTTCCTATGGGTCTCTGACAGTACAGTTCCTGACAGCTTCCTAGCCTCAGCTCCCCACTTAGAACAGCAGCCAAAGGGTTGCTTCCCTGAGCCCCGCTTCCTCCAGAGACTCACCACTGGAGTTAGCTCCCCTCCAGTGTGACCTTTGCTGTCCAGGGCTCAGCCTGCCTCAGTATTTCCTTCTCAGTTGCCCAGTAGTAGCCCTTTATAAAACCAGATGTATCCCAGCCCCCATTAATTAGGTAAATTAGGCTCACCTGCTACAGTCCAGGGGAGCTTGACTCAGTCTATCCACAGAGACCAGCTACCCAGTGACATGCATAAAATACATATTGATTAAGTAGTTTTAGTTAACCATGTACCCATACCTTATATGCAGTCATTCAATCACGAGTTATTGAGCTACATACAAAAATCAGTTGAAATTGTATGGCCTGTGTTATACAGGAGGTCAGACTACATTATTGTAATTCTTCTTTCTGGTCTTAAAAATCTATGAGTACCATGTTTCTCATAAATCTGTTGAACTGGAATTGCATAGCTAAAGTACATGCTCAGGAATTCTTATAAATTTACAAGTCTTAATAATCAAAATATAATATAAAGTAAGATAAATAATAAAATAAATAATAAAATTAAGAAATCACATATGGTCAAAACTAAATAAAAACTAAATTAGAAATTACCCTTCCTACCCCATGTGTTAGATGGCTTTCCCTTCACCTTCGCCCCTGGTTCTTGTCATGTAGACAGAAAGAAGAAGACCAGAAGTCTGAAGTGCAAACAATGCGATGTTTATTGGGGTTAGTTTCCAATCAAGCATATTACGAAGCCCTTCACATCAGTGGGGCTTATCTCTATATGCTGATACAGTCTGTTCCCCAGTGTTCCGTTCCCAGCTCTGATGCCTCAGAGCTTTTACCCCGTGTCCCCCTTCCCAGCTCTGATGCCGCAGAGCATTTTCCCCTTGTCCCCTTCCCAGCTCTGACGCCGCAGAGCCTTGCCTGTGTCCCTGTTCCCTATTCTTTGTTCCTGTTCCTGCCCCCTTAGCAAACATGATTCCAATTCCCCTTCCCCCCTTCCTCTTTGACCCCAGTTGATATAGTAATATTCTCAGCTATACCTTAACCAATCATTTTATTGAAATTTATCTAACCAATCCCAATTGTAACATAATTCTCTAACCAATTATATCCCACTACCCTAATTAATTTACAACTAGCAAAATTAATTATACAGCAGACAGAAACAATTAGAGAACCAGACAGATTAACAGTAGAAAAGTGGGGCCCATCAAGATAAAACATACAGAAACGAGGGTTTCACAACCACAGCCATTGATAAGTGATTTCTTGGACAGGATGCTATCAAACTACGTTTTCTTTAACCATCTTAAGATCTATTTCTTTATCTGGTCATGGCAGGAACTATCAGGACAGGATCATCTTCCTAACAGCCCAATACCACCTTATTTCAATGTGACTGGTTTGGAATGTGAGGATGTGACCATACGCTTCCCAGCTTATGGCTGCCTCTGCTGCTTACCCAAAGGCCTTAGCCTAAGAACAAAGCCTCAAACTATCCTAGTGAGAGAAGGCCCAGACCCAGGCACACTGTGATTTTGATTCTTTGTTTTTATACCTCTATAACCAACTAAGTGATAAAAATACACCTAAGTTCTTTAAGTATAGGCCTTTGCAAGCAGGCCTGAATATCTATATTCTAACACCATGAACTGCTACAGGCTGGGGACTGACTGGCTAAGTGGCAGTTCTGGATGAGAAGCTGGATATGAGTCAACAGTGTGCCCTTGTTGCCAAGAAGGCTAATGGCATATTGGGCTGCATTAGTAGGAGCATTGCCAGCAGATCGAGGGAAATGATTATTCCCCTCTTCCACATCTGCAGTATTGCATCTAGTTTTCAGCCCCTCACTGTAGAAAGGATGTGGACAAATTGGAGAGAGTCCAGCGGAGTGTAACGAAAATTACTTATGAGGAGAGGCTGAGGGAACTGGGCTTATTTAGTTTGCAGAAAAGAAGCATGAGGGGGGATTTGATAGCAGCCTTCAACTACCTGAAGGGGGGTTCCAAAGAGGATGGATCTAGACTGTTCTCAGTGGTGGCAGATGACAGAACAATGAGCAATGGTCTCAAGTTGCAGTGGAGGAGGTCTAGGTTGGATATTAGGAAAAACTATTTCACTAGGAGGGTTGTGAATCACTGGAATTAGTTACCTAGGGAGGTGGTGAAATCTTCATCCTTAGAGGTTTTTAAGGCCCAGCTTGACAAAGCCCTGCCTGAGATGATTTAGTTGGTGTTGGTCCTCCTTAGAGCAGAGGGTAGGACTAGATGACCTCCTGAGGTCTCTTCCAACCCTAATCTTCTATGATTCTGTGATTCTACTAATGATAATTTAGAGCCAAGCCCTGTCTCTCTCTCACACACACAGACACAAATATGCAATTAGTGTTTCAAAGTTCATTCTAATTTCCTTTGAATTTCTCCAGTAGGTATACAGATACTTTGTAATCATATTCTTAGGTTAGTTTTATGTTAATGTTAGAATAAAGGTCAACACTTAAGTTATAAATCACATGTTTAGTATAGTCCTAAAGGCAACTTTCAAAAGTGTTCTTACCTAATAAGCACAGGTAAGTAAGAAAAATTACTGTCCCTCTTCCACAGTTTTGGCCTATAACTGCCACTGTCTGTGAAGTGGTCATTGGATTGCACAGTACATAATTAGTTTGCATCTTTTATGGCTGCTTTAATGCTTGTAACTATCTCAAGAGTCTTATCAAGATTTAATTTTTTCTCCATTAACAAGCTCTCTCATTCTTTCTCTCAAGTTGGAGATATTTGTCTTTTCAACTATTTGATCATGAATCATTTAATCAGCGAGGCTAACAAAATTGCATGTAAAAACTAATTTGTACAATGCACTTACCTACTTTTCATTTGGTTCTCTGGAGTTTTACACTCTGCAATAGAAATAATAATTCTCTGCCAAAATATGTCATCGGGCCAAGTATTTCATAGAATCCTAGAAGTGTAAGACTGGAAGGGATCTCGAAAGGTGATCTAGTCCAGTCCCCTGCACTTAAGGCAGGATTACGTAATAACTAGATCATTCCTGACAAGTTTTTGTCTAATCTGTTCTGAAAAAGCTCCAGTGATGGAGATTCCACAACTTCCCTAGGCAATTTGTTCCAGTGCTTAACTACCCTGACAGTTAGGAAGTTTTTCCTAATGTCCAAACTAAATCTCTCTTGTTGCAATTTAAGCCTTTTCCTTCTTGTCCTATCCTCAGAGGTTAAGGAGAACAATTTTTCATCTTCCTCCTTGTAACAATCTTTCATGTATTTCAAAAGCTGTTATCATGTTCCCCATTTGTCTGCAATTCCTCAGACTAAACAAACCCAGGTTTTTTTTCAATCTTTCCTCAAAGGTTATGTTTTCTAGAACTTTAATCATTTTTGTTGCTCTCCTCTGAACTTTCTCCAATTTGTCCACATCTTTCCTGAAATGTGGCACCCAGAACTGGACATAATACTCCTGCTGAGGTCTTATCAGCACGGAGCAGAGTGGAAGAATTACTTCTCGTGTCTTGCTTACAACACTCCTGGTATTACATCCCAGAATGATGTTTGCTTTTTATACAACAGTGTTACACAGATGACTCATATTTAGCTTGCGATCCGCTGTGACCCCCTAATCCCTTTCTGCAGTACTCCTTCCTAGGCAGTCATTTCCCGTTTTGTAGGTGTGCAACTGATTGTTAAGTGGAGTACTTTCCATTTGTCCTTATTGAATTTCATCCTATTTACTTCAGACCCTTTCTCCAGGAAGTCCAGATCATTTTTAATTTTAATTCTATCCTCCAAAGCACTTGCAATCCCTCCCAGCTTGGTATCATCCACAAAATTTATAAGTGTACTCTCTATGCCATTATCTAAATTGAACAATGATAATAATAATGTATTAAGTACGTCAACTGCTTTGTCATTGGTTATAAAATCAGGAAGGGCAGCTGTGTCCTTTGTCTGTCCTACCCCAAATAATGCAGCAGAAGTAGGTGTGCAATGGATCCTAAGGAGCAGAACTTGATGATATTGAAAATGAACCAGAGCTTTCCCATGACTGGTTAGATTCATCCATTTGTTAAATTCTGGGTGCCCATAACAATTTCAAAGGGATTCCTTTGTTTATGTTATGGCTACCATCCTGTATGATAGGAAAAGAGAATAGTTGGAGAAGGTAGACAAAAATTTACATCAACAGTGCCTTCCTAGGAACTCCTAGTTATCAAATTCACAGGCTAAAAGTACACATATTTTCTGAATGGCATCAGTGGTGAGGGTACAGTAGCAGCTCTATATTGAGGAATTGTTTGTTAACAGTTGTGTTAGCAATGTGGACTGGATAGACTGGATGTTGCAGCCAGCCTTATGAAGTCACAAAACTATGACATTAGCAAAAACTATGCCACCTATTAATAGTGGTTTGCTCTTCTGTGATGGGGCTCAGATTCTTGGTCCTGATCTATTGATTCTGTAGTCAGTATGACTACAGCAAGAGCAATGTTAACAGCAATCTCTTTGGGTGGCTAAGGAAAAAGCATTAACTGCCTCTAAAGGGAGCACATTGCTGTCCTCCTTTGCTAGGAAGATGGTGACTATGCTGTGGGGTCTCAAAGTTGTTTGTGGCATACTTCTAAGTGGGAAATATGGAGAAACAGGAGAATGCAGGAACCCTATATCACATGTAGCTAGCTATAGACTTATAACCAATAGCCAGATACAAAAATCTCTTCATTAATGCCTCATGACTAAGGCTATGTTTTAGACATGGATATTTTTAGTAAAAGTCATGGACAGGTCACGGGCAGTAAACAAAAATTCACAGGTTGTGTGATAAATGAAATTGCGGGGGTAGCTCCCTTTTATGGACACCCAGCCAGCCAGTTAGCTATAAATCCCTCTTGGTAGTTGTTCTCTACTTGCTTTACCTGTAAAGGGTTAAAAAGTCTCCCTGCATAGGTAAAAGGAAGGGAGTGGGCACCTGACCAAAAGGGCCAATGGGAAGGCTAGAACATTTTAAAATTGGAAAAAAAGCTTCCCCTTTGTCTATCTGTGTTGTTCTCCCCGAGAGAAAGGACAGAGCAGCTATGCTGTAAGAGCTTGGGCCAGGTATGAAAAAACCTCAGATCATACCTAGAAACTACTCATTTAAAACCCCCAGATATGTAAGTAGATCAGGAAATGTCTAGGAAGACACAGTTAGGTTTATTTCTTTTTCTCTCTTTATCCTCTGTGCTAACCCCAGGTGCTTTTGTTTGGCTTGTAACCTTTAAGGTGGACCTCAAGAAAGCTATTCTCGATTCTTAATTTTTGTATTTGCTTTTTTTAAATCTAGCAATAGCCTGAGTTTTCAGATGTATTTTTTTTCTTTTTTTTAAATAAAATTTACCTTTCTTAAGAACAGGATTGGAGTTTTGTGTCTTAAGAGGTTTGTGTACATGTTGTTTAATTAGCTGGTGGCAACAGCTGATTTCCTTTGTTTTCTTTCTCAGCTCTTCTCCGGGGGGTGGTGGTGAAAGGGCTTGAGGGTACCCACAGGAAGGAATTCCCAAGTTCTCATTCCTGGGTTCTCAATGGGGTTTTTGCACTTGGGTGGTGGCAGCATCTACCCATTCAAGGTCAGAGAAAAGCTGTTACCTTGGGAGTTTAATACAAGCCTGGAGTGGCCAGTATTAATTTTTAGAATCCTTGAGGGGCCCCACCTGCTGCACTCGAACTACCAAGAGGGGTTTATAGCTAACAGGCTGGCTGGATGTCCATAAAAGAGAGTTCCCCTCTCCCTTTAATTTATCACAGCCTGTGACTTGTCCATGACTTGTACTATATACCCCTGACTAAATCTTGGGGAGGGGAGCAGAGCGGGGGCCACCATCAGGTGCTTGAGGGAAGGCAGCCAGGGGGAACGCTACAGATGCTGGGGGGGTATCTCAGGGAGGCGCCAAGGATGCTGGAGCGGGCTGAGACCTCTACTGGTGTTGCGGGGGGGCCCATGGCCCAGGACCTCCGCTGGTGCTGGAGGGGGAGGCGGCAGCGCGCAGTCCAGGACCCTCACTGGTGCTGGGGTGGAGGGTTTGGCAGGGCTGGTAGGCTCCCTACTCAGCTCTGTGCCTCCTCAGAAGCGGCAACATCCCTCAGCTCCTAGGTGGAGGCGCGACCACACAGCTCTGCACACTGCCTCCTCCCCGAGCGCTGGCTTCACAGCTCCCATTGGCCCTCGCCAATGGGAGCTGCAGAGGCGGTGCGTGCAGGTGGAGGCAGCATGCAGAGCCCCCTGTCCACACCTCCCCTTAGGAGCCAAGGGATGTCACTGCTTCCAGGGAGCCCCACTGAGATAGCACCACCTAGAGCCCTCACCCCCTCATGTGCCCAAACTCCCAGCCCTGCCCCCTGCCCCCACTCCTGCTGCTGCTGGGGAGGAGGGTTGGTGGCCACTGCAGAAGTCACAGACATCATGAAAAGTCACGGAATCCATGACATCCATGACCTCCGTGACAAACTCACTGCCTTACTCATGACTATAGCATCTCCCTATATTATATTTAAAAGCTCATTTGTAGCTAATCTTTTTAAATCTCAAAGGTGGTAAAATGCTGAATCCCTTGGACATTGTAAACTTGTAACTTGCTTGGCACTCAACAGGTTAATGGCAATGGGATGACAGACTTAATTTGTTGTACATCATGATAAATGTACTTTTTAATATAGTAGTCACATATTTAAAAGAACTGTTAGTGATTATAATGCCTTGCCTCTTTATTCTACCTGAAAATCCAGAGCAGATATATTATTTTGGACCAAAATGTGGAGCGTGTATTAGACACATTGTAGAACAGCTTATTGGTAAGCGCTGTGCAGCATGGGTTGAGCTTGACAGATGAAATGTAGGCTTCTTTTTTAACCTGATCATTGTTCCTATTTTTAGCAAATAGGATTTAAACACCTGCTTCGCTCTTTCATAATTTCAACATCTGTGGAAGGCTTCTTGTGCTTTGTCATTTAGTAAAAGGCCCTAGTGATAGTCTCTGACTGCGTCATTTATCATTGTAACACCTGGTACTGCATTTTGAGCTGATTGTTTCAAAGATGCAGCTTACTTGGAATACATCTTTGAGTTCAATGGATGATTTTATGCATTGTCTACAATGTCTTGCTTTGTGGTGATAGCAAAATCTGTATTTAAGATATTCATCAAACTCTAAGTAATAAAACATTTTGTAGTAGGCCTCAGTCCTTAAATGAAGATACTCTCCTTTTTTTCAACAGAGACTGAAAACCTGCATAGAGCTCCTCTCAGAAGTGTCTCAATTATATGATATGTAGCAGTTAATATTCAACAGTAGTCAATATTTCTAAACTGCTAAGGAGAAAAGTGCACTACAGTGCCAGCCAATAATAAAATTCCTAATAGGTTCCCTCTTCATAAAAATAAAGGATTTCTTATAACATAATTAACTTTGGCGTCTTTTTTTTTAAGCTTCTCTAGAGGCTGGCTTTTAAACCTTAAAAGCTTGCCTACAGGCTGCCATAAAGGAGTCTATTCTTTGGGTACTTCAGACCACGGAGAGATGTATTTTTTAGAAATGTGTAATGCAACATTTTATGCTGAGGTGAAAATTTAGAAATATCATCCCTGGAAATGGAGCAAAATGCTGGTATTTTAATATCAGGTAGATGCTGGGCGTGGGAATGTAAGTGACCTATCAATGTTACCCTTGGAGAAGCTTATATTAAAGAGTGTCTGTTGGTTGTTTCACAAGCCAGTGGCACAATCTTTCTATAACTTCATGTTATATGGACAGCCATTTCTGTTGGGGATAACTGAGGGGCTTTGTGTGAGAGTGACAGTTTGTATCTTTCTCGCCTATCGTCTATCTCAGTGGTTCTCAAACTTTTGTACCGGTGACCCCTTTCACATAGCAAGCCTCTGAGTGTGACCCCCCTTATAAATTAAAAACACTTTTTTATATATTTAACACCATTATAAATGCTGGAGGTGAACCGGAGTTTGGGGTGGAGGCTGGCAGCTCGTGACCCCCCATGTAATAACCTCACGACCCCCTGAGGGGTCCCGACCCCCAGTTTGAGAACCCCTGCTCTATCTTGTTCATCTTCTTAGGTCCTGGTTCTGTAAAACCTTACACATGCAATTAGCATTAAGTATGTGCATAGTGTTTGCATGATCAGGGTATTAGATCTTAAGTTTTTATGGGCAGTGACAGTTTCTTGTTACGTATTGGACGTGGGGGGGGGGAAGGGACGGATACATTGACTTTGTTTCTTTTTTTTAAATTTGGTGTGCTGATTGATTTATACTATTTTGAAATGTAATTTAGTAATTTTCCCTTTTGGAAAGGTTGTATGTGTGTGTGTGAGACTGCAGCTTGTGACTGGGTTGTTACACATTAGTGATAGAGATATTTACTTTGGAAGGAATAAAGTTGTGCTGTTTCAAATTTTGAATAATGATTGTTTAATTGGTTGCTTTTTGTCAAGTTTATACCCTTTCATTCTTTCAAAGATGAAGAAAGACACTAGTCAAATCCCAGTGGAATAAATTACTGTTTTAAAATCTAAAATCAGGAATAATCAGGAAAGTGGATGAGATCTTGTGTCTGAGTGCATCCTCTGGTATCTTGTCTTCTTCCTGGTGCCAGACAAAGTAGGAATGGAGCCCAGACCCACAGAGTGGAAGTTGGGGGAAGGAGGAAAGGGTATGGCAGAGATAGCTGACCCCCTTCTTCCCCTGAGCAGCACTGGGGGGAAGAGCCATGTGCAGAACTAGTGTGGATTATCCTTACCATAGGGATATGAAACTCCAGAAATGTACAGAATGTTTATCATTTTCTTTTCAGGTCTATAGGACTTAATGTTTCCAGATATTTCAAATATCTACAGAAGGTGCAAGACAGTACAGAATCAGGTGTTTTGCTGGAAAGTTTTCAAGGTCACTTTTTATGTACATGGATTTGATCTTCCTCTATTTCAGGTTGAGGAACACAATTATTGCTAACCAATGAGGTAGATCCTCATTCCCAGACTACATGCAAGAGCAGCTTTGCTCTTCAGAGTTCACTGCCACTTTTAGTTTTCCAAGAACTGCTGAGCTTGACATATGATACTCTATATGGTAGTTTCACAAGCCCTAGTTTTTCAGGAAGCAAGATTCTCTTGTGTCCAGTTAATAACATAAGAACAGCCATATTGGGTCAGAACACAGGTCCATTTAGCCCAGTATCTTGTCTTCTGACAGTGGCTAATGCCAGGTGCTTCAGAGGGAATGAACAGAACAGGTATTCATCAAGTGATCCATCTTCTGTTGCTCATTCCCAGCTTCTGGCAAGATTCTCTTATGTCCAGTTAAACAACACCAGGCTGGTTTCCATTCAATGGGTCGGGTTCTATCACAACTGCAGTCATAATTTCTAGAATATTTTAGATTTATACTTTCCATAGAAGGGATAATTTAGTGCTTTAATGTCAATCATTTTTCCCATCAGTTTTCCTCATTCTCTATTGTAGTCTTCATATATTTTAATTTGGATACTTTTTGCTTTTATTATAAACTTCTAATGGTTTTTCCATCTTCTCATAAAATATGGTTGGGTGGTTGGTTTTTGTTCTCATTTTCTTCTTGTGTCTGGCTAGTATGTCCCATCTCCTCCTTGTACTGAGCTGTTGTAATAGCATACATCAGTTTAGTGGTGGTATTTATTACAATTAAAACATCCTCGTGGCTTTGAGTTTATCTTATAAACTGAGACACATATTTGACTCATTGACCTATTCCTTTGCAGTCTTATAGTTAGAAGCTACGTCCAAAGCATTTCTCAGTTACAGGTCTGGTTGTGATAGTTTCATTTGAGTTTAATGTGAACCTAAATATACAATTTCCCCCCCCACACTTTTTTTTCTCCCTTTAAAAAAGGAGGTTATCCATGTTTTATATCTCAGTTTAAAATTGAACTGCAAATTCCCTCCCCCCTCCCCGATTAAATTTAAACCTGCAATTGTAAATGACATTGGTGTAAGGTGCTTTCAAACCACACACATATTTTTTTCATGTTGGAACATTTGGGAATAGTGATGTTTTCATCAAACAAAGCCCAATAGAGTCTTCCAAGAAACTAGCATCAGGTGGACAGAAGCAGGTGGACTTGTGAGGCAAGGGAGAACACCCAGAAACTGATAACAAACAGAGCAGAGAAAGGCAGAAAGCAAGAAAGCCAAACAGTAGCCTGTGAGTACAGCGTGACCCTGAAAAAGCTAGAGAAAGAGCTTTTGCATCTGTTGTCTGTAGAGGCTTCAGGCTAAGCTAAGAGACTGTTCCTTTTGTTCTTGGTTCTTCCTGTGTTTGGAGGAGCTGGAATTTGTAGATTCTTGCAAACAAACAAGATTGCATCAAAGAAAATACCCTATTCCATCAATTTCTACATCCATCTGGAATATGCCCCTGGTGGCCCTGAAATTGTATGCCACTCGGGTCAAAAAGGGATAACACTGGTGTTATGTGTGGACTCCAGTTTCCAAGGAGAGAAATTGTTAGCCGGTATTCCTGTTGAACCAAAATGGTGCAAATGATGGTGATGCTTGCACCAATAAAAGATGAATAAAATAATTTAAAACAAGACCTGTAGGCTTTGCAAAAGGAACTAAAGCAACATCTGGAGGATTTCCAGAAAGGGCTGAGTGTTGCCTTGCAGGCAGAGGTCAAATATCTGTTGGAGCAACAACTACGAAGTGTCCAGACAGGTTGGGAAGCTCAGCTGCAAAGCTCCCAGGTTGTAATGGCAGGACAGATCAAAGAGGTGACCTGCAACCTGACTGCTATAGACCAGAAGTTCTTTCTAAGAAATAGTGGAAACCAGGAAAGCTTTAGCCAACTTGGAACATGTTAATAGTGATGAGGTGCAGCAGGGACTTAAGAAACTGAAAATTCAGCTCCAGAAGGAAATCAAATGGTCACGGATCACAGTGGAAGTCTGCCACTTGTATGAGGAATTGAGCCAGCCAGAGTACTTGGGTAAGACCAGAGAGACAAGATGGGTAAAGGAATATCTTTTATTGAACTAACTTCTGTTGGTGGTCCAATAAAAGATATTCCCTCAGCCACCTTGTCTCTCTAATATCCTGGGACCAACAGGGCTACAATAACACAGCATATAGCGTTGATTAAGAGCAGACATTTGCAACAGTTTTCTACCCTGTTTGTAATCCACAGAGGCCCAGAGGGGAGAAGTTGGGCTGTCCCGGCTCAAATAATGCAAAAAACCACTATCTTTGATGGGGAGGGAAACTCCCTAGGCTTATTGATTCAATTCAACATTATAGCTCAAATGATTGGCTGGGAATAGGCACAGAAAGGCGGGTTACTAGCAATCAATTTGAATGGTCCAATTCTGACTGTTACAGAATTTACCCCCGGAAAAGAGACTGAGTTATACAGATACAAACCTTTGACATGAAGTTTGAAGCTAGTCATCAATCTGAGCACAGTTTAGAGCTAGAAATAGAGGGAAAGAAGAAACCTCACCTGAACTGGCTGAGGATCTGCAGAGATTTGTGTTCCTGTCATATCCAGATACCACTGAGGACTTCCAAGATAGGCTGGCAATGGACCAATTTATAGATGCTCAGATGGACTTGGACTTGCAGATCATGCTAAGTGAAAGGTGGCTGAAGACAAGTTGAGAGGCTGTGGAATTTGCTGCAAGAAATTGATTTTTTTTCTTGCAGCAGTGCACAAGCAGTTCACTGTGTAATCTTGCTGCTAGTGAGGAAGATGGAAGCTGATCACCATGAGCCATGTAAGTACAGCTGTGTGTTGAATATATATGAGGAAAGAGAAGATTCTAATCTGGTTCATGATTTGGGTTGTAAAACAAGGGAAATTGTCAATAATGCAAAATTAAAGGAAACAGTTCAGTTAAATGATAGTATGGTGACAAAATTGGCCACAAAAAGAAGGATTGTTATAAATTTAAGGCAGGCCAAGACAGGCTAGTGTAAATGTTTAGTGAAAGCCTCTCTCCCAGGTCAGGAAATGGGGGAATACCAAATTGAAGGGGGAAATCTTGATAGAGATACAAAGATCAGCCCCACAGTGTTTGTTTATATCTGCACAGTTAAACAACAATAAGGGGAGTATAGGTGTCTTACAAATTCAGTTTGTGGAGTCATGAGAGAAAAACATAGCTGATGTTTGGTGACAAAGAGGATAAAGGTTGAGAACTAGTACTGTGTTGGATGAATAATTCTATGACTGCATCTGAGAAACTAAGAAACATCACGTCCTCTGAAGTGCCTTATCCTCAACTTCTATAATTTGATTTGGTTATTTGTTATAAAAGTAATATGACACAAAAAGTGCAAATATTTAATTGGAAGCTTAAAACTGTTTGCTAGTGTAAACTAACCCCCTACTTTCCCATTAATTGTTATTCTGTTCTGATTTGTTTTCTTTAAGGCTCTAGATGAATATATCTCTTCCTGCAATGCATATTTTCCTGAGTTTAGTGTGAGGGAATTCACTAGGTAAAGGGAATTCATCAGATATGGTCAGGATGCAAATTAAGTCTGCCTCTGGGCCAGTAACACACCCACACATTCAGTTATGTAAATTAACCAATAAGTATACTGTATCTTGCTCAGTTAAGCCAAGTGTTTTGGAACAGGGAGACTTATGTGGCCCTGTTTTTCCAGGGTCTGTTGAGAATGAGTAATTTGTGCAGAAAAGTTTAGTAAACATCAAAAACTCAGCACACTTTCCTGGTGACATATGCTCACAGAAAGGAAATCTGGGGAGGGCTGTATGGAACTATGTTAAATATGTGGGAAGGGTGCATATTTATTGAAGGACTGAGCACTTAAATATGAAAGGATGCAATTTTTAAGGTGCATCTACTATTGGTCCTTATTTCATCCTTCATTTTAGAAATTACACTTTAGAAATTACATTTAAAAAATTCCCAGTTTTTCCCCAACACTCCTTACAGATAGCCAGCTTCACACTGTATGTAATCAAATTCACCACCCATTAAAATGAGAGAGTAAGGGACAAACATGAAAGTAAAATAAGAAATGGCGCCCGACACATATAGCTAATTTGAAGAATCACCTCCATTGAATCAAAATATAAAAGCTTTAAAGCTTTACAGTGACAGACTTCATAGGCCACACAGCCTGTGTGAAATTGGATTCAGTGTGATTATTTCTGGGCAATAATTCAGAGCAAATAACATCAAGAAAGGCTTGCATAAATCCTGACAGAAAAAAGTGGATTTAAATCAAACTAATAGGTTGCAAAACATATGAAATATGCTTTGTACTGTGCCTTGGAGACACATGGCCAAATCCATATTCAAAAAGTAAAAACAAACCAGAGTGATTTGAAGAATAAATTACTTGTCATCGTGATCTTTAAAAATGCCAGAATTTAATGCAAAAATATAATCCTAACATTTATTGCAGCAAAAATAAATGTCAACATATTAGACTTAACTGGCTAAGCCTTGTGGTAGCATTTCTGCAAAGTGAAAGGAACATGACAAGACGTATTTCACATTTATTAGAATGAGATTTGGTCTTCTTTATCATAAGCAGTAGATTTAAACACTTTATTTTAATTTACTTCACAGTATTGAGAAAAACATTGACTCAGATAAGAAGTGGAATACCATATACACTCCTTACTGAAGCAATCAATCAGTCTTAGAAGCTAAATGTGTACTATGACAACACGAGAGCTTTGCAGTAGAATGCAAAATGTACCATAAAATGTTTGAGACATATTACACACTATATTGCTTAATGCTCATAAATATATAAAACAATACAAGATAACAGTGTATTACTGATTATAATTGATATTTCTGCATGTATGCATACATTCATATAGTAAAAGGGGCCATATTCTAGTTTCAGATGCATGTTACCAGTCCCTGTTGACTTCAGTAAACACATACATATCAAAGCCAGAATATGGCTATTCTCCCTCCTTTTCCCTCCCTCACATTGATAACCTTGGATGTATATGTGCATTTCCTGGTCCTATGTATTGTACGTTTCTTATTTTTTACATATTATCTTATTACACATTACCTTTCAATATCTGATATATTTTACATATGCAAATGTGTACCAATACACACACTACCAGTTTTCTAAATCTTTACACCCTTAGGTAGGGTGCATTCCGAATTCCAGTGAAGTCAATGGAAGTCTTTCCACTGACTTCAGTGGGAGCTGGGTATGGTACAGTCTTCAGGGCCTTTTAGGTGATCATCCAGTGGCTTGCTGGAATGGATTATTTGGATCATTCAATTATCTCTGTCAAATAGTGGCCAGGATAGATTTTATGTATATAAGAAAGTCTCTAATAATTTCTTAGGTATTTATTATTATAATTATTACTATATAAAAAAACTACATTCAAAGAACATTTTAGGTTGCAAAGTAAAGCTCTTGGAAGATAGGAAATTTCAGATTTACAATTGTTTGTGTAACCTTAATTTAGCCCCTCTGTGCTTTCAGCCTGTGCACAGATGAGGCAGGGATTCTGTAGACAAAAATAGTCTATAATCATGTAATTAAAGATCATAAAGCATATGCACAATAAGGCTGAATTTAACTAGCACAGGTAACTGTAAATCTATTTGCTAATTTTAAGCGTTTGATTTTGTATCTAAATAACATCCTTTTAACATAATTTTTTGTAAGTAATTTCCTATTTTTAATGGGAAATGTAAAAACAAATTGTGAACCTGTAACAACCTCCCCATCATGCAACCGCATTCAACACATACTGCAACCTCCCCATCATGAACCCTGAGCATTCAGCACTTACTGCTACCACTTGAGCTAGAGAACTAAATGCATTAGCAGGCATCAGAAGAGGAGCGCTTATCCCAGGATGCAGGGGTAATGGTCTGCTGGCAGCATGTGCTGGATTGAGGGAGTGGTTTGGAGGAGCTAACCTAGCTCTGTATCTTTCCCATCTTGGAAGGTGGGTGGCTTTTGCCCCAAGTGGTAACCCTGGAGTCAGGGATGGGCTGCTGGCACCACATGCTGGATCCAGGGAATTATGGTTAGAGTTTGGCTCTCTCTTCCATCCCGGCATTGGGGAACCTCTGACCCATGTGATTCCCCCAGAGGGTGAATGGATATGCAGGGTCTGTAAGAGTTTTTGAGGGACCCTGGATTGACTGTCTCTCTCTCAGCTCTTGCCCCTTATGGTGCCCTATGTAGGATGCTGGGAGGCCATATGCTGGATGCTGTGGTAGGAGTTAAGGGGAACCTCAGCCCAGTTCCCCTCTCCAATTTGTCCACATCCTTTCTGTAGTGGGAGGCCCAAAACTGGACGCAATACTCCAGATGTGGCCTCACCAGTGCCGAATAGAGGGGAATAATCACTTCCCTCGATCTGCTGGCAATGCTCCTACTAATGCAGCCCAATATGCTCTTAGCCTTCTTGACAACAAGGGCACACTGTTGAATCATATCCAGCTTCTCATCCACTGTAATCCCCAGGTCCTTTTCAGCAGAACTGTTGCATGGGATTCTTCCATCCTTAGTGCAGGACTCTGCATTTGTCCTTGTTGAACCTCATCAGATTCCAATTTGTCTAGGTCACTCTGGACCCTATCCTTACCCTCCAGCATATCTACCTAACCCCCCAGCAAACTTGCTGAGGGTGTAATGCATCCCATCATCCAGATCATTAATGAAGATGCTGAACCGCTTGAAACCGGCTGCCAACTAGACGTCAAACCATTGATCACTAGCCATTGAGCCCGACGATCTAGCCAGTTTTCTGTCCACCTTATAGTCCATTCATCCAATCTATACCTTTTTAACTTGCTGTCAAGAATACTGTGGGAGACCATATCAAAAGCTTTGCTAAAGTCTCAAGATATATCACGTCCACCGCTTTCCCCATATCCACAGAGCCAGTTATCTCATCATAGAAGGCAGATAGGTTGGTTAGGCATGACTTGCCCTTGGTGAATCCATGTTGACTGTTCCTGATCACCTTCCTGTCTTCCAAGTGTTTCAAAATAGATTCCTTGAGGACCTGCTCCATGATTTTTCCAGTGACTGAGGTGAGGCTGACCAGTCTGTAGTTCCCCAGATTCTCCTTCTTCCCTTTTTTAAAGATGGGCACAATATTTGCCTTTTTCCAATCGTCCGGGACTTCCCCCGATCGCCACAAGTTTTCAAAAATAATGGACACTGTTATTGTAGTACCCAAACTCTTCAATCAGGGTAAAGACCATATAGCTAGGTTCTGTACAAATACATAAAATGACACAGTGTATAGCTAATGAGCTTGTGATTTAAGACTAGATCCAACAAGTGAGTTTAACAAACAACAGCAAGACAGGTGTACTAGTACTAAAGAGGCACAGCTACAGCGTCTAGTTAGGGAATTCACATATCTTCCCAGATCAGTTACATGTTTGTTTTTGTTTAAAAAAATACAAATATAAGTAAATATCAGCAACCCTCATCAGGCTTTAATTTAACAATTGCATTGTACTATAAACTCTACATGTACTGTAAATAAATTCAGTCTGTCTATCTGTCTTAGGTCTTATCACTGTGGAATCTGAGCAGTGCTAGAAACACACATTGTAAATATTCAGGTATGTAATTATAAAAACTTTCATATTGTATGCATAGTACCATACATATATCAATACATTTGCTCACTGAGAAAATAGCAAGTCTTATATTTGTATGACAAAATGTACAATTACACATTTTAATTTTAAAATATGTGCTGTGAAAATAAAGAGTTACAACATATAAGGATAATTACATTTAAATGTGAATCTATTTAGCACTTTTTGATAATAAATAAAGCTTCCAAATGTTTAAGCACTTCACTGTTTTGTATAAATAAGGGAAAGGAACAAAAATATATAATTACATCCACCAAACATATGCTACTACCCAAGAGTGACAAGTAATTATAATAATGTGGGGTTTTAGAAGTATATGATTCCTCTCTTTTTTGTACAATGTTATTTCCCCAGAACTTTCATACCACTTGAATATAACTTATAGATATTTCAGGAGGTTTACAGCCTTGAAACTTGTAACCACTTAAAGCACTTAAAAATTTATAGAGAACATATTTATTGAGTTATTGACATTTCACAAGGTATTTAAAATTACACATACCTTGGTCATGTACTTTTGTGGCTAACATGAAAAATTCTCCTTTTTCCTCACCACTGAAAAAATCCCCATTGTATGTTTTATCTGTTGATAAAACATTCACTAAAGCAAACAGAATGTTCAGGTGTTGCTACTCTATTTTATGTTTCATATGTTTTAGAAAAAGATTCTGTTTTTATTGTGAATTTATGTTTCATTGCCCCCTGCTGCTTAATAAAATATTGTTTTTAAAAGTCAACATTTCTGATAATTATTATTATTATTATTATTTATTAGTTAAAAGAGTTCTGAACTTGAAATGGGCTTTCCTTGATATGGTTTCATATTCATTATGCCCTTTTCACCTGAACAACTAAAGTATTCAAATAATACAGTAAATCCAATTAAACTATCATTGCAGGGCTGCAAAATGGAAATTGCTTTCAAGAGCATTTCCTGCTTCACACACAATATTGAGAGAGTTTAATATATTATTTTCATATGTATTCTCTTTTTCTACATTTTAGTGCCTAGTTTGGGGCAAATTTTGCCCCCTAGATTCACAGGCAGAGACTACCATTCATGTGTAGATTTCCCCCTCCCACTTCAGCCTGGGGAGATGTCTCAGTTGTCTGAATGGTATTATTCCCTATTTCACCCCCTCACCACTCAGCCCCTGTTGAGGACTCTGCATTGTCCAGAATCTGTAGTTGGGGAGACTGGGTGGGATGAGGTCAAGGCGAGGGGGGAGCACATTGTTCCTTCTAATTGCCCTGTGAAAATTAGCCAGAAAATTACCATCTGTTATCTCTTCTGTGCAGAACAGTTCAGGAGTCACAGGAACAGCATGTCTGGGAAGGAGTCCCTTGTAGCACAGCTCTAAAGGAGCCATGATGCCCAATTCTCCAATGAATCTTCTGAGGTCCTCAATGTTTGGGGAAGGGCTCCTCAGCTTTTTCTGTGTGGTGTGTGAAATGATGGGTGTAAGTTTAGGGTGGAATGAGGTGGGGGCATAGTATTGCCAACCCCAAACATTCAAAAATAATGTCACACCTTTAAAATGTAGAAGAGTCTCCCTTCTGAATGGACAGTTATGAGGCAGCTGTCCTTTTGTGTTTCAGTTCAGCAGAGTTTCTCTTCCTATCTGCATGGTAACAGAGCACCAAAATCAGTAGCGCTGGCTGCTGCTGGATCTTTGGAAGTGACAATGAGCAGATATTTAGATAGAGTTCGTATTCAAAAGGCCCTTAAAATTTCTTTCCCATTCCCTTGTTCATACCAAGATGCATCCATGTCTCGATCTTACTATTGTATTATTATTTGTATTGAGGTAGTGTCTAAGTGTTTATGGTGAGCTGTCTCAAGGAAAGCAATTGCACGGGGAACAAAAGAAGCGATACAAAGACACGCTGAAAGCTTCTCTTAAGTCCCTGGATATTGACATCACCGCCTGGGAAACCCTGGCACAAGACCGATTGATATGGCATACGCTGATCCATCAAGGCTGCCAGACGTCTGAAGCCAGAAGGATAACTATAGCACAAGAGAAGCGAGCACTCCGTAAAGCCAGAGCTGTAAATGTAGTAACAGTGGTGCCCACACATGTTTGCCCGACATGTGGCAGAACATTTCGTGCCCGTATTGGCCTTATCAGCCACCTACGGACGCACTGTGGACAGCTCACAACCTGCTAGATGTCAAGGTCTTCTTCGAAACGATGGACGAACATCATCATCATCATCATCAATCAGAGACCAGTACCCTATTGAGCTAGACCCTATATGAATACACAACAAAAGCTAGCCCTTGCCCCAGAGAGACTACAATCTATGTATGAGACCAGAAACAACCGGTAGATACAAGATCAGATGGGGGAAGCCCCAGGTAACAATGAGACAGATGCAATTAGGGTGGCAAATAGCAGTTACAACACGCCAGCCACCTAACTATTGAGGTTTTTTGTAGGAGGCATGGCAGAAGAACGTTTTGAGAAGGGATTAGAAGAAAGGCAATTAGGCTGATTTGTTGATGTTTTGGGGAATCATCTTGAATACATAAGGGTAGCAAGGGAGAAGGCTTGTGGGCAAATTTCCACAAATGTGCAATCAAGATTAGCAGAGTGGAGGTGGGAACTGACATCTCAATAACATGTAAAAGAAAAGAAGCAGGGTAAGGGTAGGTCATGAAGGGTCTTAAAGTGAAGAGAAGTAATTCTATTAGAATGACACTTAGAACACGAACACTCCCTTCTACATCTAAATCCTATCAACCAACCAATAAATAAATCATCAATAACAAAAATCCTGCTCCAAGCACAGTCTTAGCCCTGAAAAGGGAGAATTGCCAACGTCTCCATTAAGTCCATGAGGGACTTTGATTTTGCTATGGTTTTAGGTGGAAGTTGCTCAGATATTGTGGTGATGGGTGGCAGTATGAAATCTTAAGAGAGATAGCTGAGGCTTCTGTGGTAGAGAGGTCTGCAACACAGTCTGTCTGCTAAATAAATTATCATGCAGAAGTAATGCAAACCAGGAGGCTTTGTCCTCCTGTTCACTCCTTGTCTCAGCTCCTAAAGGCACCACAAGCCTCCTTTCTAAATCAGCATTCTGATATGGGAGGCAAATATGCCCTCTCTGTGTACTGGCCTATTCCAGCTTTTTGATGAAATAAGTTATTGCTCTGATCCATATAGCTCCTACGCAGGTGAAGGATGTCAGCAGCTGAGGAAGCTAGCTTTGGGAATGACACATTTACTTTTACTGAGGTGACATCTTTTTTTTTTTTTTTTTGAGGCCTGACTATCCCATTGTGATGTTTTCTGCTGTCAGATCACAGCTCCCTGAGTGCTGACTGACAAAAGACGAAAAATAGGTGAAAAATAGTATGATTTTCCTCCTCCGCCCCCCCACCCCTCCCCACCCCGGTATGGATATAACTTTGTGGTTGAGTCACTGGACTGAAACTCAAAAGCTCAGGGTTCAGTTCCTGGCTTAACCACAGACTTCCTATGGGACCTTATTGAATTCCTCTAAGTCTCAGTTTTTCATCTGCAAAATGGTGATAGTACTACTTCTCCCATCCTCTGTCTGTCTTATCTATTTAGATTATTAACTCTTGAGGCAGGGACTGTCCCATACTAATTATTTGTAGATTGCCTAGCACAATAAGGTCCCGATCTAGATAAGAGCCTGAAGGCATTATTGTTAAAACAGTATTTGACAATAGTAGTAAATCAAAATTGTGTGTGCAGTTTCATCCAGGTATCTTAATAAGATTTTTCATTCTAATTTTAAATTTCTTGTATGGTCTAACTCTTCTATATCTCTCTCAATGACTTACACCAGGTTAGCCATACTGCCATCTGTGATAATCTCACCAGTGTGTCCTTTCGGAGAGAAAACATACGGCATTATACTGTTCTTCTCCTGTTCTTTTGAAACTTTCAATTTTCTAGCTACAAATTGACTTTCCTTGTCAAATTTCTAATCACATTAAATAATTAAATTTGAGTTAAAGACCTGAGTGAAAAGGTATTTTACCATAATTTTATTCAGATTCCTCACATTATCTTTCTTAATTTGACAATTTAAAAGCCAGAAACACATTGGTGATAAATCCTCCTACAATTTTATTTTTGTTTTCATTAATCGAATTAAAATGATGTCCTTGGAGGTGCAATTAAAAAAAACCCAACTTTTGAAAATATGAACTACAATATTGTATACACATATATAAACTGGCCTCTTATTGTAATGTGCAACATGCACACGGTTCTTTGACATTTAAATTTAATGCAAACATGGTTCTTTGACATTTAAATTTAATGCAAATGTTTTGTTGCTCTCTCCAGTGTGTGAAGAGCAGGTGTTTTATGCTGAAAAATATTCCATTTATGACCTTATGTCCCATAAGTATATTACTGTAGAAAGCATTCCTGCACAGTTGCTCTAATATTTAAATATTCTGCCAAGTTTTTGTTCCAGAAACAGCTTTGATGTTACTGTTTTTACAAGCAACCCTACCAGCTGGAACAATTGGTATCCACCCTTCACTATGTGAACTGCCAGGGAGCAAATTGTGGCTGAAACAAGGGGAAATTGTTGAGAAACACTTCCACTGCTTGCTTCTCCTGCCTCTGAGACAGCAGAGGGCTTGTCACATGTCTGTGCTTTTGTTAGGGGGCATTAGAACTGGCATTGGAAAGAAGAAGTCCCATGGGTTATCCTTCTCCACATCAGGATATTGAAGGTCGTGGATTTCCTGATTTTTCTTAAATTGTAAATTGTTCTAAGCAGGGCCCATGTCTCCCTCTGTGTTTGCACAGTGCCTTGTGAAATGGACCCAGGCTTCTGATGGGGTCTTTAGCTGCTGAGGGCCAGATTTTAAAAGGTATTTAGGCATTGTAGGGCTCAGCATTGCAATGCCTAATTGATTTAGGTGTCTAAAACTCATATTCAGAAGGGATTTAGGCACCTGACTTCCCCTTTAGGTGCCTAAGTCCAAAATTTAGATCCTCAGAACCCCTGCTAAACTACCACTTAACTATGTAGGTGCCTGAATTCCCAAGGCACCGAAAGTCCCCTGGTGCCTAGTTTTCTGCTGGTGGGCATGTGTACAGCCACCTAAATTCTGAGGCCTACATTGTACCTAGGGTTCTGGTACGATTCACAAACTAGTAGGCATTTCCCACATACCTTACCTATTGGGTTCAATCTTGAAGCCACTTAGAGTATGCCTACCAGATTTCCCCACTACCACCACAAAATTTAGCAGCTGCCAGGTGATTAAAAAAATTAATCCCGACTATTCGTGCTGTTAAACAGTAATAGAATACCATTTATTTAAATATTTTTGGATGTTTTCCACATTTTCAATTATATTGATTTAAATTTCAACACAGAATACAAAGTGTACAGTGCTCACTGTATGTTTATTTTTATTACAAATATTTGCAATGTAAAAATAAAAGAAATAGTATTTTTCAATTCACTTAATACAAGTACTGTAGTGCAATCTCTTTATCATGAAAGTTGAACTTACAAATGTAGAATTATGCAAAAAAAAACAAAAAAAACCTGCATTCAAAAGTAAAACAAAGTCAAACTTTAGAGCCTACAAGTCCACTCAATCCTACTTCTTGTTCAGCCAATCGCTCAGACAAACACATTTGTTTACATGTGCAGGAGACAATGATGCCCACTTCTTGTTTACAATGTCACCTGAAAGTAGAACAGGCATTCACATGGCATTGTTGTAGCTGGCGTTGCAAGATATTTAGGTGCCAGATGCGCTAAAGATTCATATGTCCCTTCATGCTTCAACCACCATTCCAGAGGACACACGTCCATGCTGAAGATGGGTTCTGCTCAATAACAATCCAAAGCAGTGCAGACCGACGCATGTTCATTTTCATCATCTGAGTAAGATTCCACCAGGTTGATTTTCTTTTTTGGTGGTTCGGGTTCTGTAGTTTCTGCATCGCAGCGTTGCTCTTTTAAGACTGCTGAAAGCATGCTCCACACCTTGTACCTCTCAGATTTTGGAAGGCACTTCAGATTCTTAAACCTTAGGTCGAGTGCTGTAGCTATCTTTAGAAATCTTACATTAGTACCTTTTTTGCATTTTGTCAAATCTGCAGTGGAAGTGTTCTTAAAACGAACAACATGCTGGGTCATCATCCGAGACTGATATATCATGAAATATATGGCAGAATGCAGGTAAAACACAGAAAAGGAGACATACAATTCTCCCCCAAGGAGTTCAATCACAAATTTAATTAACAATTTTTTTTTTAACAAGCGTCATCAGCATGGAAGCATGTCCTCCAGAATGGTGGCCAAAGCATGAAAGGGCATACGAATGTTTAGCATATCTGGCATGTAAATATCTTGCAATGTCAGCTACAAAAATGCCATGCGAATGTTTGTTCTTATTTACAATGTCACCTGAAAGTGAGAAGTGGGCAGTATTATCTCCCGTAAATGTAAACAAACTTGTTTGTCTTAGCAATTAGCTGAACAAGAAGTAGGACTGAGTGGACCTGTAGGCTCTACAATTTTACATTGTTTTGTTTCTGAGTGCAGTTATGTAGCAAAAAAAAAATCTACATTTGTAAGATGCGCTTTCACGATAAAGAGATTGCACCACAGTACTTGTATGAGGTGAATTACAAAATACTATTTCCTTTGTTGATCATTTTTACAGTGCAAACATTTGTAATACAAATAATATAAAGTGAGCACTGTACATTTTGTATTCTGTGTTGTAATTGAAATCAATATATTTTAAAATGTAGAAAAACATCTAAAATATTTAATAAATTTCAATTGGTATTCTTTTATTTAACAGTTCAATTAAAACTGTGATTAATCATGATTAATTTTTTTAATTGCAATTAATTTTTCTGAGTTAATTTCATGAGTTAAGTGCGATTAATCGACAGCC
This sequence comes from Platysternon megacephalum, assembly GCA_003942145.1. Lineage (NCBI taxonomy): Eukaryota > Metazoa > Chordata > Testudines > Platysternidae > Platysternon > Platysternon megacephalum. The sequence continues at coordinate 20,489,151 of QXTE01000007.1, forward strand.
CTAATTAAATACTAAAGTATTAATTGAGCAGAGACTAGAACCTGACTCTCGCACATCCCTCTAAGCACTAAGCTATGGAGTCATTCTGCCTCTCTCTGCCCAAATAATAAATAAATATTCAAGCAGCTAATTCTTTCCATGCCTTGTGTAGGGAGCCCAGGTGCCTAACTAAGGGTTGTGGATTCCACTGGCACCAGGGTGCCTAAAGTGAGGCATTGCTACATTCAGTCTATGTATTTAACATTAATAGTTAATGCTGCTTGGACTAGCAGTTATTCTCCCTCCAATTTCTAGCCTCCTCTGCGGCAGGAAATAGGGTCAGGGGGTTAGCTAATAAGAGTGTGATTGTCACTGCTACTTGGTGTGGTTTTTCTAGAGGTCTCATCTTCTCCTAACTGATCTTCCTTACTTTGTTCTCATTCGGACAAGTTCCTGGACCCTCATCTCCAATTGAGTTTATCAGCCCTTCAATTTTGGGTCTTGCAGTTTCCTGGGTTGTTTTCTTGGAAGCAGCCTGGTGTTATGCTCTCATCCCTTTGCTATCTCAGGCATTTCTGCTTCCTCCTCTGTGTCTGTGCTCTCACCTTTATAGCAGGTCTTAATTTCTCTGTTGGTTGCAACTGTGGGTTCCTGTCTCCATGATTGCCAGAGCTGGTATCTACATGGGGTGTGATCAAGCTGCTTGCTAATAAACAGGAAAGACTGTCCTCTCCCCTCTGCCTATGCTCAGTGTGAGGTTTGTAAACTCTATTACAGTGACTCTTAAAGAAGCTATGCTAAGGATGTGGCCAAGAAGCAGCCTGAAGGCACTAGCCCCTTCATTTGGCTGTCCCGGGATCTATGGGGCTGTCTTTTACTTTCTTTGCAGTTCTCATATTCCCCTACAGATTTCTGCGCGATAATTATCCATAATGTAAATTTGAGTGGGAGAGAACAATGGGCTTTGTGGCTATTGTTTCTGAACATATATGCTGGAACAATCTTAGAATCCACTACAGGGGGAAAGGGAGTGAGATGATACCCTTTGCTAAAAGAGGGTGTTTTTTACTTAATTAGAGGAAGGCTTACAGTTATTTGCTTTAATTTTCAGACCAAACAAAACCAGGTAAGTTATAGAACATCAAAACAGAGACAGCACCTGCACAGTGACAATTGTAAATACACAGCTTATACATTTAGTTTATATCTCTGCTAGTCTTTTTTTGACCCATTGAAGAACTAATGGGAAAAAATTGCTTGAACCCTGGAAGGAACAGCAGAAGGGAGAATGCAGAATGCACAGAAGCTAAATCCAGAATGCCTGGTCTACAATTTACATGTGGGCAGTCTCAAAACTAAGTCAAAGACTGAATCAAAAGGAGACTAAATCTTACATCTCACCTGCAAAGGTAGTGAGTCAACTTCTGAAAGAATCAAAGTGATGGGGCAATGTTGGGGAACATGCATAGTAACTGCCCATGCTATGTTTTCTCCCTGACTAGAAAACTTCAGACTCTAGTACAGTCAATAGGACCTTTCTCTAGCACTACATTCAAAACAGCTTGTTGTGGGAGTGGGAAATATTTCAGTATATTAGTATTTTTATAATGATACTGATTAGTTTTAGTAGTCTTGATACAGAAGAAAACTAAATCACTTGGTCTGACACATTAAACATTAAAATTTAGAGTTACAAATATAATTAAATATGGACCATTTCATTAAAAAAATCCCACAAAATAATTTGAATGAGGCATCATATGTCCTTATAAAATGTGCATAGAGTTTTTCTGTTTTTACATTTCATATATATATTCACTACAAACTAAATAATTTCTCTTATTATTTGTATTCTCTGGAGGTTTTTGATTCCAAGATAGCATACTTGTCACTTTTCAAAAACTGATTCTGCAGAAATGTGCAAAATGTTTAGAAGGAACTTTGCCAACTGGAATTAATTTACTTGTTTGCCATCCAACAATTTGTCCTATTAATGTTAGCATTTGAAAATTAGCTATCTCTGATCAAGAATGAACTCAAACCAAAATGTATCAGATTCAGGCCATAAAATAGTGATGTGATATAACAACACAGCCTTCTAAGTGGTTGGTAGGTTAATGACAAAATCACAGTCTTTTGTCTATAGAAGACACGTTAAGCACATGGAGAGGCCATGAAAAGTAAGTGTGTGTGTCTGTGTGTGTGTGTGTTATAGGCACTGTGTACTGAATGAGGCAGGGGTCCTGTAAAAAAAAAAAGTATGAGATTATGTACTTAACTCATGTTACAATACACAATACATAGGATGGACAGTGCTTTGAGAATGAAGCAGGTGTAGAATATTTCTCTTTATCATCCTCATTCAGTGTTTGCCCCAAGTCTTATATGGTGCCTTCCTTTCAGACCCTCCACTGAATATGAAATTATTCATTTTTTCCATGTGATTTTTCTTCATCTGTATAGCATCTGAGTGCTTCACAAACATTCATTTATCATTAGAACTCCCCGCATGATAGAGTATTACAGCTGTGAAAAGTGATGTTCCTGAGGGCTGGATTAGAACTCATGTCTGTTTGTTAACCAGGCCTCTGCTAATTTTCCATAATAGTCTGCCTGATCCGTTGGGCAGCTAGAGCTCCCATTAACTTCGTTTGCATCTAAGCGTGCTGTGCATGCATGAAACTCAAGTTTCAGCTGTGTCAATTTGGTCATCCAGAAAATGAAAAAAAAACCACAACTGGTGTCCGCTTGCCATAATTTTGGTTTAGGTGACTTGTACTGACATATACCGTATATCTATGATCAAGCCAGGTACAGAACCAGGTTCTCCTGTGTGATATTTAACTGCCTTAACCACAAGACCATGTTGTTGTTTTTGTCTTTCTACATTTACCTGTGACATTTGCTACACGTGCTCCAACTTCTAGAGCAAATGAGATAGGGGTTCTACAGATGATAGTCTCACACTATAAAAGCTTGATTCATTCCCTGAGTACTGACTATGTTGTGTACTAACGTCTCATTTACATCTGTGTCCAGCATTTACTCAGTGTCTTATCCTAAAACTATTCCAGGCAACAAACCCTTTGATGGAATAATGATATGCACCATCTTCGTTTCAGGAGTGGTAAGATATGTGACTAAATATACAGTCAGGCTGCCTACTCAAAAATAATCTCCATTGGTATTAAATGCACCTGGAAATAACTCCTGAGCTACAGGACGCATCATTTAAATGGTGGGAATAATCAATGAGTCAGGAAGGCTGGTCAAAATATTTACATTTAGAACAGTGAAATCAGCTGCTATGGACTATTTAGAAGAATGTCAGGAGAAGACAAGAATATTCTGCCTGCCATAGTTCAGTATAATAAAATGAAAGACACATTTAATTCCTTAATTTGATGGCCATAGAGAAATTAAAGAACAAGGTTTTCAATGAAATAGTGATCATTTTACAGTGACAGCCGAGTATGATAAGATTTCATAAGCACTGCTAGCATGTAGAAAAATGTGTTAGTGCTTATGTGACAAAACTGATAAAGTCATCAAAGCATTGTAATGTTAGAGAAAATTTAATGATTCCCAGTCATTCCCTCTGAATTGGATTACTCTGTGGACCTCGGAACATATTCCAGACTGCTTATTTTCAGATGAAGACTTTATATGCTGTAAGCCAAGACAATAGAAATTTCAATGACAAAGGTGATGGCAGCAAGGGATGCCACAGAACTGCAAAGCAGAAGAAGCTGAAGCAAACATGTATAGGTTCAATAAAAAACAGTCCCCTTTATTTTACTATAAAATGCTTGAAATATAGCAGAAAGTGAAAGAAACCTGGAATGCACTGATCTGAAGTGAATGTTTGTCAAGAATGCATAAAAAGGAAATACATATTTAGAGAGTCTGATAGTTTAAATATAGAACTATGGCAAAGAATCAAGGAAAATGGAGAAGGGAAAATAATATGTTAATGTGAAAGAGTGACAGAGTGAGGAAGATGAAGATGGTGACAGTGACACAAGAAATAACGTAACAGCAAGCTTGGAGATAAATAACATCTGTAAGCCTATTACAAGGGTGATATGATTTATGGTGATGACTGAAAGGAAGCCATTAAAAATAGAACTTGTGAGTAGCCTGACTCTGTATTTTTCCAGCCTGGGACTTTGAATGTTTAAACACTTAATGCTGCACTCTAATAAAGTTATACCTCTGGGGCAAAATTAATTGAAAAGTTGTTTGCATTACAAACAAATTAGTCCCCCCTCAAAATAAAAGAAAAAAGATGTCCTCAGACCCACAATTAAGTCCACATTCCTATTTATACACCTAAAGGAGGTAATCAGAGTTTGAAAAGTGCTCAGCACCCAATAGCTCACAGAGAAAACAGGTTTTGTTTTATACTGGGAGGTCAAAAATTGTGACTAGTGTAGAATTTATTTAATTATTTATTTATTTGGCAAAATTGAAATTTTCCTGTGAAAATTTTTGATTTTGCAGAAACTGCTTTTTCCATCAGAAAACCATTCAGATTTAAAATTCCTGACCAGCTCTAATCAAAAAGTTAGTTTTGCCTTTGTATAAAATTAACACATCTCTCCCACAAGAGAGAGAGAACTTCTTTTTCCCCTCCCTCTACCTGGTATGAAAACAGATAGAAATATTTCACTCAATTTTCTCTTCATGTAGATATGAGACAGTACACATTGGTAGTAGTTGTATGAGTCATAGCCTGAACAAAAAATTAATACAATGTAGTTTCCCCCACCCCAATTCATAGTCTAGATCTAACTTACTAGGTTTACTATTCTGTACAAAGATGCTGACTATAGTAAAATCATTACAGGATTTCACCCTATCAGTTCACCAAACATTTTTCCAGTGATATTTCAGTTACTATTAGTTTTATGAATGCCACTCTTTTCATAGTAACAACTGAAATTATTTGGAGACACTGATTTACTGTACTGCTTCTCAAATAATTTGGTGGTAAAAACAGGATAACTGCTGCTAACTATTTAGTAACCTGTGCTCTCTTTCAACCCATATTAATACTCTACGTATGTATACTGAGTCTTGCATTATCAAATTAGCGCATTTAACAGGTCTGATTTTTTTACTGAGGTTGAGTAGCACTTACTCACATGTGTAATCCCATTAAAACGTTTCAGAAGCTAGCCCATAAATTCTGGTAACTTGATGTTGTGCATACAGTGAAAACCACTAAATTTTAAATTAGAAAAGTAACATTATTTTCTGGATATCTCAAAGAATAGTTAGCATTTAAATATTTCTATCATTCAGGGGTATTTGAAGATGTAGTTGACCTTCACAGTAACAAGAGCATTTAGATTACTTTGTTTAATTACAAATTCTTCAGACTCTAGTCATGCAAAATAACTAGTGCAGTTTACTTGGAATTAAAGGTATATTATCAGATAGCTCAGTTTTTGAAATATATGTTTTCTTTAAAAGAAGGTTTTAAAGGTGACTATATTCTGGAATGCAGTGACACTAAGGAGGACTAAGGGGTTATGGAAGATAAAAAATTTAACATGAACTACTAGTGTAATGCTGTAGTAAAGAGGACTAACACAATCACTGGATGTATAAGCAAGAAAATATAAATTAGGAATAAGGAAGTGGTATTGCCTCTGCATTTGGCATTAGTGAGACTATTATTGGAATACAGTGTCCAGTTCTGTTGTCCACACTTCAGAAAGGATGCTGAAAATTTTGAAAGAGCTACAAGAATTATTGAAGGTCAGGAAAAAAAAAGTCCTCTAATGAAAAACTCAAAAAGCTCAGTTTGTTTAGAGGTGACTTGATCAGGGTCTACAAGCACCTACAAAGGGAATAGATTTCTGATAGCAGATAGCTATTTATCTCCAGAAAAAGGCAGCACAGTCCAACTGCTGGAAGTTGAAACTAGACAAATTCATACTAGAAATGGGGTGTAAATCTTTAACAGTGCAAATCATTAACAACTGGAACAAGTTACTCGGGGCTGTGGTGCAGTCTCCACCACTTGAAATCCTTAATTCAAGACAGAATAACTTTATAAAAGAGATGCTTTTGCTCAAAGAAAGTTATGGGTTTGAGACAGAAATTACTAGGTGATGGTCTATGAGTCTGTGTTATTCAGGAGTTCAGATTTTTGGCTTTAAAATCTATGGAATGTTGAATAGTAAACCTTTTTGTTAACCTTCATTCAGTAGGGACTTGATTTTTCACATCCGCCTTCAGGTTCTGCAAGTCAAACAGTGAAGTACTGTGCTAGTACATGAATACAAAAAGTGAAATTTACTAGAAGAAGATAAGTCAAGGTGGCAATGCTTCCTTTAGATCTCTTTCAATTTCTGCCATAAGTTTAGGTGGGGGGCGGGAGAGAAGATACAGTTGGCTTTTTAAAAAAGAAAAATAAAGAGAGATCCAAGTGCTCAAGGAAATTTTCCCTAAAAGAAATGTGGGACAAAATAGTGGATATTGACACTAAAGTTGTGTGCAAATATATATATTGGGGGGAAAAAAACAGTATGAGAAGTGATGCAGATGGCAGAAGATGTGGAAGCTTAAGATGGCGAGCATAACTATTGGAATAACAAAGAAAATTATGAATAAAATATCTATAAACATTTCCACAATTATGGATGTGAATTTTGAAAAACAAACAGTCTACCAGACTGAAATGGTGCATAATGCTGAGAGAAGAGAATCAGGAATAGCAGATGATCAAGTAGCGAGTGCAGCCAAGGGAAGTCAATTTGAAAAACTGAGAGACGAGAGAATGTTTGTCACCAGTTTACCACAGGGTCAAGAGGGGTGAAATCCTGTTGAATGCTCTGACCAAAAGAGACACTTAAATTAGAGACACCAGTTCTGTTTGAGAGAGGACAACATGGCAGGAGCCACAATAAAAACAGGCCCAGAGTAATCAATATTTACTTCCAGATTTGCAAGGAGCAAGAGTGGGTCATACTAGCCTCTGATCCACAGGAGAAAATGCAGTCTATATTTCAAACAAGTGTGTAAACTATAAGGATTAAACTGCTCAGAGAAATGTAGATAGAACCATATTCCTTCAGAATATGTGGTTCCATTGAAATTGAAACACTGCATAAAATCAGGATGATTTTGCCAGAATTTTGTTTCAGAAGAAAACCAAGGGGAAAAAGTTCCAATATTGTCAAAACAACCCGTTTTGACATTTTTTGGAATTAAACCTTTTGTATTTTTTGTTCTGAAACAATTTTTCATATTGTCATTATTCTATTGTATTTTATTACACTATTAAGCATGCTTCTGTTAGAGCTGGTTGGAAATTTTCTGAAGGAATGCTTTCTTCCATCTGAAACTGCTGGTTCATTGAAATCAAAGAATTCCATGAGAAATTGTTTCATCTTCTTGGGTTACCTGGTTTACCAGGAAGTTGGGCAGTCTGGGGAATAAGCAAAAGAATTCCAAATTGGTTCTCCCAAAACACATTTTTTTAGTCTTTTCCTCCCATGAACAATATTGAATTTTTGACTCAGATTGAAAGGGTTATTTCCTCAGAAAAAAATTTTTTGTGGAGGAGAGACAGACTGTTTTCTGGCTAGCTATAATTTCTATTGTGCATTAGTCAGTAATTCAGAAGCATATATCACTAGGTGATCATCTTGCATAAATAGCAATTCTGTGTTGATGGAAAAATCAGAGATATCTTGGAAATAATACTCCAAACATCTGTGTAGCCATTGTAGCTACAGAGGATTGGGTAACCATATACAAAGGTCTGAAATACTTCAGGATGTCACCATAGGATTTTTCACCATATCTATTGCTGGTGTCAACTTCAGTGTGCTAATGGCTGCTTCTCTCTTGGTTCCATTCACCCCTGATTCTACTACTGTGGTCAACTGGTGTCACGGCTGGAATATGGGCTGAGCTCATCCTTGATTTACATGGTCTCCATCAAATAACCTTCACTTGTATTGTCTCCTGGGTCCTTTTCAGTCATGGATCCAAATAGTGTGCCTTTGCCATATTTCAGTGATGAACAGGGTATACTGCAGAATAGATTTCATTCTGATTACCTAGGATAGTGGGATCTCATCTGCCTAATCATAATAATAAATCAAGAAGAAAATGTGTATATGTATAATCAGCATGTGAATGGAATACTTTGCCTGATACTTTTATCCCAGCTCACCATCTTGGTTGTGTCTCTTACAGCTGTTAGGACATGCATTATTTAGTGCATATGAGCCCCAGTAACGGACCAGGAACTCCATTTTGCTGGGCACTGTATGAACACAGATGGTCCCTCCCCAATTACCAAGTTAAATGTTATTTCATGTTCACCTCCTGCTTGAGATTAGAATTGGCCCTTACTCAGAGGAAGCAGGAACCGCTGTAAAGATGTAAAGAGGGTCCTGTTGGTGGTAATGGGTTAAGGTCCTTTCCTACCTCATCACTGAGGTCTACCTCCTGTTGTAGAGCAGCTTAGGGACCAACCCTGAACCTGGAGCAACTCCAATCTCTTCTTTCCTATCAAAGAACAGAGCTTGTTAGGTAATGTGATTTATGTCTTACTCAGTGGCAAATTGAATAGGAATTGCCCAGCAGGCTGATATTCATACTTGAAGTTTTGTCCACTACCCAAATATTAGGACTCTCAAATTCACTTAACAATAATATCTGTCTGTTTGTCCATACATAGAAAATATCTGTTCCCAGGCAGGCCATGAGGTAACTTGTGTAACAATACTTACCTACTGCACAAGAGTTTGAAGCGTAATTCAGTCATGAGACAAATCCCTTCTCTTCTCACAAAGTCTGAAAAATTGGGAGCTAAGCAGGACTTTTGAATGGATTTGCACTTTCAAACCCTGTTTCTGTCCATTTCTCCCTCCCCCAGCCAAAAAAACCCCAACCCTATCATTGCAAGCCCACAGAGTTTTCTGTCTCCCACATAAAAGCCTCTGCACTGCCTGCCTTAGTAATCCAACAGTAAACGTTAATGTGCAAAATAATTTGGGATGGCACAATGGACCAATCACTTTGAAATCCACAAATGGAAAGTGCTATAGAAATGTGAAGTATTATTATTTATTGTGTAAAATGAAATGTTAAGACTGTATTCATGAATAACAATACTTAATTCATTAAATGTTTTAAATGTCTACTGTGGTTAAAGAAAACTATTGTCATTGCAAAACCATATTTATAACTATATATCTCCTGAGAGATATTGACCTAAAGGAGTGAACTGCTAGTGCTAGTGGAATTAATTAGAAAACAAATATGAGAAAAGTGTTCAGCTTTTCAACATAACACATGTGATGTGGAGAACTTTCACAGTTTATTCCTCATTTTCAGAACACACCATGCTTACTTTTATTCTGAATATATCATAGAATATCAGGGTTGGAAGGGACCTCAGAAGGTCATCTAGTCCAACCCCCTACTCAAAGCAGGACCCATCCCCAGACAGATTTTTGCCCCAGATCCCTAAATGGCCCCCTCAAGGATTGAACTCACAACCCTGGGTTTAGTAGGCCAATGCTCAAACCACTGAAGAACTAAAAGATCTCTAACCATACTGTGGCTTGTTGTTTATGTTCAGAAAACTTTGTTTCTTGTTTCCGTCTTTAACCCTTCTTCATACAATGCAATATTTTGACTGCAGTTTTTCCACCTGAGAATCAACCATAAAACAAAGACAAATTAATATCGCTCTGCCTATCAGGCTCCGGTCTGAGGAACCATTGCTATTATTGTTAGTAGTATCACTACATTTTATTTGTATTGCTCTTTTCTGATGTAGTGTTTGCTGTGAATCATAGTATAGTTACAACTTTAATTAAAGTTATCTCAAAACATAACAGATCAAGCAGGCGTAAAATCATATAATAGTATCAAGCCAAAATCTTTAACAAATATAGAATTCTTTATGCCTTGTGATACTGTGTATAAACCCCATACTTGTAGACAGAGGGTTAATGGAAACCTGAGGGCTCAGTTAGCTCATTTAGTTACACCTGGAGGGTCTGTCAGCTCAATTTGTTATCAGATCCAGCTGGGGAGGGGCTAGGTTTTTCATAAAGGAGATCAGAAGTCATAAAGGCAGTCAGAGCACTGAGGTAGATGGGTAAGTTGGGTCTGGTCTGTTCCTTGGGAAAGGAGCTACTAGGAAGCTACAGGAGTGGAAATAGCCCTATGTTGCACCCTGAACCAGGGACAAGACTCCAGGCCTTATGGTTCACTTTTTCAGAAGAGGAACAACTAGAGAAGAGGAACAGCTCAAGTCTGGGGCAAGCAATAGTGTCTTAAATGATGTTTGGTGGTGTTTGGGATATTTTAGCTCTGTTGGGGGTAGCAGGGAAGCCCAGGAACACACTACTCTGAAAGAAGATTGGAACTGAAGAGGAGCCCAGGAGGGGAGGGAGACACTGTATGGATGACTGGTATTGTGGTAGATGCTGTTTATTTGGGACATTGATGCCCCAGATGGGATAGGCTTGTACATGAACTGTCTGGAGAGCCAAGTCAGTAGAAGAATTAGCCCACCACAGGGCTTGAATGATCGATAGAAAGGGGCGATGGAGGGGCATGTCCTGCTGTGCCTAGTTATGAGGGAAATGTTGGCTGGGAGAGTCATTCCTCTATAGCTCCTTTTCAGATAAGATATTTTTTTGGCTCTTCTAAACTCAAGAAGTATGAAAAAAGTGCTGTGTTGAGTGCAGAGCTAATAAACACCAGTGACTTAAATTAACAGTTCTTAAAAAAAAAATAAAAAAAATAAAAAAAAAAATGTTTGAGGTCCTATAGACCTGGTTCTCAAACTTCATTGCACCGCACCCCCTTTCTAACAACAAAAATTACTACATGACGCCAAGGTGCAGAACCAAAGCCTGAGCCTGCCAGAGCCCCGTGTGGAGGGCCAAAGCAGAAGCTGAAAGAATTCAGCCCCGGGGAAGGGGGCCTGAATTCTGAGCTCCACCACCCGGGGCTGAAGCCCTTGGGCAGTGGGTTTTGGGCTTTGGCCCTGGGCCCCAGCAAGTCTAGTGGCAGCCCTAGTGACTCCATTAAAATAGAGTCGTGACCCACTTTGGGGTCTCAACCCACAATTTGAGAACTGCTGCTGTAGACTATGGATTGGTACAACCTGGGAGTGCTGAAACAAGGATGTAGGCAGTGCATGTTTTATCCTAGATGTAGAATTAAGCTTGCAGAGGTTTTTGTTTGCTTTTTTGTCTGTTCAATGTGATATTTTAGCTAAAAGATTGACTGTGAGCACATTTGAATATCTTTCAACCTTACGTTAACTGTTAATTTCCATAATTTTAAATTCCTACGTTTTCTCTAAAGAGTAATATTCCTTGGTATACATACACTGCCATTTTAATGTTAACTAGCAAACATAAGTTAAAGGTAATCGTTTTGGTATTTTAACCTTTATTTTACATCTTGAAAAATGAAGCCAAGTCAGCTGTAGAACACTTATGTTCTCTCTAAGGGCTTGAGTACATGGGGACATCCAGGCAAACTAATCCAAATTAACCAAAGCTATGAACTTGAAGTGGATTGGTTTATTTTAATTTTCTTCCAAAGTGACTCAGAGCAAACAAAATTAAGGCCACATTAATTCTGAATAACAGTGTCCACATGGGAATTTAATGAAGTTTAACTAATCTTCTTCAAATTCACAACAGCTTTAATTTAAATATGGATTTGTTTTCCTGAAGTGGTTTAGTTAAACTGCATTAAATCCCTGTGTGGATCCTGTTGTTCAGAATTTAAGTGGCCTTAATTTTGCTTACCTTAATTATTTCAAAGTGAATTAAGATAAACCAATCCATTTCAAGTACACAGCTTTGGTTAATTGGAATACATTTTCAGGATGTCCTCATGTAGACAAGCCCAAAGTTGCATTCAGCAGTGTGACAGTCTCACTGTTAATAGGCAGTGGCTTACGTCCTGACCCTATTGAGTCAAACATAGAACTATTTTTATAAAGGGGAACAAAGAGGACCAAGGGAATTACGGACCAGTCACACTAACTTTGATACCTGGAAAGATACTTGAACAAATTATTAAGCAATCAGTTTGTAAGCCTTGCCTTTTGTAACTGTAAGCCAAGCCTGAGGAGGCCAATGGGCATGTGTCCTAACCCTAGCCCAGAGAGACCTACACTTATTAATTCTACTCCATGTAGCCCTATGGGGTGGCTCAAGGTGACATGCTGTGGCCCTTGAACCTGACCGATGACTATTCAGTGAGAGTCCTATCCTTGGTCACTTTCAGAGAATGTCTTGCATTTGGTTTCATTTTGTAGGGTTTCGTTTGAAAGCTTTGCTCTGGTTTGAGTGCCTATACTTAAAATTGCTTTAACATCCAGAGGCAGATAGATTTTACTTTAGAAGTAGTGTCAAATTAGCACTAATGAATCAGAGCAAAGATAACTAACTGCAGTAAGCAGTTTGGATAATGTAATTGTGCTTCTTCACCATGTTCTGAACAATGTGACTGAGTGTGATCAAAGAAGAGCAAGGCAATGGCTCCTTTGGTAAAGGAGTTCCTGATACACAGCCTCCCCACCCCCCAACAAGAGCTACTCATAACCTTTTCAGATTTTTATAATTTGACTGGGGCTAACAGGGCAAAGCTAAGGAAAGTGTGTCAGAGCAGTGAGGGAGGATGTATGCAGGTGTTAGGAGCATGTTGGGGAGTAGAGATCCTTTGCCCTTCTGGAGGTGTGCGCTTGTGGACCTACTGAGGGGTCAGCACACCCCCTAGATGAACATTGTTATTAGTGTAAGGGATCCTTCAAATTCTTTTTTGAGAAAAGAAAATGTGTGACGGAAACAGTTCAATGACTAGATCTTTGACAGAGAAATGGATTTCCAAAAATGTAGTTTGTCCTTGATTCCTTGATAAATAAGGACCATCATCAAACAGACCTTTGCTTTCTTGGAGCTAAGAAGCTTTGACAGAGCAGAACAATAAGGGGAGAAAGTTGGGCATCTTCTCCTCCAGCAACATAGTGGGAAGGAACGGAAATATCTACGCTCCTTTCCATCTTTAATAATTGCTCTCGATGGCTGCTCCACCAGGCTAAGAGAGGGAGCTTAGGGGCTCCCCTTCCCTCCACTGCTCCCTGATCAGGGAAGAGAACTTACAACCCGCTGTTCCCCATGCTGCCTCCAGCAGTGGGCAACGGACACCAGGCTCATTCTCCCCTCCAATCCCATGCTGCTGTTTCTAAAGGAAAAGAGGAGTTCATAACTGTGCAGGGGGGTATGAAGGGAGGGCTTCAGTTGTGCATCCCTCATCTCTATGCCCCATCCATTTCTGTCCCTCCTTCAAAATATGCCCCTTCTGACTCTGTCTGTTCCTGCATTCTCGTCCATTGTTCAGCACAGCTAACCAGTGAATGTAGCTGGGGTGCACGCTGGTGAAAATTGGAATTCAAATCTGTAAAACACAACACAGACCATGGTACATTCTCCTGGTCATTCTTGTCTCCTTATTATGGCATCACCATCACTGAACAGAGGCTACTGCTCCAGGGGTCAGAATGGTAAATGTAGCCCTGCTGAATGGCAGAGACATTAATGGGAACAGGCTGGAAGACTTGCTATGGTGATATGAGATGTGCATGTGTACCTTGAGTGATCATGTAGGCCAGGGATCGGCAACCTTTGGCATGCAGTTCGCCAGGGTAAGCCCCCTGGTGGGCCGGGCTGGTTTGTTTACCTGCCGCATCCGCAGGTTCTGTCGATCGCGGCGCCCACTGGCCGCGGTTCGCCGTCCCAGGCCAATGGGGGCGTGTAGCAGGATGGTCACCCGCTCCGGCCCTGAAGGGGTTAAAACAGCCCTGGGAAAGGGCTGCCCCAGGGAGCCAGAAGCAAGGCTGATTGGGGAGGCAGCCACAGGTGAGGCCACGCTCCAATCAGGCCACAGCTGGCTCTATAAAAGGCTGTGGGCCAGGATCTCAGAGAGTCTCTCTCTAGCTGTGGAGAGAGACAGGCTTGGCTCCCTGGGAGCTGAGCAGGGCTGGGGGAAGGCCAGAGGAACTGGGAAGCTCCAGACTGGAAAAACTGCAGGCCTTGCTAAAGGCTGGGAAGGGTACTGGGGTTGCAGAGATGCAGCCCGGGGCAGGCAAAGGCAGCAGGTCCAAACCCCCCTTGCCAGTGATGAGTGGTTTACAGACTGCAGTTCGCCCCAGTGAGCAGGGGCTAGATCGTGAGTGGCAGTAGCCACTGAGGTGAGGTGGGGATAGAGGGTTGGGAGTTCCCCGGAGAGGGGAGACCCAATGTGTGGGGACACTGCCAGGGGGCAGCCCCCCAAGATAAAGTGGTCCAGGAGGGACACGGGGGCCAGCAGCAGGCGAGACATCAGCTGACCTGCAGAGGGTGTGCCGGGCTGGAATTGAGCTAATTCCCAGGACGGCCAGCAGGAGGCACCGTGCTGGTGAGTCATCGCTTTGCTACAAGGCGGTGGGAAGCGGGGGCCAGCACATCCCTCAGCCCACGCTGCTTCCCACAGCCCCCATTGGCCTGGGACGGCGAACCGCAGCCAGTGGGAGCCGCAATCGGCCGAACCTGTGGACGTGGCAGGTAAACAAACAGGCCTTGCCTGCCAGGGTGCTTACCCTGGTGAGCCATGTGCCAAAGGTTGCTGATCCCTGATGTAGGCCTCACTGAAATGCTGAGTTCTACAGTTTATATTAGTAGCTCTACAAAAAGGTCTTCCTGACATGTGAACTGTTGGCATACAGTTGTAGCATACATAAAAGTGGTCTCTGGGGCTTAGTGAGCAACGAGAAGGAATACTCAGGGTAAGGGGGATGAGGTGGTAATACTTTGTAAGTCTAGGGCAGTTTGTGTGGAGCAGGTTCAGGGTTTGAGTGTAGCTCCTGCTTTCTATGCATAACCCTTAGCAAAGGAAAGATCCTAGACTTTGTCCTACAGTGCTCACGTGCTCTGTTCCCAGACTGTGCTAGAGCATCTGTAGGGAGAGTTCTAGTATGTGTGTTCGTGGTGGTGGTGGAGATTTTTCAAATAGGTCACTTAAGTTACACACCTGCAGTTCAGCCTTGATTACATGATTTTCAGAGGTTGGGAGGAACTGAGCATAACATTCTAGAAGGACCTGATGCATCACTGGGCAACCTTAACTGTGCACTACCAAAATGAGAGGGCAGTTTATTCTTTGACCAATATTGATATCAAAACATATCCCATAAAAGAGAAAATGTGATTTCATTAAAACATTCTGGGCCTGATGCTCATTTTATGGTAAACTTACTCTATAGCACTCTCATGGCATAAAGGAGCCTTAAAGAGGGAATGCATTATATTTATATCCATTATAAGGCCCCTTTGTAAAGTTGCCTTATTGTGAATAAGTTAGGCCCTCTGTATTAGCCCCGAACCTGCCATTGTATCTGCATGATCAGACCCTGGTGTCTGAGCCTTATGGAAGTCAAGGGAGCTTTGCATAGACACAAAGATCAGCCTGAACTATCTAGTTGCAGATTTGGGGTTTACATGTGTTCTAGTCTGTTGTAGTGTCAGTTTCTGTGGGTATCTAGCTGTGAGTCAATGTACTGGCATCATGCTGACAGCTTTAGAGTTCTTTGAAGGGGTCAACAAACATGTGGACAAGGGGGATCCAGTGGACATAGTGGACTTAGATTTCCAGAAAGCCTTTGACAAGGTCCCCCACCAAAGGCTCTTACGTAAATTAAACTGTCATGGGATAAAAGGGAAGGTCCTTTCATGGATTGAGAACTGGTTAAAAGACAGGGAACAAAGGGTAGGAATTAATGGTAAATTCTCAGAATGGAGAGGGGTAACTAGTGGTGTTCCCCAAGGGTCAGTCCTCGGACCAATCCTATTCAACTTATTCATAAATGATCTGGAGAAAGGGGTAAACAGTGAGGTGGCAAAGTTTGCAGATGATACTAAACTGCTCAAGATAGTTAAGACCAAAGCAGACTGTGAAGAACTTCAAAAAGATCTCACAAAACTAAGTGATTGGGCAACAAAATGGCAAATGAAATTTAATGTGGATAAATGTAAAGTAATGCACATTGGAAAAAATAACCCCAACTATACATACAATATGATGGGGGCTAATTTAGCTACAACGAATCAGGAAAAAGATCTTGGAGTCATCGTGGATAGTTCTCTGAAGATGTCCACGCAGTGTGCAGAGGCGGTCAAAAAAGCAAACAGGATGTTAGGAATCATTAAAAAGGGGATAGAGAATAAGACAGAGAATATATTATTGCCCTTATATAAATCCATGGTACGCCCACATCTCGAATACTGTGTACAGATGTGGTCTCCTCACCTCAAAAAGGATATTCTAGCACTAGAAAAGGTTCAGAAAAGGGCAACTAAAATGATTAGGGGTTTAGAGAGGGTCCCATACGAGGAGAGATTAGAGAGGCTGGGACTCTTCGGCTTGGAAAAGAGAAGA
This sequence comes from Platysternon megacephalum, assembly GCA_003942145.1. Taxonomy (NCBI): domain Eukaryota; kingdom Metazoa; phylum Chordata; order Testudines; family Platysternidae; genus Platysternon; species Platysternon megacephalum. Next base: position 20,505,606 of record QXTE01000007.1, read on the forward strand.
CTAAGGGGGGACATGATAGAGGTATATAAAATCATGAGTGATGTTGAGAAAGTGGATAAGGAAAAGTTATTTACTTATTCCCATAATACAAGAACTAGGGGTCACCAAATGAAATTAATAGGCAGCAGGTTTAAAACAAATAAAAGGAAGTTCTTCTTCACGCAGCGCACAGTCAACTTGTGGAACTCCTTACCTGAGGAGGTTGTGAAGGCTAGGACTATAACAGCGTTTAAAAGAGAACTGGATAAATTCATGGTGGTTAAGTCCATTAATGGCTATTAGCCAGGATGGGTAAGGAATGGTGTCCCTAGCCTCTGTTTGTCAGAGGGTGGAGATGGATGGCAGGAAAGAGATCACTTGATCATTGCCTGTTAGGTTCACTCCCTCTGGGGCACCTGGCATTGGCCACTGTCGGTAGACAGGATACTGGGCTAGATGGACCTTTGGTATGACCCGGTACGGCCGTTCTTACGTTATGTTCTTTCAGTTTAGTCAAGAGTAATCCTGATAATATCTCTGAAGAAAGCATTATAAAAACAGTTATCCCAAATGACAGTCCTTGAAAGCACAAATCTTAATATGGCCTTTTACTTTATATTAGTACAGCAGAAACAAACAATTCTCTGGTCTCTCTTTGACCCAAAAAGAGTACAAAATATAAGAAACATCGAAAAAGGTCAAGTCTTTGAAAGTATAGTTCAAATTGTTTGTTTTTCTTTTTAGTATTTAAAAAAAATCTTTTTACTGTATTCCCTTAAATTACAAAAGAGGTGGATGCCCCAAAAGGCAGAGTCCCTGGTAAGAAGTCCCTAACAATTCCTCTTTGCTCTAGCAAAGTAAAATATGTATAGCACTGTACATCAACTTTGCTTTCCTGAGAGAGACTTCCAAAATGATTGCGTCCTTTATAGCACTTGTCCTAATACTGTAGTTAGTTAAATAACAAAAGAAGAGCTACAAACCTTTCTTCTTTACCTTAATTCATCTTGAGTAAATAAATATCAGTGACTACAGTTCAAAATAATAGAACTCTTTATATCTAAGGACATTTTTTTATAATGAGAAAAGAACAAAGAAACTTGTTTTCCTCTGCCTCTAGGGAAAGCACAATAGCAAAAAACAAAACAAAAAAACAGGGATTGAGAGCAGAAAGCACTACAAACAACTGAATCCCCAAATTAATTCAAACTACCTAAATTATTGTATAACACAGCAGGTATGCTTATTATGCTGTGTTAACAGGAAGTTTCTGTCAGCACATCCATTGCAAACCTGGCTTTTTGGGGTTTGCTGCAGGCTGGATCTCTGCATGTACTGCACCATCCCATAAGCAAGGAACTGTTTGCAAATTAACATAAATCCCTTTAGCCATTTTTCAGTCAGGAAAGCAGATATAATACTTCTTTTTTATGGGTTTGACATCTTTTTTTTTCTTTAAATCATTTACAAAGAGGCATTGATTTGCAAAATGAGATTTGGAAAACACTCACTTTGGTGTGACCTAATTCCTTTTGTTACCAAGAAAAAAGGAGGTAAGAACTACATACAAATCTTAAAATCACCTCCTGCGTGTCAGTGTATGATTGTCTAATTGAATAATTATAGAATACATTGGGATATGTCCATTGTACATAGTTTAGCACCTTCTGTGGGGAAAATATAACAATTTTATAGCCATTCCGTTTGAAGTAAGCATTCTAGCTTAGCAGGTGATAATGCACATTTTAAATATTGTACTGTGCATACCTGGGCAATGGCTATCCTTTTCTCAAAGTAATCAAAACAGCTGGCAGGTTTTATTGTAACCATGGAGGAGTCAAAAACAGTTTTCATCTATATATTTATGGAAGACACTCAGGGCTACATCATAAAGGGACTTAGGCACCTTGCTACCACTTTAGGCACCTAAATCCAACATGTAGATACCACCAGCATTTACAAAACCCCTACTCAGTTGCTGCTGATCCCTATGGATTCCCCAAGTGCTATGTCTCCATAGTTAAGTTACTTCAGGCACTTAAATTTCAGTGCCTGGACATGGACACAGTTTCCTCAGTCCTGTCATCACACAGCAGCTTGGCATCTAACTTGCCCCTAAACCCAGCAGGATTCACAGAGTAGGTGTTCCCCCGTCTATATTGCCTTTTGTGCTTAATCTGGTAGGGTTCTCAGGGCTTGCCCAAACCCATACAAAATGGCAGGAGGTGGTGGTGTATACCTTTTAATTTCTAGCCTGATAGCTAGGGAGTCACCTGAGATGTAGGAGACCCGAGTTAAGTTTCTTCCTTCTCCTGAGAAGGGAGAAGGGCTAGGGATATTTCAGGGGAGGTCTTTCTCGGTCTCTCCTGTTGAAGCTATTCCACAGTGTATAAATAGCAAATGGCCAAGTGAGAATGACTGTCCAGTTCAGTCTCTTTGTTAATATAGCCCTGAATGAGTAAGTATCCTTTGCCTCGGCATATGATCTACAAAAGGAGATTTGTATGGTTCATTCTTAGGGCCCAGTTTTTCAGCTGGCTCCAATATCGTGGGATGCTGCTGAAGTGGGCCTTGCATTTGTACACAGTTATGCATTAGCAGACCCAATTGGCCCCAGTCAACATACTTACTCATACTGATAGCCCCCTCATGCAGCTATAAATAGAGGATGTCTATAAAATTACTCATCTATCTGTTCACTTAAATTTATATAGCAAGTTATAAGGAATGGATAACAGAAAAATTGCAGTAGTAATGTTTAGTGTTCTTTAAAAGAATTTTTAGGAATCAATCTATCTAGTGAATAGTGCTTTTTTATCTGGAGACTGCAGTACTGCAAATCCTATGGGATGAGAATTTTTTTATTAGTATTTATTTTAATTCCAATTGAGAGGTTCTAACTATGTATGGGCCAGATCTTCTGGGAGTAGCCTGTGCACATTCATGCTTATGGGATTTGCTCTGACAATGGAACCAAAGTCACAGATGGACAAGGAACTGGTCATTCTCACCGGAAATCATTCACCAAAAAAAAAAAAAAACCTTATCAACCACCACCCATCCATTCAACTCTCTGTGGAACAGTCCCATATTAGCATCAATGTCCTGGATGTCCTGATCAGCTTCAGCAATGGAACCCTAGAGACAACCCTATACAAGAAACCCATGGATCACCAGACCTACCTTCATAGATCCAGTAACCACCCCAAACACCCCAAACAATCTGTTATCTACAGCCAGACACTCTGGTACCACTGAATGTGCTCTGAGGAGAAAGTCTGGGATATACACCTTAACACACTCAGAACTGCCTTCACCAAACAAGGACTCTCCACCAGAGAAGTAGATTGTGTCATGCAATGGGTCACCCACATACTCAGAGAACCAGCTTCAATACAGAAATAAAACGCCTTTTGACTGCACACCTCTACTTGTCACCTATCACTCCACAGTGGAATCCATACAGGGTATCATCAAACAACTATGACCTGTACTCAGTGGGGATCCCATGCTGAAAGAAATCTTTCCTGCACCCCCACTTCTAGCCTTCAAACAATCCACTATCTCTCCAAGCTATCATCAGAAACAAGCTACTCATGGATCAGGATGCACCAACTCAAATCAGAACCAGACCTGCCAGAACAACAGATACAAAACCTGCAAACACATCTCCACTGCTATGATGATCAACATCCCCCACAACACACCTTTCAAGATCCATAGACATGTGTAGGACCCATCACAACATGTGGTGTACCTCATCCAGTGCACTTAATGCCCAAATAGCAACTGTGTGGGTGAAACCAATCTCTACACTCTCAAATGAACTCACAGGAAAATGATAAAAGACTAAATCACCAGATCACCTGGGGTGGACACTTTTCACAAAGTGATCATTCTATACCTGACCTCTCAGTCCTCATCCTCAAAGGAAACCTGCACAATATTTTCAAAAGACGAGCCTGGGAGCTTAAATTCATTACTCTGCTAGACACTAAAAATCATGGACTGCACAGACAATGGATGTATGGCTTATTACAACAATCTAAACTCTAACCCCCTCTTGTTTTGTCGTATTACTGCAGAGGTGTTAACTTGCTACTCTACCTTGAATGGTCCCCTACAATAACCTTTAACTACTAGTGCCAAACAATCTGTTCTAGCTTGCATTTTGCAGTGACACTGGGAGTTCCCTTCCCAGACCGGAAGAAGAGTTCTGTGTGGCTCAAAAGCCTCTCTTTTGCCAACAGAAGCTATTAGGACTCTCTGTCATCCCTGAAAGTTCACTTACCAGCCAACCAAACTAAACATTAACTAATAATCAGACAATAGTTACACATAACACAAAAGTGATTCATGAAGGGACTAGAAAAGCTTAGCCTCCAGTCAAAGATACAGGATCTCAGCTTAATACATGCTCAGCTCCTGAAACCCTCCTTTGAACCCCTGGGGGAACTTTTTTCACCTTTCAACCAAAGCAGCCTTAATTACAAGCCATTAGGGCTTACCCACCACTCACAATCTTTCACAAGGGCAAAGCAGTACTGTATCCCACATCCTAACAGAATTCTACCTCAATCAGTCCATTATCTTACCAGTATTTTTTCCCAGACCACATTCAAATCCAGGTGAGCCAAAACTGCACAGCTTAGACACCAAAAGTATATTAACTTTTAAAAATAGGACTACAGAACTTAAAAAGTCACAAACTTTATATTTAATTTAGGGATAGTAATAACACAGGCAATTACATCTCCCCATTATCTAAATGGATTACGCTCTATATAAACGAAAGCTACAAGCAAATCTTTGTTCCCCTCCCCATGGGGGTTAGATCACAGCCTACAAGGACAAAACAACTTCTGTGGCATTCCTTGGGCAGATCCTGATTTTTAGAAATATGCAGAGCTGCAAACTGGAGCTCTAGCCACAATTTCACAAAACACTATTTGCTAGATCTAGCATCCTGTTTGGACACTCAGACAATTGAATGACAAGACGTTTGTCTTTCAGAGGTGTTAACCTCCCCCCCCCCCCCAAAAGACAAAAGTTTTGCGGTGACAAGCACAAGTGTGAACAGCATGTTGTTGGCAGGAGTGCTCTCCTGCCGACAATGCAAACACCGCTCATTGGGGGTGGAAGTTTTTTGTCGGCAGGAGAGCTGACAAACAGCGGCTACATTGCACAACTTTTAGCAGCACAGTTGCAGCGACACAGCCATGTCGCTAAAAGCTGTGTAGTGTAGACACCGCCTGAGTTTACTAAGGCAGTACTACAATCCTTAGTCAATTAAGACTCCACATCCCACATTCCAGAAACTGAAGTACTGCTAATCAAACTATCCCATGAGTGAGACTGTGCAGAGGCCAATGGAAGAAGAAGAAATGAAGGTTACTCACATGCAACCAGAGTTCTTTGAGATAGATTCTGCAATTTACACTCCCCGTGCAGCTTGCCCTCTTCAGAGCCATAATTGCAACTTTCAACAGGGGGAGGTTGTGGAAGGAACTGAGATGGCTGTCACCTCCCCACCCTCCCCATTTGTGGTCTTTCCCTCCACAGCAGTGACCCTTGGAGAGAGGACTCTCCCTTCCCAAGTGTTCTGAGGGAGAGTCCTCCCTCCAAGTGCCACCATGCGAGCTACACTAACAGTGTGTCCCCTGAGTGTGAATGTACAGAGTTCATCTTGAAGGCCTTGAGTTACAGGTGAGTAACTCACTTCTCAATCCATTGTTTTGAATACCATGAAAAACAGGGGAAAATGGTTGTGGTCATGATTTAGGCTAGATTTGATATTCTTTGATGTAGTGGTCAACACTAAAAAAACCATAGATGACATACATGCTAGATTAAGCAAATTTTTACTTGAGCAACTAACTATGAAGCCACAATAGCCACTCTGTTTGTGTCCCACTTCTTTTGGATCTCTTTAATACTATGCTCACTGTTACCAAACTTCTAAGTTTGTGTCTATGGCTAGAGAGCTGACACAATGTGCAGGTGTTTACTATGGAATTTACAAGTTTAGCCAGGGCATCTCAACACTTACAAGGTCTGCAGATGAATCTGTAGGCCTTGTAAACAGTAAGCTTTAAGCTTACTATTATGGCTCTCATAACATCAAGAGTTATTGGCTGTAGAGCTTACAAGAATTGCAAGCACAGCTTGCACTTTGTGGGATGGGAATTGTGGAGCCTTGAGCCTTGTTTACTATTATGGAATCCACAGATTATAGGTTTTTCAAGATATTCAAATGCAGCCAGACCTTCTAAAAGCTCTTCAGATTCATCTTGTCAATCTTGTAAGTTCCATGCTTACTGCTACGTAGTTTATAAGGTCCACAAACTCTGCATTCAGATCTTCCATGATGACAGACCCCATTGCCCCCATAATCAATTTACAAACTAGTACCCTTGTGCTTTCTCTCAGGCAGTCCCTCATATTTGGGAACAGCTCCATTTAAACATTTGCAAGGCTACTTCCATTATCCTCCTGAAAATCCCTCCTTAAAATTCTTTTTTGCGATGCCTGCAAGATACTAATAGTAGGCTGCAGGTGTGCTGAGAGCACAGATTAGCATGCTGACCAACGTCACTGTGCTCCTGTGATTTCCCCCATCTGTTGGCATCCATTCTATACTATATTTGGATTGTAAGCTCTTTAGGGCAAGGACCATCTTTTTGTTCTGTTTGTACAATATCTAACACAATGGGATCCTGATCTATGACTAGGGCTCCCAAGTACAGTTATGATATACATAGTAAATAATACACGGTATTGACTATTTATGAACATAAGGGGAAATTCCCATACAGATCCAAACAACATTCTGACATAACTAAATACAGGAATGATAGGAGGTTGATTCCATTTAATTCTTCCAACATTGTGCAGTGATCTTTATATTAGGAAGTTTGTTTTTGCACTCCTTGTTCCGTCCCTGGAAGACTTTTTTTTTTGTGTGACTATTTTTGGATGGAGGGCTTTATGTGTTGGTAATTACTTGCTGCATTTTTTAAGCTTCTGGATTCTCCCTGAACAATACTTTTCTAAAAGTAAAGAATGGCAGTAGCACAAATTGAGGGAGCTGTGAGTTTAGTGGTGGTGGGGGGAGGTTCTTTTTTCCTTCCAAAAATTGGAGATTTTGCAATAGAACATAATCAAAGTCACCTGCAGGGCACAATGTTAAGAATGTCATCTACTAACATTACAAATGTAGTCATTCTCTAATTAGCAACTCAGAATGTAAGAAGGAAAATATTACATGATTGCTAATATATGATGGAAATTAAGTATGAAAGTTTGGGCGGAGGGGGGTTCTTGACTAAGACTACTGCTATTTGAAAATCTGGTACTATAAACTCTTACTTCTCCTGGATTCTGCAGCTGCAGACTGATTAAAACTCAGCAGGAAATACTATAATTAACAAATACCACCTGCTGCAAGAACAGGTGTCTGTGTCTTCATTTAGAAACCAAACTAAATGAGAAGATACAAAGGGGCTGAAGAAGATCACTGGCTGGATTGACATAATTTGTCAATGTTTATCCTTGAACTTAAAACCATATTCTCTTTACTGTAAAGGCTCCTTATCAGGGAAACTTGTGTTTCTAGTTATTAAGCAGACCTTTGTCATCTTCATGCAGCTGTCCTCCACTCCCAATATCCTCAGCATCAATCAAAAGTATTTTGTAATTCATCACTCATTATTTTTAGATACAACATTCAGTAATTAGATGGAAAACATTATAAGCACTGATAACGGCTAGAAAGATAACATTTGGTATTTCAAGTGACATCATTATCTTTCTCACTAATTGGTTTCTATAATTCAAACAGCAAGTCAAAATGCACTGTTAGGAATTTTGCAAGATTCCGTCTTGTTCTGTCTACCGCTAACATGTATATGATGCTGTAATGAGGGTTAATGACAAAACATGGATTGTTTTCAATATGCTGATGTTGCCTAATTTAGTTTCTATCTGTCCTGATCCAGATGGAGCAGCTGAGTCCCTTTCCCAACATCTAGCAGAAACTGAGAGCAAGTCTATACTTAAAACACTGCATGGGAACAGCACTGTAGTGCTTTAATGAAGATGCTGTACTATGACGGGAGAAGGTGTAGTCAATCCATCTCCCCAAGAGGCAGTAGCTCTGTCAATGGGAGAAGCTCTCCTACCAACACAGCACTGTCTACAAAGGGGGGCTAGGTTGGTATAGCTATGTCACTCGGGTGTGGATTTTTCACGCCCCTGAGCAGCATAGTTATATCAATTATAGGTCTGTAATGTAGACCAGACTTGAGGCATGGCTGAGAGTGAACTGGCTTAAGCACAGCTCATAAAAGAGTGAGGTTTTCATAGATTTCAAGGCCAGACAGGACCATTGAGATCATCTCATCTGACCTCCTGTATAACATAGGCCATAACATTTCCCCAAATATAATTCTCAGAGCGCACATTTTTTAGAAAAACATCTAATCTTGATTTAAAAACTGTCAGTGATAGACACACTGTGATAATCCATCACAATCCTTGTTAAATTGTTCCAGTGGTTGATTACATTCACGATGTTGGTTTGCCTGGAAAAACTGGAAGATATGGCAACTGTGCCACCAATTGAAGGTGTGTCCATTGACAGCTCCTTCCCCCCACCCACCCACATTGTCCCTATTTAGGAATCTGACTGGATTATCAAACTATTGCAGGATTGGTCTTTCAGCAATATTCAAGACTGACTGATTTATTTGTATCTGGCTAGGAGGTTGAAATGTTTTCTCTTCAATGGAGATCTAATTACCATAATTCATACCTTTGACTCCTCAACACTAAGATGGTGTGGTGCTCATTGCTTGAGGCTACACCCTTTAAATCCATTCAGGCACTAAAGGTAGTCCAGAATATGGCAGCCCTCTTGATCAGCAAAGTGGCGTTCTGTGAGCACATGTAACTAGTACTCCATACTTTTCACTGACTGATATGATAAGGAGTTGGTTTTGACTTATAGCATAGGACCTTCCTATCTGACTGTCCTTTTTTCAAACTTGAGGTCAGCAGAAGTATTCCAGCTGGACCTCCCTAAGAATAAAAGAAATGGGGGAAGAAGAGTGGTGCTGGAAGGGCATGCTCTCTGAGGGGCCCTCTTTATTTGGAATGTATTCCCCCACCCCTTGGCCCTGTTCAGATTTCCTAACCTTTAGGGATTTTTGTAAGGCACTTAGCCTTAGCAGAGATGATGAAGCAAATCCTGTTGAGGGTGATATTTAAACCAGTTTACCACTTTTCCATATTTTTGTGCTGTGTGATAATTTGGATTTGCTGTTTTTTATTTCATTTATTGTATCTTTGTTTGTCAGAAACCTAGTTTAGCTAAATGCATGTTGTTTTGTAAGTTCAAAAACTAAGTGTTTATACAAATGAGATCATGCAGTGTTTAATTGATTTTGTTAAGCTTCTGAGCAGGCCTGGAATGAACTAGATCATTCCAGAAGCTTTAATCTGATCATCTGGGGGAGAGAATTTAAACAGAAAAATGTGAATGATAATTAGGAACTGGTGAATACTTCACTAGATGCCCTAAAAGCTATGACCCCACAAATTGATAAAGAAGTCTATAACAGTTAAAATACCAGGGAGGCTTGGAAGGTGAGTGAAGGCAGAAGTAATTTAGTTTATATATAAAAATAAATTTGCGAGGGAGAGGAAGTTGATAGCCATAAAGAAAATTGTAGAAAATTGATAAGGAAAGCAAAAAGTCATAAGGAGAAATCTAATGCTGCTGTCCATACATATAATAAGGAGGTCTAAGTAACAGGAACAAAAGGAACCCTAACAATGATATTGGTTCCTGATTAGATACAAATGGTAGGATTTTTTTCAATCTTGCAGAAAATGTAAAAGTGTTAAATAAATATTTCTAGTTTGACAAATTCAGACTAGAAATAATGTTCATATTTTAACAGTGAGGGTAATTAGTCATTGGAACAACTTAAGAAGGTTTGTGTTGGATTCTCCATCTTTGGAAACTTTTAAATCAATGTTTGATGTTCTAAAAGATGTGCCCTAGATCAGCTATTGGTCTTGAAGGAGGAATTAATTCAGAAAAGTCCTATTCCCTATGTTATACAGGAGGTCAGTTTAAATTATCATAATGGACCCTTCTCACCTTAAAATCTATGAATCGATAAGTACATGCTAGAAAATTACACTTATTGGTCTTTGGAAGACAGCTGTTAATGGGCATATGAGGAATTGGAGGCTATCACCAATTCAAAAGTTTTGACTTGTCATGATTTGAGTGTGCCTTTGTTCCTCTATTCCTTTTCCTCCAGTTGGCAACTCTGAGATAGAGAGGGTTCTGTCCCTTCCCACCAAGACCCAGCTCTCATTTGACCAGCTGTGTTGTTCTGTCAGCTTTTTGCCTCCATCTCTGTTGCTAGGCGCCTTCCACATCCCTTGGGAAAACACAAGTTGAATGAGTACATGCTTTTCAGAAGCCTGTTGCTGCAGTTCAGCAGAGCTGCAAAAGGAACACTGTCTGCTTGTTGTGTTAAGGAAGCTGGGGAAAAGAGTACGAAGTGAGGGCAAAGCCTGAGAGCCACACAGCTGCAGAGACCTCTCGAGAGAGCCCCAACCCCAATGGGGGGAAGAGGAATTATGAAGTGGCCCTAGCAACAGCTTCAGGGTAGCATTGGCCTTCCCCCTCACTTGATTTATTGTAACTACTGATTGAGATTATTTCTCTTTGCCTCCTTAGAAGATGACAGCCTTAAAACCAGCCAGAGTGAAGCTTCCTGCTTACTAAATATGCCCAGTGATGTCACTGAATAGCTCTTTGAAAAGAGCCACAAAGTAAAGGAAATTCCCAAATGCAACAAATCTAAACTGGAGCTAAGGCTGTAAATATGTGTGATCAAGACCTTAAGGGAAATTAGTATCAACAGGACTGGTGTTGTTTTAAACATGCCAAATGTTTGAAAGGCAGAAAATTGAAAGATAAGGTTGTAAGGCTTGTTCTGCATTTGATTAATTTTTCTATGTAAACACTTAACTGACTTAAGGATTTTCTCAGCTAGATAAACCAGGGTGTGTAAAGTTGCCCTGTGAGTGATTGCTAGATACGTATACCTTTTCAGGAGCTTTAGGTGCTCAAGACCAGAACAAAATTAAAACCATTTGTACTTGGAATTTTGTGATCTATGCTGGGTGGTACCACATCCAACGTCACCATCAAATATAGCAACTGGACTATCTACTTTAAAGAAAAGGAAATTTGAGAGGGTAAAACATACTACCTGTATCAAGACAGCACTGTTCATGCCCTAATAATGCCCATATCGAGGAGGATAATGTGGATTGTCCATAAAAGAGAATTTGCATAACTTTAAGGAAGAGCCAAAAGACTAGAAAATTCTGATACTGGACAAATATGATATTTAAGAAAATATAAAGTATGATATAAACACGTGGCAGCAACATTTTGTTGCCATTGTCCGTCAAGTGTTTTACCGAAGTAGGTGTATGACTGAGTAGGATTCAAAAGAGGAAGCTACTATTAGATTAGCTTATTGTCCTTCTGGCAGAGGAAAAACAAAACATATTTTATTATTCTCAAGTCCCAAGGTCGCAAGGTAATGAATTCTTGTAGCTGGCTAACTTCCTACTAGAAAGGATTAAAATCATAGCAGTTTTCCTGTCAAATGCCTATTGTACAGTACTCAATTAAAAATACATCATGGTGTTTAGGACTGTTTATAGCACTACAAATAGTATAGAATGGCTCACTTTCATAAAGGAAGTGGGGGAACATGGGTTTGGGGAATGGAGAATGCCTTGGATTTGTGAGTGAGGCAGGATGAAACTCATATTGCTAGAACATAGGACTAGTGTCACTGTGAGAAGGCCTGCCAAAGAACATTTTGACTCCTGTCTTCTGAAACACACTTTAAAGGTCTCAAGTGTAAATGTTAAATCTGTATTCTCCTTAATTACTTTAGAGCCATCTTAATCCAATTTTCACTCATAAACAGTTCACATAAGAAATGGTCTGGCACCCAACATGCAGGTGCACAAATCAAGATCTTTACCTACTGAAAAACAACAGGGTGGCTACATTATTCCATATATGGATATGCAACAATTGTAGACCATCATAGTAACCATGATCAGAAAACAAAGAAGTAGTTTTCTCTATATTTAACATAACCTGAATCCCTTTTCATATGTTATACAAAATCCTCTGGGTTTAGAGTACATTTATCTATAATAGAAGACGATGAGCCTAGTTTCATCACTCTTGAAGATAAGATGAGGGAAAGTGTAGGTCCATTACATTACAAAGAAGAAGAACTAATAACAGATGACACCAAGGAGGCTGAGGTGTCTCATGCATATTTTGCTTCAGTCTTCACTAAAAAAGTTAATTGTGACCAGCTGTTTAACACACATAATATTAACAAGGGGAAAGGAACGCATGCCAGCACAGGTTAAGAAAATGGTTAGATGCAGTCAAGCAGGACCTGACAGAGTCTACCATTGGGTAGTTAAGGAACTATCTGAAGCAATCTCAGAACCATTAGCAATTATAATTCACACTGGTAAGGTCCTGGAAGATTGGAGAGAGGCAAACATACTACTTGGAATTTTGTGATCTAAGCTGGGTGGTTAAGACTCAATATAGACAACTCTAGAAGCCAAGAGAATCCCCAGCTGCCACACTGGGACAGATTTTCATCCCATTTACATTGCACCAGAGCAAGGGGCTGTAGATCTGATGCTTAGTTTTACATCCTCAAAGCAGTGTGCAAATATTCACTAATTAATCTTCACAACATTCTTATTTAGTAGGTAGGCATTGTGCAATCCTCCACATTTTCTGTTGTACAGAGACCAGTGGATGGAATATGAAATGCTCTTGCATTAAACCTGTTCCCCACCATACACACACTATTAATCATATGAGTTAGAGATGAAAAAGACCTACTAATGGTAGGTCATCCAGGCAATCTCTATATAACTGTTCAAAAATAGGGGGCTAAAATGAATAAAAATTATTCACCCTTTAATTATAGCAATATGATTATGTTGCTGTCATACTCTTAGGATGCCATATGGACTTGGTAACTGGATAAAACTGTTAAATTAACCACTAATTATAGCTTTAAAACATTTTAAAATATACAGGGTTATCCAAGGTATTCTATGGTTTGTGTTTAGCACAATCATAGGATTAGTTTAAGTTACAGGGAAGACTTTAGAAACACACTCAAGTTTTTTTGTTTTTTTTTTAAGTTGCTTGATTAAAGATAAGTCTAGCTATGTGATTTCAGGGAAATAATGATTTCCCTCACTAACAGCAGGAGTTATTTAAGGATACTACTACCCAAGATAGGCGAGAAAGTGCAGTGAAGTGAATATCAAATATTTCTGACTTCAGAAGTCTTTTGAATAATTTCCCTATTGGAGATTAATGTCTAAGGTATCAAGTTGTGATGAAATAAAATGGAACATTACCTCAAGGAAGTGAGAGTAGGCTAAAGGCCAAGGAACAAAGTATAGCCCTAAATGGAAACTTCCTAATCTGGAATGAATGTGTGCCACAAGAAACAATTTGGGATCAACGGTTTATTTAAATGACTTGCACAATAGTTGTATTTATTTTTAAAAGCAACATCTCCAGTTAAAGAAGATTCTAAACAGAGAAAAGGAGCACATGCGTTTAAACCATTTATATCATCATTTCAATAGGTGTCAAATCCAAGTTAATGCTAATCAATGATAATAAATATAGAATACGTTTCAGAGTAGTAGCCGTGTTAGTCTGTATCCGCAAAAAGAACAGGAGTACTTGTGGCACCTTAGAGACTTACAAATTTATTTGAGCATAAGCTTTTGTGGGCTACCCACAATCATGACATCTCAAGCACATAGGGGGAAAAGAGGAAATATCTTCTGTGTTAGGAGAAGCTACTTGGGGTGTGGGGCTACTGTCAAAGGTGGCCGGTAGGATTCCAGGTCTCCCTGTGTGGAATTTAGACTGTTTGCTGTAGAACTGTGCTACCCCAGCATGCAGAGTATCAATGGAAGGTGTGTAAAGGTGGAGAATATGGGGAATGGATCAGTGGAGGTGCATACTTGCAGATCCACTGGCTCTTTACCCTGTGAAGCAGACATTCAGGGAGAACAGGTTGTTTGGCTTTATGGAGCAGGAGGGCTGGGAGCTGCTCTGTAGTAGTGACTGAAGTAGCTTGTGTGGTAAGGAGGCCTCCTAGCACCTGTAGCACTCTCCAGCACACAGCCCTGTAACTCAGGTAGTGTGTTGGACTAAGAATTAGAACCTAAAAGTTTAAGACTATCCTGTAGCTGATGTGAGAAATACAAACAATACTAACCATTAACAAAACCACCTCTCTCTATTTATTTTTTCCCTTCCTGTCCTCAGATAACCATTAAAGGTTTACATGGTAATAGAAGGGAACAGCTTTATTTACAATCCATAGCATTCTAGAGTGCTCCCTACTATGTTTTTTAACTTCAGGGAATCATTGTTCTTCCCAGAAGGCAACTCTACAAACTTGGGAAAAGATTTGAAAAGCAAAAAAATGTGGCCCTAACTCTTTACTATCTTGACCTTTGTATATTTATTTACACCATGCAGTGATACACTGCCACTGTGATTTGGAGCTACTTGTACACCTATTTTGCACTTGTATAAACAGCAGCAAGGCAGTGGAAAAATTAGGCTCATAGTTTAATATTAAGCTACCTAAATTAGTAGTCTGATTGTTTGCAAAAGAGCTGATTACGCGGCAACTCCTGGAGAAGTCAGTCTATGGCTGAAAGATTCCACATGGCACAAAGACTGCTAAGCAGCAACGGTTAAAGTTCCTGCAGTGCACTGAACAGCCCACATGATTATATGCTTCATTGATTGCTTTTTATAAAGAAAAGTTGAGAAAATTGGAGATTCTTACAGGAATAGTTACCCCTCATCTAATTACTTGAAGATGGATGGATAAAATACGTTGGGGGGAGGGGGAGATTGCACAATAAACTGATTAACTATTTGGGGCAACCAAAAATAAGAACTCAAAGCAAAATAAATGAAGGTAGAAAGTACAACCCTCCCCCCTTTACCACACCCCTGCACAACAATAAATCAAGGGAAGAACAAGTAGTAATAAAAATGTAGGCAAAGACAACTGTGAAGTTATGAATATTGGCTGTGTACTTGTTTGATTTTAAGTAGCCTTAGTAAGGGATTTGGTCAGCTTCTTAAGAAAGGAATGTGCAAGTTAAGTGCCCAATCAAGAAACACTTAACAGACAAGGGAACCTTGGAAGACTCCAATCCACATAAGAAGTCTACCTGGGGACGTTCAAGGTAGCATGTATCAGAGGGGTAGCCGTGTTACAAGGTAGCATGTAAGCAATGGCTGCTATTTGTAAGGAACTGAGTCATGCATGGACATGTGACTTGCCCATGTGACTTCAAAACTCCATCTTGGAGCTGGATTCTGCATAGTAGAGAGGAAGGGGTCTCCACCCACAAGAGAGAGTCTATTTAAGCCCCTGGGAGACCCCTCCATTTTGTCATCAGCTGGCTCAAGAGATAGCCTCTCCACCCCCAAAGGATATCTGAAAGAAACTGGAACAAAGGACAGTAACCACAGGGGTGTGAGTGATTTCTGGACCCAGACTAGAAGGAGGCTAGTCTATAAAAGAAGCTTACTGGAACATCACTGAGGGTAAGATTTCATCTGTAATCTTTCTTACTGCATTAGGTTTATACTTGTGTGTTTTATTTTATTTTGCTTGGTAATTCACTTTGTTCTGTCTGTTATTACTTGGAACCACTTAAATCCTACTTTTTTTATTTAATAAAATCACTTTTTACTTATTAATTAACCTAGAGTATGTATTAATACCAGGGGGGAGGGGGCAAACAGCTGTGCATATCTATCAGTGTTATAGAGGAAGAACAATTTATGAGTTTACCCTTTATAAGCTTTATACAGGGTACAATGGATTTATTTGGGGTTTGGACCCCATTGGGTGTTGGGTATCTGAGTGCTGGAGACAGGAACACTTCTTAAGCTGTTTTCAGTTAAGCCTGCAGCTTTTGTGGGATGTTGTTCAGGCCTGGGTCTGTGTTTGTAGCAGTCAACCATGTCTGGCTCAAACCAGGCAGGGCTCTGAAGTCCCAAGCTGGCAGAGGAAACAGGCTCAGAGGTAGTCTCAGCACATCAGGTAGCAGTCCCAAAGGGGGTTTCTGTGATCCAAGCCATTCACCTTTGCTTATTTCCTAGAGGAAACCTTGTCAGGACTTTATCTCATTTCATTGACAAAAGGCCTGATTAAAAGGATGGCTCTAACACTGGGACTTAAACATTCTGAGTTCTGTTGGTAGTGTGGGTCATACCTAAGAGCTCTCAGTTAACTCTTACCTCCACCTTTAAGGATGGGGAGCCAATATGTCCCTATTGACTGCAATTGCCATTGTGAGTTGCAGAGGGAGTGGGACTTTTGGCAATTGCTTGACCCTGAGAACCTACCTCAGGAACAACTTTTCTCCCTCCAACGTGACAGATATTGACCCCAGTATTCTGCTCATTCTACATGTGTGGAAATTGGATTAACATGATAATGTATTGGATTAACAATGATAATGATAATGTATATTGGAGCTGAGTTTCACTGTGTGGCTAAGAGAGGGCTTTTTGCCTATTATGAGAACAGAGAAGTCCACAATGGGGAGCTCATGTAACCAAAGTAATAATATACTAAGGGCATGCCTACATTGCAGCTGTTGGTGTGAATGGCAGCCCATGTAGCTATACCTCTGCTAGCTGTACTCTAGTTAGTTTGCTAAAAATAGACATGAGAATGCCATGACAGGCTGCAAAAGCCTGTCCGACCACCCCTGGATATTTATTCTCTTGTGTAGCTGGTGCTGAAGCCTGCACAGTAGCTTCCTCACCTCTATTTTTAGCAAACTGCCATGGGTACATCTACATGAGCAGCCATTCACATATGCTGCTGTGTGATGTGTCCTACTAAGAGTTAAATTAGGTAGCCTTTGAATGTCCTGGAATCTAGTCTTAATATTTTCTGTTTAATTATTAGAAAGTGATGAATGTATATTTTCTAACTACCTGAAGTAGCCTCATCAGGCCATTCAATGGGAGTGATACAGAAGTAAATCTGCTGGTCACTAAAAATCAATGGAATTTGGAGTTACACCAGCATAAAACTGGAGCTTGCAATGGTGAATCAGGCCCAAGTTTGTAGAATTGTATCATTATAACTAGAAGCATGAGTGCTTCTTTATAACAGGTATTGTCTCTCTACTGCTATGAGAGCCCATTTCCTTGGTATTTTCATCTGTAATAAAATCTTCTTAGGAAATAAAAATGTGTTACTATACTTTGGAAATGGTATTTGCAGTTCTACAATTATCTCTTTCAGAAATAGTCTAGCATGCTGTGCTAGAAATTTTAAAAATACAATATTATTTCCTATAGTCCACATCAGATCTCTGATAGTTTTTCAAATTACAATTACTAAAATAACTGTCAGATGCCATATGACATCTAATTCTGATAGAAATTATCTTTACTTCTGTCAAGTCACTGGGGCAAAGATGGAACTGAAAGAAAGTGTAGGGATCTATAAAAGAAACATGACTGATTGGGTCAGGCCATTTACCTATATGTCTGTCTCCTATAACATTTTATAAATGTCAGCTGTGTAGATCTGAACAGTAACTGCATTTTATGATACTTTATCTGAAACAATATATTATGATTTTTAGAAAAAACACTGATATTCAAAGTATATTTCTTTTGGTGTATTGGGTTTGTGAAAGATAAGGCAACAGTCACCAGGAAATATTATAATATTAAATATGTCAATATTTTAAAGAGATGAGCAAATACCTCATACATTTTTCTGTGAATATTTACTTAAGTAAAATACTAAATGATCTTCAGATGTTTTCATCCCTTTTGTAATCACTTTTCACAAATATTCCACCAAATGAGTTTACTGGCAAAAATGTTTGCGAAAACGATAACCAGATTAAGTTCACAAAAATGGAATTTAGAAATTTTCAAATGAGTGTTCACAGCAATAACAAAAAATCATAAATGTCTCTCTCATCCAATCAGAACAGAAGCATAACATTTTTACTTGTGTCCATTGAAAACTAAGATGGATAACACTCAAATTTGTGATATTGAATATACTCACAAGCAGCTTGTTGCAAAATCTACAGCTGAAAAACTGAATAATGGCAATGACAAAATTGAAACATGACATAAAGGCCAAAACAAAACAAAAAGAGAGCGCGCGAGAGAGATTGTTTCCCTGTAGAAAAAGCCAAAACACTGTAGGCTTCAGGGAAAACAGCAGATTTGACAGGTTTTACACACAGAGATTTTTTAGAAAAGATTGCTTAAGCTGTTGATACCAAACATGTCTTTGGAAATAATTTATAGACTTTGGGCAACATGTTATGGTCCCTGGGTAGGCTGTCCCTTCTGACACCTTCTTCCAGTTCCCTGAATGCACCCCTTTCAAGTAAGATGCACATGCCTCCACTTCTCTTTGGTGTGGGAGGCAATCCAACAACTGTCTGAGTGGGTCTCTGGGTTACAGCTACTGGTAGCCAACTCTGATACCTAGGAGAACCAATGGGATTGGCACTTGCAATAGCTTCCTTCAGTAAGCTGATGGACAATGATGGTATGCAATGACACAGAAGCAACTTCTCCAAAACAGGGTGATGTATGTTGCCCAAAAAGGTACACATCATTTAAAGAAGTGGAATAAAAACAACCCGTATATTGTCTCACCCAAGCTTTGCATTCCCTCAAGTCCCTACTTAGATATGACCCAGCCTTGGTGTCCCCTGTTACCCCTGGGTACTGAGGCCTGGTCTACACTGGGGGAAAGGGGGGCGAGCTAAGTCAGTCTAAGATACTCAACTTCAGCTATGAAAATAGCGTAGCTGCAGTCGACGTACTTAGAGCTACTTACCACGGTGTCTTCACTGCGGTAGGTTGACTGCTGACGCTCCCCCATCGACTCCGACTATGCTTCTCGCTCTGGTGGAGTACCGGAGTTGACGAGAGAGCACTCAGTGGTTGATTTATCGCATTTTCACTAAATGCGATAAATCGACCCCCGGTGGATCGATCGCTCCAGAGGTAAGTGTAAACATGCCCTGAGTTGTAGCCTGCTTGCTGCAAATTCTTGACTCTGTCTCAGTCAGTCTCTGGGCCAGCCAGCAGCATGCTCTTTCTGTGTCAGCTTCCAGCTGAGCTGACCACTTCCTCTCTTACCCTTCCGCTAGGAGACCTTAAACAGATCAGTGTCTTTTGATCTCCAGATTCTCAGACTTGGCAAACAACCCTGTCACTGGAGTTGGAGATGAGGCATCCTTCCTAGATATAAACCTGCCTGTTGCTTGAGACAATGTACCTTATCTAAGTCATTGTTTTACCTTCCCTGTCTGATTTCTTTTAACAACCTATTTTGACCTAACTATGCATTAAGGATCGGCAATATCACCCAGATATGCTGAGGGGCACATGATATTTATAAAAAATACAGACAGGGGAATTTCAGAACGTGGAAAGAGAATTGGCCTCATTTTAATACAGGCCAAGCATCGCTCTAGAGGCAATGGTGGGATGATTCAGAGAGCTTAAATTTCACTGCTTATGTCCCATAGTTGCTATCAGTATTTTAAGTTATTAAGCACCAGCAATGTGTCTAATGATGTGCAAGGCACACAGAGACGACTGACCCAACTCTCACTAAACTAAATGGAAAGACTCCTAATGATTTGTATGGGAGATGGATCAGACACAAAAATATACATAGTTCAGCAAGCTAACTAAAAAGAGTATTGTGGAGGTACTGCAACTTGAATATCATCTTGAAGTACCAACCCTGCAGAGATTCAAATACTTCTATTTTACACAGTAACCAGCTTTAAGTTGGACATACGGTATAGTAGCTCTCAGTCTTTACCACTGCTTTTATTCTTCTCATATGTTGAAGTGTAACTCAACACAGGTTTTGTGTCCCTCCGATAAGGTTTCTAGACCAAAGGTTAGAAATGTGTGACACTCACATTTTCTATCCTAAGTTGATTCTTGTCCTATTTCAAAGCCACCAGCAACATTAAGTTCTCTTCTTCTTCTGTTAACAATGAATGACTGCTGCTCAGGCACAAAAACAAGTGATTTTGCCAAAGTTTGCAACAGCTTACATTTAAGTTCCAATAAAAAGAATTGTGGAGGCAAGTTAAAACAGTAGAATTAAAACAGCAATTAATTTGATTTTATATATCCAATATTCAGTTGATATCAAAAGCTCTCACTCATCAATATATTTGATTTCTCCTATTAATAAGCCACAACATCTATGCTGTTAAAGTGTCACTGTTTCTATAGATATTTGGAATATAAGATCTTCTGTAATACATCATAGATACTTTGATTCACAGATTTTCTAAGCTGATGCCACTCTACTCTCCTCCTGAGTAGAGCCATAGGAAGAAGTAGGTTTCAGAATCATCTTGATTGAAATAAATCATTCCCATGCCATATATCTCCTGCTTCCCCAGTACAGTTTTAATCATGCACTTAAAAGATGAATCAAGCAGTATTTCCCATATGTATCTTTCACATTCTAACTTCTCCTCCTACTGTTGACTCTCTAGACAGTCAGCCAAAATTTAGTTCCATTGAAGTCAATGGCAAAACTCCAATTGACAAAAGTGGTTTTAAAGTTTTTTGATGTAGATACTCTCACAGCATATATATCACAGATGTAGATAGATAGATATTTACCTTTGGATTGTACCAGCTGATGCAAGAGGAAGAGAGACTTAAGAATTGGTAGCTTCACACAGAACATCTGGTCCCACAAAGTCCCTTCTGCT
Source organism: Platysternon megacephalum (assembly GCA_003942145.1). Taxonomy (NCBI): domain Eukaryota; kingdom Metazoa; phylum Chordata; order Testudines; family Platysternidae; genus Platysternon; species Platysternon megacephalum. Next base: position 20,526,537 of record QXTE01000007.1, read on the forward strand.
CCAATGGGAGCTGAAGGTTTGAACTTGCCAGTAGATACTCAGCACTTTGCAAGACTAAGACCTGAACCAAGTCTTGGCTCTTTGCTCTTTGCTCTAAACTCATGTCAGCGAATCACTATCTTAGCTTACAATAAGAAGGATCCTGCTCCTCCAGATGTCAGTGGAAATCTCCCATTAATTTCAATGGGAAGCTTGTATATGGGGGGTAGGAGGGGCGGAAGGGAATGGTCATGTTTTCCATATCTGTAAAATTGCTATGCATAGCTATGGGACTATACAAATAATAAATAAGCAGGTTAGGTTAGTTCATCCATCTCCTAGTCAATGGAAGAATGTTCCTGCTCTATGTGTTCTGATGCTTTTTCAAGTCTAGTTTTAATCGTACCAAGTGATATAGCTTCCAGTAATTTCAGCTTAATGCATCTCATTGTCAGGAAATTGTAATAGCAGCCTACATTTTTTCCCCTTTCTTAATTTCATCCCATTATTAATAGTTGTCACCTCTATACAAACCTAAATAGTCTCACTCCCCAACTGATAAATCCATAAAAGCTTACAGTTAAGACTAACTATGTCCAGGAATACTTTGACAACTTGTACTTTTTTTGCAGCCATGGCAGGATTTTAGTTAGTTTCAACACCACATATAAAGACCTCCACATTCATAGAGTATTGGCGTCTTCTTCATTTCCCCTCATGAATGAACACATGAATGAGCATACTTAAGCAGTATGCGATCACCTTCTTATCACCTTCCGTAACTGTGTACATTGCTCTGGAAGCCTCATCCTGAACAAATGAAAGCCAAAGTTTCAAACGCTACAGGAAGGGTCAGCACTCTGCTGCAGTTCCTGCAATATTATTCCAGCCTAAACTTGTAGCTGTACATTTGAACATAGAAACAGTCAGATAATTCAAATGATTGACTAGACAAGTTTAGATTGTAAATGAAGTGCAGAAGACCATTGAATTAAAATGGAATAAACAAAAGTCCATCATGGTATATAAAGTACTTAGACGCACATTTGTGTGTCTGTGTGTGTGTACTTTTGATCAATAGGTCACAATAGATGATTTGTGATGAATTCTCGTAAGTGTTATAAATAGCAGTAGCTGCAACAAATGTCTAATGAAGTACCAGTTCTTTGCTATTTTTTCTCCTACACAGCAACAGCTTCCTCTTCCACTCTCATGTTTTGTGCCATCAGTATATCCCTTTTAGGGCTAATACTTTATTCATGATACCTACAAGTGTATTTTAAAGCAATTCAACTTTTTGGTTCTTACAGCAGCTACTTAATCTAGTCTGTCTAATAATTTATAAGACTTCCATTACTGTGGTATCTGAATACAACTGATTAAATAAAACAAGTAGTCTGTCCAAAAGACTATTCTCCCTATTTCCTCATAATGCAGTATGAAATAGAGTGTATTAGAAAAGTATGTTAATTGGAATATGTATTTTATAGTTGGACAATAACCGAACAAATTGGACAAATTTCTTTGGGCCTTCAAATTGTCTAATCTTTTATATCCTTCACATCCAGAGCATGAAAGAACTTGCCTGCTCTGTTTCAGGAAGCAGATAAGGTCAGTCCAATAGTTAACCCACAACAGTGTTCAAATTATGCTAGCAAGTAAAGCCAAGCACACCAAAAACAGGATAGGGACAAATGCTTTATTGGACAGTACTTGATAAAAAGCAGAGAGATGCTTTTTGTAGGCATCAGTTAGGGGGTTTCAAGATGTCAGAAAACACTTTCAACATACTGTATAATGCCACTGCTGGGGTCTTTTTTTCTTAAGCCTTTGATATAAGGGGAATACATCTTTCCTGATTCTTTTGAGAGATGGGCATACTTGTGGTAAGCTAGATCTATGCACTGTGATGTATAAGTAATAAATTTTTGAGTACTTTATCTGTATAGTCCTCCTTGTGTGAAAGCAAGGTGCCTTGGCTTTTAGAGTTTCTGAGCAATTCATACTGCAGTTATACGAAACAATGGCAGCCATAACTGCCAACTCTTGTCAGACTGCAGGAATTTCTTTATTACTTATTTATTCATTAACAGTAAGACCTTTTTTTTTTATTTCAGAAGATGTTCCAGTTAAACATATACATCCTCTCATTATGGATTAAAATTAGAGCTGTTTCAATGTCACAATTTTTGTTTTTCAGGATTTTGCCTGAAATTATTTCTAGTTTTGTTTGACCCAACTCCCAACCTCCCTCACAAGCCTACCTTATTTGTACTCATGATTAACTGAGGATTTTCCTGAGTTTCTGAATCAAAATCCATATTTATTTGAAAAATAGGCCCACTTTCATGGGGGGGGGTGTTCTGTGAAACAGGTCCATTTTTGCTTGCAGAGTAGCAAATTTTCACTACAAAATGGGCTTAGTTTTGCTTTGAACAAGTGAAATTTTCTACAAAAATCAAACTTCTTTTCTAGTTCATAATGAAGTGCAAAATTCTTTAATTTCAAATAATTTCTATTTCATTAAGAGTATTTCAGACACTAAAAATTGGGAAATCACAAAAATGAATTTATTTCACCTTTTACAATACAGTAGTTGTTTTCTGAAAACTAACCTAATGGAATTATCCTAAATTTTATCCCAAAGACTCATGGCAGGAAAAGATTCACTCTCTATCTTTGAAGAGGCTGCATTTTTGTTCTTTGAAACTGTTGGTATAAAGAACAAACATCTATTCATAGAATCATAGAATATTAGGATTAGAATAGACCTCAGGAGGTCATCTAGTCCATAGGTAGTCATAGATAGTCCCAGAGTAGACCTTTGGTATTATAAGACTAAAGATAAGATTTTGATTCAGATTGTTGTATAGCCCTTTATTCTGAGGAGTTCAATGTCCTGGTGATTCCAAGAAGTGTTCATGAACAATTTAAGTTTTTCTTCCACCCTCAAAATAGGCTGGTTATTTTTCTTCTGATGCAATCAAGGAGAGTTTGACACTTTTTAATGTTATTAGCAATTAGAAATTGATCTTTCAGTCCATCAGTGATAGTTATGTGGCCCTCATCAATGTAGTATCTTAGCATTTCATAGTTATGAATGCAACACTTCTGTGAGGCAAGGAAGTAATATTATCACCATTTGGCAGATGGAGAGCTGGGGCACTGAGATTTTAAGTGATCTGCTTAAGGTCATACAGGATGTCTGTAGAATAATGACACTTGAATCCATCCAAGAAAGAAGACTGTTTTAAAGCAAATACATTTCTGCTTTGTTTTATGTTTGGACCTACATACAGGTATCTGGCTTACTGGGCTATAGTAAGTAAGTTACCTAACTTACAGTTCCAGTTCCTTGAGGCAGGAATAAATGGTTACTTTTTTTTAACCTAACTGGATAGCCAAGTTGGAGCCTTGTGGGTTGTTTCAATTACAAATGGATAATAGAGCCAGTTTTTTTTTGTTTTTTTTGGATGAAATCTTGTTTATTTACAAGATTATACATACACAAAAAGTCCTGTTTCCCTGAACACAGTGGGAATCTAACAGCAGGAGACATGCCTTTGCTCCCTGATCCAAACCTGCCATTCCATCCAGAACTCTGTGCCAAAAAGCTTCTTAGCTTTCTCTCAGGACCACATTTTCCAGTGCTTCTGTTATGGTGTGCTTGGCTTTCCAGCTGCTCCTGTCTGTCTCTTCCCCTTTTCTTTCTCACATACACACAGACAAAAACAGTTCTACCAACCAGTCCTAGACCCTGCATTTGCTATCAGAGCCCTGAGAAACACTTTGGGTCACATAGTTCAGCTTCTACTTGAGCTTTTACATGTGCTTGTTTTTTTCAGTCACCTGGTTACAGTGCCTTCTTTACAATAGCTCAGTGGTTTGAGCATTGTCTTGCTAAACCCAAGGTTGTGAGTTCAATCCTTGAGGGAGCCACTTAGGAATCAGGGCAAAAATCTGTCTGGGGATTGGTCCTGCTTTGAGCAGGGGTTGGACTAGATGACCTCCTGAGGTCCCTTCCAACCCTGATATTCTATGATTTATCCTGAATGAAAAATGATGGTTATGCACATTCCGTAGCAGGGATTAACCCAACACACAACAATGTGCTTTAATTCTGTATAGCTCCAAGCATACTGGGAGTGCTCGCTAAATAAACAGAGTGAAGCCGAGGGAAAAGAGAGATGCCATTTTTGCTTTAAAGCTGAAACTGTGCAAATATATAAATGCTAGGTAGCAGCTCATGCACTGAGTTCATGGGATTTGGGCCAGAAATGCACAAAGGTTTAAAGGAATTTTTGTGAATTGTGTTTCCTTTCAATTTCATAGAACAGGCATGACCCAGGGATCTTACTTCTAGTTTTTGCTCTTAAAATCATTTCATGGAGTCACTACTTCTCTGTTCAAGAATAGTGGGTCAGGACCTAGTTATTCCTAGAAGATTGACAGGCTTTGAAATATCATTTACAGAGTGTGAATCCAGCACGAAGTGGGAGTGAAATACAAACTTCCACAATATCCAGAAGCAAAATGTTTTCTAACATTACTCAATAATTACAATTTAAGGTTGCTCTGTGTTCTTTTCTATTGCAGGGCTTGAAGCTACCTGGGTATAGATAAAGGGGTGTGAGACAGCAGTGCTGAGCCAACACTGAAAGGGCTGGTGGGCGCACTGATTTGTTATGCACAAGTCAATAAAGTGAAGCATACTGATGGAAGTAGGCTTTGTGGTCTAGTGGGCTCTGCTTATACCGTTGAACAGCTGGCTGTCATATATTGGGCCAGATCCTCAGCTGGTGTCAATCAGTGTAATTTAATTGACTTCATTTCTTCTACTCTGATTTAAACCAGTTTAGGATGTGGTCCAGTTTTTTAGAACCCTTGGAGAATTTTCTATGTCAATAGCTGACCCTGCTATCTGTGATTAATTGCAATTTTTACCTACTGAGAGGCTTATCTGTCCTTGTCATCACAGCATCTGTATGTCTCCTGACTATTTGAAAATAAAAATAACATTCTCCTTCTCTCTTCCTTTGTAGTCTGTAGAGAAATAGCTTGATTAGTTTACATATAATGTTCATTGCTCATTTTGTGTGAGAGAAGAAATGATTGCAGGAAAACCGAGTCAAGGAATTCCCTAATTCCAGGTTCAGCTTCTCTTGTTCTCACCAACCGTCAGTATTTTCATTGTTCCAGTAGAACGTACTGTGGTGGGAGATCAGGATTGCAGAGGACGAGGTAATCTCTCAGGCAGTGAGGGCCAGTCCCATGGAGGGCTTTGCATATCAAGGCAAAAACATTGAGCTGTATGCTATATGCAGATGCCTTTTTAAAGATATGGTCTAGTGAGAACTTAAGCATGTGCTTAACCACTCTACTGAATTTAGTCATGTTCCTGGCAATCACAGAAATCATTTTTTTCAAGTTTAGAGCAAAGCAATTAGACCTTTTTTAAAAAAAAAAATTACTGGTAGTTTCATGTGCCTCAGTTACTGGATACGCAACTTGACGCACCTTAAAGAGGCCTGATTTTCAGCCCAGCACTTTCTGAAAATCAGAAAACACCAAAAGTTAGGTGCTCAAATCATTAGTGACCTTTGGAAATCTTGACACTTTTTGGGTCTTCATATTTCTTTAAACAGATACAGAATTAATTTAGCTGAAGTTTTAATGGGAAATTTATGTGGTACAGAATAATAATTTAAAAGAAAACTGAAACAGGGTTTAGACAGATCACCTATGAAAAGAGAATATAGCATATAATTGTTTTTACTGTCTATCAATTAAATTTTATAAGAATTATGTCTAAACCTAATGTTCATCCCAGATTTTATTCTTGGATTTTAAAAAGTATAATATATGCCATGTACCAAACACAGAAATTCATTCTGCTATCAGATAGTTTATACTTGCCTAAATTATTACACACATTTTTAATTAAACTGGGACATCTGTAAAGAATAAACAGATTTTTTTTCTGCCTTAGTGACAATTTGCTGCTATAATTGTTCTACACAAAAGCATATGGGTAAAAGGTGGATCATTTGGCACATCTCTAATATATTTAGATAATTATTTCTATGTCCAATGTGGCAGTTAGTACTTCTGCTAAAAGAATGAAAAAAATAAATTTAATAAGAAAGTTAATATACAAATGTATTCTCACAAATTGCTATAGATGCCAAGTTATTTATAGTAGAGAGAGTTGTTGTTGGTTTGGTTTGAAAAAACAAACAAACAAGAAATGGATACATTCATACATTTATCAGAAGGAGTTGCCAGATAAACGTTATTCAGAAATAATAAAAATATTAAATGCGATACAAACTTACACCCAGGGCCGGCTCCAGCCTTTTTGTCCCTATCCTCCGAGAGGGACTGAGGGACCCGCCGTCGAATTGCCGCCGAAGAGCCGGACGTGCCGTCCCTCTCCGTTGGCCGCTCCAGGCACCTGCTTGCTGTGCTGGTGCCTGAAGCCGGCCCTGCTTACACCAAATGCTGCACGTAGTCTGCCAAAGCCTTAGTCATGTTTAATCCTCCTAGATACTTTTAGAAGCATTTAGATGCTTCATGTTCTGATATTCCTCAGCAGACCATCATCATTCTTAATTGATTGGAAATATTAAAGAATGTTATTGATTTAAATAATTCTATTTCTTGCTCCTCCTTTGCTTATTTTTGTTTGGAAGATTAGTTTATAAAGAGATATTTGTATTTACAATTCAAATGAATGTAAATGGCATAAAGAAGTGGCGAAAAACAGTAGGGATGTCATTTGACATTTTGATTCTATGAAAGACTTCACAGATGTTCAATGTGCACATGCTAAACTCCAATTAAATATTGATTTTTCCCCATTTTTAAAACAACAACAACAACTTTGTTATTGTCTTAGTGAAATGTCAGTTCCTAAAGTGCAGCTTTGGGCATGCAGCACTTGTAGAAATGAGATTTCAGTAGCATCAGTGATTTTGCTTTTTTTTTTTGATGTTTAAATCTACATTATGAGAGTACCACATCATGGAACTGAACTTGCACAAAGGAACTCACTCAGCTGAAACTTGTGCTTACTTCAGTGAGATTTTGCCTGAGAAGGGGGCTCAGGACTAAGCTTCAGGGGAAGCAATGGGATTAGTGCAGAAATGGCTGTAGCACTGCAGCTTGATAACTAATGGTGTGGCATGGGATGTCTACCCTACCAGGGGGTCACAGAGTATCCTGTATTAAAAGAGTGATCTGTGTTTGCAGGAATGGCCTGTCCTATATCTATTTCTTATTCAATATTTAACCCTTTTGCAGCGCAATAATTAATTAATATCTAAATATGGCCTTACTGGAGTCTGGCAAACTTTATTTTGCAAAAGTGCTGTTCACCCATAAGATCAGAATGCTATCCATACAATGCCCATAAAATACTACAGAGATTGGTGGAAGGAGAACTGCACTGCAGTCTCACCTTAAATGGCTAATAAGCATGCCCTAAATCCCAAAAGTTTAGCACTGCAGATCAGAATGGCCTCGGGCATTCTGAAGTATTTTGGAGAAAATATGGCTTTTTCCTACTACAAGTTACAATACGTCAATAAATTTAAAACTGCTGGAAATCTTGTGCTTTGGAGACTCTCTAAAGTAATAATTAACTAAATCTAGTTTATTTGGTTAACAACAGAATTTAGCTAGTTTTACTTGGTATCATAAAGTGTCATCGTTATTTATTTATTTTTCTCAGAGGTATAGAAATACAGGAATTTGTTTTGCTGTCTTGTAGCTCCATTTTTCATCTTTTTAAAAACCAGTTAAAGGGATCATCATCAGAGATACTGAATTAAAAATAATTGGAGCCTGATAATGATCAAAGGGTCAAGAAAGATCAAAAGATGTGAAAATAACTTGCAAACAACAAACATTATCCTTAAACATTTGGTATTTCCCAGCAACAGACATGTTAATGAGATAATAAATAATTAAAATTAGCTGGTTCATGGAGAAAATAGAAAGCCCACAGCAGATAAAACTTGGTCTTGTGTGGGAATTCTAAAAAGAACACAAGATAAACACAGTAGTGATAGAGAAAGATGTTAAGGGAAGTCTCCTATAGCAACACTTAGAATGGAAGCATTTTATAGGTTTTGCAATACACTTAGGATGAATAAATTTTAAGTGGAGAGGGAATGAGAGAAAAAAGATGGATTGGAGTGTAAACAGATGTATAAAATATTTATGAACACTTAAGCAAAGAAGATGTTGCATTGCAATACCTTTATACATTCCTTTTCACATAGAGTGGCCAAGTAAAACATATAGAATATCAAATGTGATCTTTCTTGAAACATACAGGACTGTTGCTTCATCCCCCAGTGTAATACAGCAGGAGAGGCAGTGATCACAATATTTAAAGCTGTGAATTATTTACATTATAAAGCCCTTATTAAGACAGATATATCGAACATCAAGAAAGGCAGAGGTTTAAAAATAGCAGTTCATTATGAAATAGTTTTTGATGAGCTTCAGGATGCGCAGCCTTGTTGCCGAAGAAATTGGTTTAGCTTTGACTGTGTTATGAGTGTTTCAAAATCACATATTGAGCATGCATGGTTAACTTTGTTTTTAATACCACGTTTAATCCAAAAATGGATACATTGCCTGCAAACATGTGCATAACTATTTTAACTTTACTCGGGACTGGCTATTCCCAGAATGAATGCAAACTAGCCATGAAAACTTTCCAGATGTTTTGGGAAATCAGGGAATCTCACTGGGAGAAGAACAGGAACAAAGTTCCGTCTTGGTATAGGGCTTGATCCTGCACCTTTGAAATTGATGGCAACATGCCCATTGACTTCAGCAATGCAGGATCAGGTCAATAGCAAGTGTGATGAGGGGAGCCAGGAGGGCTTGACCCAGCAGAAGGGCTAGAAACCCAAGTCCCAACCCCTTCCATTGTCTGGCCTTCATAATCCTTCCCATTTTGCAACAGTTGTTTTAGGGCCAGATTCTGGCCAGCCCTATTCCTATCCAGAAGAGGATCACAATCCTTTTGGAGAGTTGGATGCCTATTCCTGGGTGTTAGTTGATGGGTGTCAGCTGCAAGAAAAGGGATGGTGAGGCTGGGGCCTTCTCCTTGTTAGGCGCTGAGTGCCCTTTGCTCCATTGAAGTTAGTGGTCATTGAGGGTTCTTCACCACCTGCACCATGTTGATCACTCTTTCTTTTGCAGTTAAAGTAACATTATTAAAACATAGGAGGTATAGTATCTGCATTAATCACATACATTTGTTAATCTTAAGTCACTAGTACAAAAAACTAGTGTAACGCCAACAGACCCTAGTCATCAGCGGGCAGGATTGATTCTGGGACCTTTGGAGCTAAATGCATGAGCCTCTACTGCCTGAGCTAAAAGCCATATGCTTATTAGCCCATGCTGTAGAACAGATTAATTAATCTGTCTCTAAGTGGTCTCGGTGCCACTAGATGGGACAGAACACCATACTCAGAAGGTGTATGGGTTACACTAGCATGCCAGATGTTTCTCAAAATTAAGTTCTTTATCTAAAATGGTTTTCTAATTTCCATGAGTTAAATCCTTCCTCTATTTAGAGTAAGATCATTGTGTACCACTCTCAATTTTCTGCTGTGACAGGACCTTTTACGTCTCCAAATTAATGAGCAAAAAGCAAAATAACTTAATTCTGACCTGGTGCATACAGATGAGAAAAATGCAATAAGCTTACCTGTTTAACTCTTGGGGAAGAAGTGCTGAAATCTATTCCAGACAATTTGAGTGCTTATTTTACAAGGACAAACCTATTAAAGAACTACTTTTCCTGCCTGGCAAGTCAAAACAAATAAAGCAAATAACTGAAGCTCTCTGGAGTGAGTATCTGAGAAAGGCATCAGTTTATTATCAATAACCCACAAGGTACTGTAGATCAATATAAGAAGTAAATCACCTATAGGAATACACTTGACATATGCAAATTCAAAATCTTATTTTAGAAAGAAATGGTATTTTTGAAGAAACAAACCAGTTAAAAACACATTTTGTGAGCTAATAGGGTTTCACATTCACCATGCTTCCACTCTACTTTTTATTTGCCCAAGCTATGAAATTCATAGATTCATTATGGATTCATACATGCACAGGCCTTATCAAACTTAATACTCGTAAGTTTATTGTTAGCCATTTAAGACATTTACAAGACTTTTTTTCCCAAACATAAGAACTTTACAAACTTAATTAACAGTTGAAATTAGCAGGTGGCAATTAAAATTATGATGGAATTTTTTAATTATTTATCTAATCTGTCCATTTGTGGTAGGGTATCTTTCAGATGCTTATCACTGTGCTATCTGAGCACCAAATATGACAAATCAGATAGCTTTAGGGTTTCTTTATCTTTCATAACTCCAAATTTTCTTTCTTCTCTATCCTTTTTACTCTCTTGGTCTCTTTTCCTCTTCTCTTTGCTGGCTATGTAAAATGTGCCACCAAAGGAGAAAGTATTAGCTGAAAGATGGGTCTTGAAATTTGACCTTAACATGGGTAGGCTTGGATTCAGGCTCTCTCCTTGATAAACAGTTCCACAGCTAGAGTCCTGCAACTTAGAAAGTTCTGCTTCCATGCTTAAGAATCCTATTCTGGCTAATCTCAGCTGCATGACTACTGGTATGTAAAGCTGTCAGGAATGGTGGGCTGGTCTTTGAGATAACCCATTGAGGTCCCTTTGGAGTGGATCTAAGATTTTTAATTCAGTACAGAAATGAATAGGGGAGCAGTGGAATACAGAGAACACCAGCATGCAACCAGCCTTCTTTATTTGGGAGAAGAGGTGCTTCATACTGAAACAGATGCAACTTCCATGAGGCATTTACATTCAGCCCCAAGACAACTGGACAGCAGTAGTCTAACATGGAGCTGCTGAGAGTGGAAAATAATCACTCGATGGAAAGGACCGTTTCTTGGCTAACCAAAGAAGGAAGATGAAGTTGCACCCACTGAAGCTAGTGGATACTGGCCTGAGCCTTGTAACAGGAATATGAAAATTTTAACCCTTTTCATTTGTCTTGTTTTGACACTTTCTGAGGGTACACAGGATTACGAAGCTCCTCATTACCACCAGCCCTTAGCATGAGGAAACCTTGTCTATGCCTGCTGTAGTTCAATTCCCCCAACACCACCAACCTTTGGCAACACAAGCACTGCTGTCCAGGCTTCCAAGGCCCTGCTCTGGCTTTACAGGTTAATCACAGGCACACTTCAACCCCCAAGCTCTCCCCTGGAGTGTCCAGCCCCTGTTCCACTGGACATTCACACAATTAACAGAGCAGCTACTCCCAAAGGAATAGTATCCATCAGCTTACCAGTTAAACCTCAGTGTCACCACTCCATGCAACACATAACATTTAGATATATTTATAGTAAAAACCATAAGTAGGTTATTTAACAAAGAACAGAGAATCAAGAAGAGGTGAGAAAAAAAAGGAAACAAATGTAATATACAAAATAAAATCATAGCACACTTTCTAGAGCCTAAACTTACCTGACAAGATATTGTCATGGCATAGAGAGACAAAGCTCCTCCAAAATCTTCCAATGTAATACCGTCAGGCTTAGCTGTGATCTTCAATTCATGAAAAAGTCACACAGTCCTCTTACCTCCTCAGTGGAAAGACTGTGTCTCTTTGAAATCCCATATATATATATATCTCAGTACAGTTCTTTGATCTTTATTCACAAATAGGATACTCCCTGCTAATTGTTCTTCCCTATAACCTCTCTCTTGTTGACTTTGCAATCTTAGCATCTGGCTCTGCATGCAGATATGCTTACACTGTGAGACACGCACTGAACAATACATACTTGACCGAACAAGGTGAGATAAGCATCTCATGTCCTCTGCCTGAACAGAATCTGTCCAAGGATGGTCACCTCCTGGTGACCTGCTTTTAACTTCAAGGCTTTAAGAACATAAATGACCACTATGCATACATACCATCTTAAATATTAGCTATACATACATTTCATAATGACTAAGATGACCAGCAAGTTATTGGATGTTGGTAGAGCTTTACATGCCACACTCTGGCATACCACACCAAGACCCAGAGTATCCCCCTAACCCTTATGCATCCCTGTGTCCTCTGCCAGTTGGCAGCAAAATGTCCCTGGTCACACTTGTCATGAGCCTTCTCATGTGATAGGCTTGGAAATTAAGATCACTCTTTTACCAGCACTCCTGTGTCTTACACATTTACCACACAGGACATTCTTTGCTGTTGTTACAATCTCTACATCTAAGAGGAGTGAATATTCTGAGGCTGTGTGGTTTGAAATTGGTTATTACATGCCCTCAATTGATGGTGAAGATAGTGTAGCAGCAATCTCCTCTCAGTTCCCTCTTCCTACCATCATCACATTTTCCCTTGATTAAATATGAGCCGAGTTTTTAATTCATCCACTTATAAAAAATTAATCCTCACAACACATCTGTGAGGAATATGTTGATTTTAAAAATAACTTTAAAAAGTTGCAAAATATATTAGTTGCAGAGACTTGTGTCAAATGACTTTGCAGACCCTCATGAGGAGATAAATGAACAATGGTGTGTTAATCACAGCTGAGTATCATATGTTAGGTATCAGCACATAATTCCAAACCAGACAATAGTTTTCTGCCATGTTTTGGCATGCACCAGAGGGATTCACAGCAATATGTGAAAATAACATAGCTTATAACATAACTCAGCTGTAACTGTTCTATGCAGATCTGATTGCATGTTTGGGGTCCACATATGTCAGGTTAATTTCATTTCACTGATGTGCATGCAACATTAGCAAAGTTTTGCAGGCTTCAATACTTTCTGTTGCAGTTTAACCACTTGATAGCACTACATATTGTTAGACACAAAGGACTAAATTCTGCTGACACTAGTGTAAATCTAGAATAACAATTAGTGTCCAGGATAGGGATTACTAAGTAGGTTTATGCATGTATATAGTGTTTTTATCAAGCACTGACTGCATGAATCCATCGTGGAAAAAAATAATTTGAATGTACTTTTGTGATATTGGCCTTCCAGCAAAAGCACATTAGTCTCATTTGTTATATTCAGTGTACATATGAAATGTATAAATGTGAAGAATGGATTTTCTGTTGTTATACATCTTTCATTTTCTGATTATCATGAATAAGCTAACTACTACCAAATGGTCAGCTTGATTCCTTGGACTAGAGCTTGCCATTATTTTACATATGAAACTCTGAAGTCACAAAAAGTAATGGTAGGATTACCATTGGCTCACAAACTACTGAGGGCCATTCTAAAAAGCAGCATTAATCAAACAGCCATTAAAAGAGAGATGTCATCAGAAAGCATTATGCAGTGCAACATATGTCTTAAAATCTGTTACCTATCACATAAAGATAGTAGTAAACGAATTTTAAAGTAGCAAGAACCTATTAAATGTAGGATAGAAAAAAAGAAATTAGATAATCTTGGAACAAAACTAATGATAATGACGCCTCTAGAGTCATGTATGTCTTAGCACCCAGAAAATCAAGATTTAGTGTAACACACCCATAAAAATATAGCCTTTCAAATAGCTACAAGAAGCTTTAAAATTATTTTCCCCCACAATAAATATCAATCAATTGATTTTAAAATATATGGGTCTTAGCATGATCAACAGATCAGGGTACTGTAGGTGGTTGACAATTCTACCAAAGCATGCGTGCGTAGTTTTTGTATCCATAATGTTTTTAATTTAATATAATCCTTAGGGAAGTTGCTGAATTGATGCCCTTAGAAAGTAAATTGTCAACTCTTCCTGAGAAGAAGCGGGTGAAAGAGGAATATTACCAAGTTGCTTTCCTTGAAATCTTTTTAACTTTTCAGAAACAAAACCCAGCAGTGGTGTCATTTTTCTTCCTTCCCCTACAGTAAAATGACTGACTCTTTTCTGTGCACTGAGACTAATTCTTTGCTTGCATTGTTTTTTCTTCAAGCTCTGGCTCCTGGAGTCTTATGATTATATAAGCTTTGCCATCTTTTTTTAAAGTAAGTTGCTACCCTTCATGGTAGAGAAGAACTTGAATACATCACCTGAGTTATCCTAATGACTTGGAAACCAGATATGGGGGGAGGAGAATCCAAATTTATTATTTAAAAAAAAACCCTCATGATTGTTAAGCCACTCTCAAGGTTTTTTAGGGCCTCACTATGATTTTTAAATGCTTGGGGTTGCCAGTACTGTCAGTAAAAAGAACAGGAGTACTTGTGGCACCTTAGAGACTAACAAATTTATTTGAGCATAAGCTTTCGTGGGCTACAGTCCACTTCTTCGGATGCATCGAATGGAACATACAGTAAGAAGATATTTGTACATACAGAGAACATGAGAAGGTGGAAGTAGCCATACCAACTGTAAGAGGCTAATTAATTAAGAGAAGCTATTAACAGCAGGGGAGAAAAACTTTTGAAGTGATAATCGAAATGGCCCATTTCGGACAGTTGACACGAAAGTGTGAGGCTACTTCAACATGAGGAAATAGATTCAATTAGTGTAATGACCGAGCCATTCCCAGTCTCTGTTCAAACCTAAGTTAATGGTATCTAGTTTGCATATTAATTCAAGTTCAGTAGCCTCGTTGGAGTCTGTCTTTGAAGCTTTTCTGTTGCAAAATTGCCACCTTAACGTCTGTCACTGAGTGATTAGAGAGGTTGAAGTGTTCTCCCACTGGTTTCTGAATGTTATGATTCCTGANACTGTCAGTGTAACCATGAGGTTTTGGGGGAATTAACAGAAGCCTGCTTGTAAGTCATTCCCCAAGTCACTCACTTGTACTTTCATGTCTGAAGGTCAGGCTGGAGCCCTTTAGTTTAAGAGGTGGTACGTAACCAAGTGACTGTTCTATGGGGTCAAATTGTTGGGGACATATATGATGTTTTCTGAAGTCTGATTTTCGAATAAATCAACTTGATTGTCAATCATAAAAATTGTATATTTCTGGTGTTGTTTCAGGGTATAAGCCATTGCTGTTCTGTGCTGTGGGTTACTGAGTCTCCAGTATGCAATCCACCCACTTACACAAGTACCACTGTAAAGATTGTAATGTTTAGGAAATATATTTTATTAGCAACTGCATTCATTTATTTGTTACATTTACCTTGTTAATTTTGATATTCAGCAGCTGCAGCTTATGTTATAAATATTTCTTTTTAGTTTCAAAAATATTATTGCACACTATATGCCAAGGTCCTGGGCATCACTGAACACTGTCAAATGCATACCCAGAAACCAGTCTGGTTTACCAGTGGGTTAGTATAGTTAAAATGGATATTAGTGTTATAAGAATGTGTTTACTGGTTAGACTTTATGGAATTCTGTAGGATGCTGCATGTATTAATCCTACTTATAATATCTGTATTCCATGCTATAATGTAATACTTAGGTGTTTGCTCTATAACTGTAAAATGTTTGTTCTGAAATTCTGTAACTCACCAAACAGGGGGAGGGGACCTCAACTAATGCAAAATGCTGGATTCCTACAGAAGGTGTTACCTCCTGCCCATGAGGAAGGACAATTTAATCCAAATGGGCCATTGTGGCACAAAGATTTTGTCAATAGCTCCCCCACCCACCCATGAAGAGGTTATGTGCAGAAGATCTCATCCCATCAGTTTAGAGATAAAAATCCCTGACCAGACGGAATTAGGATCTCTTTATGCTGTCTGGACTCTGAGGGGCAAAGATTCCTAAACATAAGCAAGAGATCCCCAAACTGCATGTTACCTGTTTAAAACTCGTAAATAACTCTCATTTATTTTTCCTAGTCAATAAACCTTCAGTTAGTTTGTTACAGGATTGTCTGCAAGCCTTGTCTTTGGTGTGAGATCTAAGGTGCATGTTGACCTCAGTTAAGTGACTGGTCCTTTGGGACTGGGAGTTACCTGAATATTTTGTGATCTTTGGTGTAAAGTGACCATCTTGCCCGGGTGGCAAGATAGATTGGAATGCCCAAGGGCACTGTCTGTGACTCCATGTTAAGACTGTATAGTGCCTGAGGAGTTAACACTTGTTACTTGGTTGGTGAAATCTAAGTATAGCACTCACAACCAGTTTGAGGTTTGTGCCCTGCTTCTTAACAGTCTGACCTAAGGTTGATATTCTTGCTCGTGAACCACTTCAGACAGTCTGACAATTATATTGCTAGACTACATGTGTCCAGAAACAGGAATATAACTTGTATCCAAGATAATGGAGAAATATTCCAGATGCTGTCCTAGATCTCTCCAGGTGCTAAATATTACTCTTTTATCTTCTTTTCTTTTTTTCTGGCCCTTTCCCCAAAATAGGGTTTGTTCATGTTTCTGAACATGTTGTTAGTCTAGGATAGCCACATATCTGACACAACATTATATGGCACATTTAGGAAGTACTTTACCTCTCAAATGTTAGTGTTGTTGCAAGAATAAAAAGTCTATTAAGATCAAACATAATCTCAAGCAAAGGGATCTTACACAAAAAGTATTATTTTGGGAGAGACAAGAATATAAAGAAAATAGATGAAGGGGTAGCAGGGGGAGGAGTGGGAGAGGGATAAGTCTACCTAAAATTGCTGACTAAAAGCAGTTCTGGGGGGAATAGTCCAGAAATACATTCAGAAATAAACAAAGAAAAGATACAGAAGCATGGTTCAAAGAGAAATGCTCTGAAGTATTTTCTGCCTTCTGGCTAGAGATGACATTGAAAGTAGTATGGACATGGGTTGATTAAGCTGCTGTCAACATATTTGGCCCCAGGAATTAGTTACTATTGATTTACAGCTTACTGTGAGGGGAAAAAGGCAGAAACTTATTAAAAGAAATGTATTCAGTACATTCTATTAGCATACTTGCTGCAAAGTGGGGAAAAACAAGATGGAATTAATCTAAGAATAAATCCACATCAAAATATATTATTAGAATGAAAAGTGGCATTTCTGTTGCAAGCCCTTGAGAAAAATTCAGGCACAACTGATAAACTAAGACTTTATTTTTTCTACCCCACAACCTTAAAACAGTGGCATCCTTTGCTAGTCTTACTTTTAAAGAATACTACTTAGCTCGTCAGATCAATGAGATGTAAGAACAAAATAATATAGTTATTTCATTCATAAAATGTTTGCATTGTATTTATTTGGAAATTCTGAAAGACAAAAAAACCCACCCTCTCCCCTTTTCTCTTTGTAGATAAATGACTGACTCCCCACTTGCTTAAAAACAAAGATAGACATAAGGCAGCCAGATCGTCAAAACATGTTGAGCCTCTCATGTGGAGAACCTAGCTGCCTGAAGAAGAACCTTCAAAGAGGATACAAACCCCCATGTGCAGCATCATGCAGCATCTTGTACAAAGGTATGGAGGATAAATGAAGCTATAACTTTAGACACACAATTAGGAAAATAGGAATTTCCAGGGGCCCTGGGCCAGACCAATGTGCTATCTAGTCAAATGCTGAAATAAAGATCTTATATTATATATATAATATTGGGGGGGGGGGAATAATAAAATTAGGAGCAATGGGTCAGGATGTGCAGATAGGCTCATAACTTGGCATTTTGCTGTTCTTCTGGAATTTTAGTAAGTGCAACCACCAATCCTTCCTCCTGTAACACCCCAATATTTAAAATACATTCATGGGCATTAAGCTGTCTACTATTTTTTTTTTAATTTTGTCTTCCTAGCATTTGTTCTTCTTTTACTCATTTTTCCCTTCCCTTTCCTTCGCTCCACTTTTATCTTTTGTTCATGGGTATCGTGATGAAGCATTTCCCCTCTCTCCCTCTCTTTCTCTCTCTCTCTCTCTCTCAGTTAAATGTCTGATTTATTCAACATGACTAAAGTGAACCTGCCTTCACAAAAGAGGGAAACGTAATAGCATCAATAAGGTATGTTGTTGTTAATCTATGTAAGTGTGTTGAATTGTCATTTTTATTTGCCTTCTATTGACCGCTTTTAGGATGGCTCTTCATTCTCAGAATTATAGGGTTGGCTGTTTTACTGAAATTCTAAATTCTATCAATACTGACATGGATTTATATTCTGATACAGGAAAATCCATATATTTTAAATAGTCCAGTTTAAAAAAATTGATTTCAAATGATTAAAAGTGAATTAAAGAGAATCTTCTGTATATAAACAAGGCCAAAGTTATGGAAGAAAAAAAAAGATGCATGTTGCAACTCATCATGCAGTGAAAATAAGTAGAAGTTTACAAATATTATCAATGTGTTTGGCATAAATCCCAATTAAGCACATGGATGCTATGATGATGAATGATATAAAAATTATTGTAAATAAAGAAAATAGGGCCTCTGCTTTACAGATAACATCATCAAGCTATTTACCAGCTCATTAACTAATGCCTTAACCTCACTAAAGGTAGCCATCAACCAACTGTCCTTCATCCATTATGCAGTTAAGCTACAAGACAATATTATAGTAGAGAGACAGTGATCAAATGAGACAGGAAAGTGAAACTGGGTGTTAGCAGTACAATGATGCTACCTCACACCATGCTGCTATGACAGTTCCCTGAGTGACTTCACGTGCACACTGAATAACAGTGACAGAAATAACCCCTGTGGAGCTACAGAAGGGAGGACTTGCTGGTTCAGTGAACTATACTATAGCACTAACTGAAATGAACTATACTATAGCACTAACTGAAATGAACAGCGCCACTCTAAAGCAATCCCATCACCCCCAACTACTCCACATAAATAGTTTCATGAACTTCCGAGTTGGTTTAAATGCTGCTGTTCTGGTGGCATGTCAACATACCTATAATGTAGACTGCTTTGTTTGTTTCTCCTGGAAGTTTTTCCTCTTGTTGGTCTGCTGATTCACTGGATGCTATCTGCTCAGTTATATATTCAACAGAATTTCCTCCCACCCTGATGATTTTCATTTGATGTACAATGATTTCCTTCCTGTAAACATTAATAAAATTTAATCATTCTAATATCCACAGAAAATAAACACAAATAAGATGTGGCCTAAACAAGTTCACTATTAAATTTGAGAGAATATTTGCAGACACTGTTGTTGCAGTGTTTACCTATCTCTAATAAACAAGAACTATAACACAAACCCTTCAAATACTACAGCAAAACCTATTCAGTGAAATATTTCAGGTTCATAACATTTTACATGACAACACTTCACTTTATAGAAATAATATTTACAGTTCAAACATAGAACCCCAAAGTCACTGAGGTGTATAAAAGCTTTAGTACACGGTATAAATCAGTTAACTGCTTTACAAAGATAATACAAAACAGCCATCAAAAACTTCATGCCTGGATCTGTAAAAAGGAAAATAATTAACAGCTCGTCTGGTAGCAACCACACATTATGTTCTCTTTGGAAAGTTGACACAGACAATAGAGGATTTTAACACAAGTCAGTAATTGCCTGATTCAAACAAACAGGAGAAACACAGGTTGAAAAAGTAAATGCATATCCCAAAAATAAGGCAAAGGGGTATTTTCAATTTCCTTTTGAGCATACACTAGAGATCATCTGTTAGGATCAATAAGGTATATTCCAAATAATGAATTTGCTGTGTTTATAGGTAGGGAAAGACATACTTTCTCAGCTGCTATATCCTTGTTTGTCCATAAAAGGACTCAAACACATGTAAGTCCTAGACTTTATATATGGAAAAGATATATTAGGCTGATTAGTCCACTTCTCTTCCATGAAGGATTGTTGGCACCTTTATTCTTCTTATTATTATTATTATTATTATTATTATTATTATTATTATTATTTTGTACAATCCCTTTTAAACATCCCAAGCAATGGGGTTTTCGTTTCTTCCCTTGAGAGGACTATTCCACAGCCTGATACAGCTCACTGTCAGATTTCCTCTTTCAAAATGTCATTCCATTATTTCTAGTTATAGTCCCTTTTATTAAACCAAATCATTCTTCATCCTCCTTAGGACCAAACTGTAGTATTTTGCCACTGGTTTGACTAGAGGGCAATTTGGAACCATAGTAAGTATTTCCAGACCCCTACCAATGTTTAACTGCTTTTTTAATCATCTCTTTCCAGTTTGTCAATATGTCTCCGGTGATAAGGAGCTCAGAAGTGAACAGTATTCCATGTGAAGTTGCTGCATAAGGGACTGATCCAAGATTCACTGGAGTCTCTGATTGACACCAATGGGCTTAGATCAGGCCTTGACAGTATAAAGAAACCTTTAACAGTCTCAAAACCCAGTAGGTAAACCAAAGGAACACAAAATTATTATTTTTAAACATTTTATAGTTTTTGGGGATGACTCATTTTTTAGTACTTGTGCCAGGTTTTACTGTGACCACCCTCAATTCCAATTTATTTGAAAGGCAATTAATGGTATGGATTGATCTTTGGGATGTTCATATTGCAGGATCAGATGTTTACAGGACTTGATGGGCATGACAACTCCAAATGATGTCAATAGAATAGTAATTCAATGTGTGGAAGGAGGACAGTATTATATATTCCAATGTCTGGCCTTTTAGAAGTCACTTATCTAAAATACTATACTGAGGTCTACTGTGTGTGGATTGTAATATATATAGGCTACACAGTTTGAGGCTTTTAAAATTTGTAAATTAGTTTATATATATTGGAAAAATTATACCTTCCTATAAAACACAAATTACCTAAAATTAAAATATTCCTCATCAGAAAATTATGTTCTAGATTATTAAATTATCAATCAAAATTATTCAAACAAAGAAGATTTTGCTCTGCTTAAGCAAATATTTTTAAAAGAGGATCCTGGAACTGGAGATTTTTTATTTATTTATTTTTTTCTAATGTGAGAGCTAACCCATCTTTCTTCAAGTGTTTTATTGTAACAGAAGAGTTCTGCTAACCCAATATAGTTTCTGTCATTCACAATTCTGTCGTTCATTCAATGATTATTTTGGGGGGATATTTTATTACATCTCTATTTCTAGTCTGAGGCTCTCAGAGGAAATGTGTGTTATAGAAGTTAATCCTTTTTAGCTAGATTCTGAGCTGTTTTATAATGTTTTCGAACTCTCTATCTTAAATTGCATTTTAGATATTCCCTTTAATAATTAAGATATATTCCCTTTCTTTTTTTACAAAAATAATCCAAACTATTTTCATCCTATAACTAGTGTACAAGTTGATTCTATTTTAATTCAGTGTTAGAGACATCTGTTTCTTTGCCTACCTAGATAAAAATCTCTAAAACAGCATGTCACTATCAGTAGAAGGATCAAGTAAAAATTATAGGTCCTTGAAGAATAGGTTGATTTTTTTTTTCAGATATTTTAAATATAGAATAGTATTTTATAAGCCATGCTTGATTCTGAAATACATGAACTGAAACTCAATCTCTATTTAAGGATATGATTTACACTCTTATACATGATATCTTTGCTCTCTGGTCAGGCCACAAATTACAGCGACTCTAAAAATCCTGTACTGCAGCTGGCAAAGGAGGTGCAAATGTAACTGTTAATTAAAATGGTTCATTTGTTTTATTCATGCATAAAATACATATCTGAATACATCATAGCTCATGGAAACTTTACTCAATAGCAAGAGATTTATTAAGCTCTGAAAGCAGTATGCAGATAGCTGTGCTTCAGACAGGAGAAAAAAATCAAATCCCATATAAGTAGGATTGGAATGGCACTTCCATGTTCTAGAATTACTGTGCGGTATTTCTGAAGATTTAGGGATTTCTGAAGAATTGTCTTATTTTAGGCTTTAGTTTCCAAAGAAAATATTTATGATTATAATGACAAAGCCAGCAAATACCTGATTAGTGCCCGAAAAGGGATTAGTAATCAAACTTTACAGATTTACAGAGGTGCTGAGAAGACAAAATTATCTTCCAAGAAAACTTGTGATTCCAACAATTTTACATAGATATGTCTGTATCTGAGCTGATTCAAGTGTCTGATTGTAATTGAAACTTTTCTCAGGAGGGTATTCATTTGACAAAAATGACTTAAAATGAAAAAGGTTAATTAGTTGGATGCTTCATATACTACTGTTCAAATCTGGCAAGCTATTAAGGTCCTGAGTAAAATATCCACAAACTTCCTTGAGCA
The DNA here is from genome assembly GCA_003942145.1 of Platysternon megacephalum. NCBI lineage: Eukaryota > Metazoa > Chordata > Testudines > Platysternidae > Platysternon > Platysternon megacephalum. The sequence goes on from QXTE01000007.1 coordinate 20,548,648, forward strand.
AATGGGTAGTCCACTGAGATTTATAAACATTTTGTGGTTCAGTTAGCCCTATATTTAAAATATTAATAATTTATAATTAGAGATGTACAAGCCAATTAGATAAAATAAGAAAGAATCTTGGTCTTCACCCAAAGTTTGAACTAATCTTTACAAGGCTTTCACTGAGTTATTATCTCATCTTTCTCCAATTCCTGGTTTTCTAAGAAGAGACAAGTCTATGGAAGCAGAAGTGGTATTTGAATGAATGTTCTTGCCATATTTCTTGTCCCAATGGAACTTTTGACAGAAAGGCAGTATCAGCTATATACAGAGGTAAAAACATCTCCCTACTCCCCTGGATTGCATTTTCCTCCAGGGATCATATTAGTCCCTTTTGCCACAGCACTGCACTTAGAGCTCATGTTCAGTTGTTTGTCCACTATAACCCCTGTGAGTTATCTGATTGAAATATGACCTATAGATCAGTAGTTCTCAACCAGGGGTCCGGGGCTCCCTTGGGGCCCTCAAGCAGGTTTCAGGGGGACCTCCAAGCAGGGCCAGCATTAGACTCACTGGGGCGCAGGGCAGAAAGCCGAAGCCCCACAGCTTGAGGCTGAAACCCAGGTCCCTGAGCCTTGCCACCCGGGGCTGAAGCTAAAGCCTGAGCAATGTACTTTGTGGGGGCCCCTGTGGCATGGAGCCCCAGGCAATTGCCCTGCTTGCTACCCCCTAATATCAGCCCTGGGTTTTATATGCAGAAAACCAGTTATTGTGGCACAGGTGGGCTGTGGAGTTTTTATAGCATGTTGGGGGGAGGGCTCAGGAAGAAAAAGGTTGAGAACCTCTAATATAGATCATTGTTGCAACCACTGTTATATATTTGCAACAAATCTTGTACAAAATGTGGCATGTAAGATGTCTATGGAAAGGTTATAATTTGCTGAATATGATTATGCTATTTGTATGCATGTATCATTTTTGTATTTGAAGTTATGAGTATTGGCTCTATACCTGTATTTCAAATGTTTGCTCCTGGGGTAACTCCCACAAGGTAGTTAGCCAGCACATTTTGAAGGACTATTCAAATTAAGTGGCTCATCAAGAAACACTTAACTGACAATGGACCATGGGAAATTCCCATCTACCCTGAATGAACTGTCCTGCAAACTTACTTTCTGGGGTATAGGTAATGATTTCCTGCACTGACTAGGCGAAATGCATGGACATGTGACTTGTCCATGTGACTCCAAACCCCATCTTGTTACTGTACTTTTCCACAGTAAGAACAATGGGATTCCCTCCACATGACAGAAGATATAAAAGGCCCTCCATTTTGCCTCTTTCCTGCCCAAACCTCTGGACTATGAACTATACTAATGGAAGCATTCTAACCAATGGACTGAGGACCTTCCAATGATTTGGAAGCAGCCAGAGACTTGACTTAAGCCAGAAGTTTATTCCATCACTGCTATAAGCCTGAACCAAGAACTTTGCATTTATTGTATGTATTTTATTCCTTTAACCAATTTTGACTCTCACCTTTCTTTCTTCTTTTTATGAACAAACCTTTAGATTCAGGATACTAAAGGATTGGAATAAGCATGATTTTTGTCTAAAATCTAAGTTATATATTGACCTGGGTGTGTGGCTGGTCCTTTAGGATCAGAAGAACCTGTTATTTGATTAAATTGGTTTTAAAGAACCACTCATCTTCACATCTAGTGGTTTTGCTGAGATATCTAAGGAAAATGCTTTTATGACGACTTGTTAGCCAGTGTGGTGAAACCGAAGTTTACTTTTGTTGCTGGGTTGGTGGCTAATCTGTCCTATTTCTCAGCAGTTTGTCCTGAATTTGGCATTCTCAGTTGTGGCCCAAGAAGGCATGGTTACAACCCCTAAATCCTTTTCATAGTCATTGCTTTCCATGACACATTCCCCCATTCTGTAGATTTGGCCTGCGTTTCCTGTTCATAGATGTATAACTTTGCATTTGTCTATACTAAAAAGCCTTTTGTTTGCATGGGTCCAATTTACCAAGCAATCCAGATTGCTCTGTATGACTTCCCTGTCTTCACCATTATTTATCACTTAGCCAATCTGCAATTTTTATCAGCAGTGATTTGTATATTTACTTCCAGATCATTGATGAAAATGTTGAATATTGTAGGGTATCATCCCAATGCCTGCAGAAACCTCCTAGAAACACCCCAATTCAAAGCTGATTCCTTATTGAGGAATTGATGATTACTTTTTGAGATCTGGCAGTGCATTGTTAGTTCATTCATTTTAAGTGTGCTCTATCTTGATGATCTTACAGCTATTTCTACTTGTCTTGAGTGCTGTTGTGGCTGAAAAAAAGAGATTGTCCAAAACTGGAACTTCTAATATAAATTCATTCATACTGGGATCTCATCTAAGGCCCTTCTCACTAATACCCCCCACACAGCTGGCTCATTTTGGATGTTACGCAATGCCCTTGGGTGGGTCAGCAGCAGCAGGGATTCAACTTGAGGCCTGTGGATCTAAAATCATGAGACTTTACTTTTGAGCTAAAGGATCCAGCTCCATTAGCCAAGTCTGTAGCAGACTTATAGTTCACTATATGTGACCCACCCTCCCCCACTCAAGGGTGGGACAGAGCACAACAGTCAGTATGCATAGTTTACATATCTGACTTAAATCTTATGGGAACAGCTTGTAAGATTTTCCTGCTTCTGAGGCATTGATCCCAAACCCAAACTATATAGTAGATTACATTCAGCTTCTAACTTGAACCCTATCTTAAACCTAATTCAGAGCCACACATCACCTCTTCGACCATCACTTCTGGAAAAATGGTGGTTTACTTTCAGTGCAGGAGAAAAAAATGTCATTGTCAATATTCTATAAATTAAATCTCTGTAGTATTACTGAGTCAAGAGGTGTGTAGTTTTTTGATCCTCGTGTGTGACATTCATATAAAATGGAAGTAATAAAAAAATTCTGAGATCTAGGCACTTCTCTGTTGTTGCAACACTATTCTTCTTCTAACCATTTTAATTTGCTGTGGCTTCTACTGCATGTGCTGAACTCATGAACTCTGGCATGCCATAAATATCCTGTTGCCTATTTACTAGCAATTCCCATTTATTGCTGGCATGCTGGTCTCATTCCTATTTGCTATGGTCTGCCCACCCAGAATTGCCTCAATCTCTGGCATATATTTCAGCAAGAGCACCATGACTCCATAAGAAAAAAATGCACTTTCCTGTCTGCCTCCCAGTGTGATTTTTTTTAAGGCTTTCCTCTCTCCCTACCCATCATATTTCACATTTTAGTTCAATTTCAGTCATAAATGTGTTTTTGGGGGGAAGAGAGGTTGTTTTAATAACATTATGCATTACTTATGTAGACTGATAGGTGTGAATGACACTTTAAAAGCAAATATTGCCTCACCAAGGCACTCAACATATAAACTTTTGACTGAAAACACATTAAAAAGTAAAATAGTCATAGAGCAGGAAACAATAAGGAGTAAAACAGGGAATACCACCTTTTTGAGGGGAATGAGGTTTCATGTGCAGAGAGAAAGATAAAAGCTGCTAGTACTATAGATTTGTTACATTTCATGGTATAAAAGGGATCAGTAATATTAGCGTTTGTTTCAATGGTGGCATTAGCTACAGGAGGTGGAAAAGTGAGACATAATTTCCTCCACACCACATCCCCAAAAAGTTGTGCCTTTTTTAAATTGAAATTTCAATTTTCTATTAAACAATAGTATTGAAATTACAAATTCTGAAATTTTTTGACCAGCTGTATTGGTAGGCTTTGGAAAATAAAGGACCTAAGTCAAAGTCCAATGAAGTCTATGGGAGTCTTTCCATTGACTTCAGTGGCTTTGGTTAAGGCTCTGTGTTAGTTGTAAAGGCAGAATGTGGAAAGGATAGATATTTTACACACAATAGCAGGGATGTTGTAAGGAGTAACACAGAAGAAAGCATGAAGGTGTGAGAGAAGGATACAGTGGGATGGTAAGTCTAGGGCAGAGCAAAGCTTATGGGAGGGGAATCATAATGTGTGTACCACTGAGTGTCTGCTAAACTAATCAAGATGAGAGAGAACCAAGCATGTGGCTTTAGCAGTAAAGGCTACAAGGAAAGGGATAGGACAGATATTGGAGATGTCATATAGAAAAAAACTAATGACTTGTAAGAGCATGGATATGGGAGAGAGAATTCAAATATGTCACTGAGATTGTGAGCCTGAGTGGCACGGAAGGCAGTGGAGTCGTCAGAAAGCGTTAATGTTTACTGTAGTTTTGCCTAAATAATTTAACCTTATTCTTGTTTTTCAGATACTTAATGTGTTGCAATTTGATGGCCTGTCATAGCTAATTGGGGATATGATGATGCCATACCCTGATTTGGAGTTTAACAATAATTCACTCAGATTTAACATTTTGATTAAATGATTCTTGATCCCAACCCAAAGTACCAATACTGGATAATAAGTGAAACTTTTAAACTATATTATTATAAAACTATACATAAAAAATGTATAAAATATAGATTTTATGCATATCATATCCTCCATTTCTATCACTTAATGTGGAATCACTTTAACTGCAGTTAGCATTTTTATATAGTATTGCTTCCTGGCAGGATTTGTGCAATGAAGCTTTGAATGGCTGCATACTCGAAGAGAGTTGAGGGTCAGCCAAGCTGCCTCTCATACTCCAGGGTCCTTGTTAATAAACAGAAGCAGACCTTGTGCTTTCTGTAGAGCATCACATTGTCACAAGCTACTGATAGCCGGTTGTGTCACAGTATCATGGTAACTATCTGAATCTGTACTTGCCATCCAAAAGGAAAAGATAGTATTTGTTATCCACTGATTCCAAAAGAATTGAATTTGTCACATCACTGCTAAAATATATATATTTTGTCATATCACTGCTAATATATATTTGACAGAACTGCTTCTGATCTGTATCAAGAGGACTGCCAGAACAATTTTCTAAGTGTTATACTAGAGGCGTTTAGTCATTTATCCAATAAATAATGATACTCTAAGAATCTCCACATGTGGTTACTAAGTCCAGTATGTGTTCCATTGTATCCATTTGCAAGCAGGAAAAAAGCCAGAAAAAATACATTTTTCTTCATCCATTTCATACACTGTAGGCACCTCTAAATATGTAGAATGCATTGCCTGAAGAATGTATTGCATGCAATTCTTGGATTCATCTTTTTCTTTTATCCACAGATTTTATAGTAACTAAAGATAAATCAAGTGAATAGTGAAAAATTTTAATGACTTCAAAACATATTCTGTATAGGCATTAATTTAGTTGGTTTTCCTTTCAAATGGTGCACACTATTCTACAGTTATGTCCAAACCACTGTAATAATTCCATTTTAAGATGCAATGTTTTGTACCATTATTATAATGTCATATTCCATGGTACATCTTTAGAAAACTAAACTTGAGAGATAGCACAGAGAAATGTCTAGGTACACACTTATTAGTGACAGTGAGTGTCTAAAGGGCATAAGCATCACACAAGGGAATTTACCATAATATTTGCCCAGCTCTATTGACAATATAGAAAGCAAACAGAAAATATAAACAAATGGAAAAATGCTGCTGTCACAATAGATAGCAATCACCTGTACCATTGCTTCTATTCTTATGATTGTTCAGTGTTCACCTTCCTTTAAGATTTCCTTACTCCTGCAAGTGAAAAGCAATTACCCTAGAGTGAATCTTGAATGAAACTATATATTTTTATATACTATGCCACATACATTTATATCCTATTTGTCATGCCAAAGGACAGCAAACTACTTTACAAACTGCTGGCCAAATGTTGGTAGTATGATGTACGTAACTGCAGCCAGAAAATATTAAAAGAGTAGGTGGATGTGAGGCGTGTGCCTATTCCAATCACATCTCCTCAAACTCATAAAGGGGCAGCTGAAGAGACCCTGTAATGCAGGAACTATGGTGACCTGGTGGTGGGGTCCTAGCAGCCAGAGGAAATGGGCCTCATATTTGTGCATTGATGACCCCCGGTTTTGGCCATAATACCACACACACTCATCCCTTTTGAGATTACTTCCACTGCTAGCAAGAATAATGTTTATGTGTGACTACTCAGAAGTCCACATTAGCTCTATTTTATACTTGAGCTTCTTTGGGGATGAAGGGTAGGATTTATGCTTTGTCCCAGAATTTGACTCCATACATATAAAGGAATTGCATCACTCACTGAAGGGCAACTACTTCTGGGGAAGAATGCAAGAATACTTAAACAAGTGAAAGCAACAGTATGTAAGAGTTAAGTGGAGAAGAACGATACAGTAACTGAAACTGCTGGGGAAAGAGAAGGTGGCAGAATGAAGTTACCCACATGGAAATTTGTCCAGCACTGTGGCATTAACAACCCTATAATGAATATACAGAATATACCTTATTAACATTTGCTATGTTCAAAATTTTCTTTTTCCTGTTTAAGACCATGCCACCTTCTTACTAGCAAAGAAAGGGAGGCTGATTAAATATAGGCTAGGAAAGGTTGTCAAGATTGTCTCACATTTTCTTCTCTCTTCAGCGGCACAGGAGCCAGCAAACAGAGCTGTAAACAGGGGAGTTTGAATGGGACTTCTGTTGGAGGAGAAGGGGTCCTATAAAGGTAGTCAGGCAGTGGCACAGGAGACAGCAAACAGAGCTGTAAACAGGAGAGTTTGAGTGGGAGTTTGCAAGGGGAGTTTGGGAGGAAGACTAGGAGAACCAGGCAGAGGAACAGACAGGCTAGTGAACGGAGTGTGTGGTGTTCTGGCAGTGTTTGGGTGCTTGTTGGGGGGTTTGTTTTGCTGTGGGTGATGGTATTGTGGTTTGGTTTGTGTTTCCCAGATTTACAGGATTTAGGTGGGAAGCCTATGACAGATGTAGAGGCAACAGTGGTAGTGACCCAAGCAGTGGAAGACACAATGAAGATGACTGGATGTGGAAGCTGCGGCATGTACATGATCCTGGAGGGGGTACCTGAAAAGAGTTTCGTCTGCATGAAGTGCCGCCTGATAGAGCTGATGGAAGAAAAGATCCGAGGATTGGAGATGCAGGTGGAAACTCTGGTTGAGTTTAGAAGGGGGTTCGAGCAGATGATGGAGCAAAGACATGAGGAGTCTGAAGGGAAAAGGTCAGACTTGCAGATGGAAGCAGGACCAAAGAGCTCTGAGGGGAGACTGCTGGGTGAGGAAAGTGGACAGTGGAAGCATGTGACTAAGAGAACCAGGCAGAGGAAAAGACGGGCTAGTGAAGGAGAAATAGAGCTCAGGAACAGGTTTGCGGAGTTGGAAAATGAAGAAGGGGTACAGCAGGTGGTTGCTGAAGGTGAGAGGGCAAGGAAGAAGAGAAGATCAGCTAGTCCTATGGGAAGAGGGGAAGAATCAGTGGAGATAACAACACTAAATATGAGCCCCAGGAGGATACGGGATGGGTTGCGGAGGATTGCAAGGAAGAATAGGAATCGAGAGGACTTGCAGCCAGAGGGAACAGGAGATAGACCGGAGAATCGCACCATCACCAGGAAAAGGCAGGTCTACGTGATTGGGGACTCCTTACTGAGAAGAATAGACAAGCCTGTAATCAGAGCCGATCCAGAGAACAGAAGGGTGTGCTATCTGCTGGGTACTAAGATATGGGATGTGGACCTGAGGCAGAAGAGGATCCTAATGGGAGCGGGAAAGAATCCACTGATTGTCCTTCATGTGGGAACAAATGATACGGCTAGATTCTCGCTGGAACGTATCAAGGGAGACTATGCCAGGCTGAGGAAGACGCTTAAGGAAATCAAGGCTCAGGTGATCTTCAGTGGGATTCTGCCTGTTTATAGAGAGGGGCAACAAAGGTGTGACAAGATTATGACAATCAACAGATGGCTCAGGCAGTGGTGCTATAAGGAGGGCTTTGGGACGTATGGCCACTGGGAGGCATTCATGGACAAAGGACTGTTCTCTCGGGATGGACTTCACCTGAGTAGGGAGGGAAATAGACTTCTAGGATGGAGGCTTGCACAACTGATTAAGAGAGATTTAAACTAGGAATTGGGGGGAGATGGTTGGGAGATGTCCAGGTAATCGCCATGCCGGATTTTAACATTGAGAGGGAAGAAAACAAAGTAAGAAAGGATATAGCCGTGGGTAGGAGAATGGACATTAGAATGTAGATACCAGCCTAATAGGTGATACTGGCAGTAGAATGTCTGGGCTTAATCGGGTAAAGAATGTGAGCAAAGCCAAACAGCAAAAATTAAGATGTTTGTACACCAATGCGAGGAGCCTAGGTAACAAAATGGAGGAACTAGAGTGACTGGTGCAGGAAGTGAAACCAGATATTATAGGGATAACAGAAACATGGAGGAATAGTAGTCATGACTGGAGTACAGGTATTGAAGGGTATGTGCTGTTTAGGAAAGACAGAAATAAAGGCAAAGGTGGTGGAGTAGCATTGCATATCAATGATGAGGTAGACTGTAAAGAAATAAGAAGGGATGGAATCGATAAGACAGAGTCTGTCTGGGCAAAAATCACATTGCGGAAGAAAGCTACTATAGCCTCCCCTGGGATAGTGCTTGGAGTGTGCTATAGACCACCGGGATCTGATTTGGATATGGATAGAGACCTCCTTTAATGTTTTTAATGAAGTAAATACTAATGGGAATTGTGTGATCATGGGAGACTTTAACTTCCCAGATATAGACTGGAGGACAAGTGCTATTAATAATAATAGGGCTCAGATTTTCCTGGATGCGATAGCTGGTGGATTCTTTTACCAAGTAGTTGCTGAACCAACAAGAGGGGATGCCATTTTAGATTTGGTTTTAGTGAGTAGTGAGGACCTCATAGAAGAAATGGTTGTAGGGGACAACCTTGGTTCGAGTGATCATGAGCTGATTCAGTTTAAACTAAATGGAAGGATAAACAAAAATAGATGTGACTAGGGTTTTTTATTTCAAAAGAGCTAACTAAAAAATTAAGGAAATTAGTTAGTGAAGTGGATTGGACTGAAGAACTTGTGGATCTAAAGGTGGAGGAGGCCTGGAATTACTTCAAGTCAAAGTTGCAGAAACTATCAGAAGCCTGCATCCCAAGAAAGGGGAAAAAAATCATAGGCAGGAATTGTAGACCAAGCTGGATGAGTAAGCATCTCAGAGAGATGATTAAGAAAAAGCAGAAAGCCTACAAGGAGTGGAAGATGGGAGTGATCAGCAAGGAAAGCTACCTTATTGAGGTCAGAACATGTAGGGATAAAGTGAGAAAGGCCAAAAGCCATGTAGAGTTGGACCTTGCAAAGGGAATTAAAACCAATAGTAAAAGGTTCTATAGCCATGTAAATAAGAAGAAAACAAAGAAAGAAGAAGTGGGACCACTAAACACTAGGATGGAGTGGAGGTTAAGGATAATCTAGACAAATCTATCTAAACAAATACTTTGCCTCAGTCTTTAATGAAGCTAATGAGGAACTTAGGGATAATGGTAGGATAACAAATGGGAATGAGGATATGGAGGTAGATATTACCACATCCGAGGTAGAAGCCAAACTCAAACAGTTTAATGGGACTAAATCGGGGGGCCCAGATAATCTTCATCCAAGAATATTAAAGGAACTGGCACATGAAATTGCAAGCCCATTAGCAAGAATTTTTAATGAATCTGTAAACTCAGGGGTTATACCGTATGACTGGAGAATTGCTAACATAGTTCCTATTTTTAAGAAAGGGGAAAAAAGTGATCCGGGTAACTAGTTAGACATCTGTAGTATGCAAGGTCTTGGAAAAAAATTTGAAGGAGAAAGTAGTTAAGGACATTGAGGTCAATGGTAATTGGGACAAAATACAAATGGTTTTACAAAAGGTAGATCGTACCAAACCAACCTAATCTCCTTCTTTGAGAAGGTAACAGATTTTTTAGACAAAGGAAATGCAGTGGACCTAGTTTACCTCAATTTCAGTAAGGCATTTGATACAGTTCCACATGGGGAATTATTAGCTAATTTGGAAAACATGGGGATCAATATGAAAATTGAAAGGTGGATAAGGAACTGGTTAAAGGGGAGACTACAACGGGTCATACTGAAAGGTGAACTGTCAGGCTGGAGGGAGGTTACTAGTGGAGTTCCTCAGGGATCGGTTTTGGGACCAATCTTATTTAATCTTTTTATTACTGACCTTGGCACAAAAAGTGGAAATGTGCTAATAAAGTTTGCGGATGACAAAGCTGGGAGGTATTGCCAATACAGAGAAGGACCGGGATATCATACAGGAAGATCTGGATGACCTTGTAAACTGGACTAATAGTAATAGAATGAAATTTAATAGTGAAAAGTGCAAGGTCATGCATTTAGGGATTAATAACAAGATTTTTTGTTATAAGCTGGGGATGCATCAGTTGGAAGTAACAGAGGAGAAGGACCTCGGAGTATTGGTTGATCACAGGATGACTATGAGCTGCCAAATTGATATGGCCGTGAAAAAAGCTAATGCAGTCTTCGGATGCATCAGGCGAGGTATTTCCAGTAGAGATAAGGAGGTGTTAGTACCATTATACAAGGCACTGGTGAGACCTCATCTGGAATACTGTGTGCAGTTCTGGTCTCCCATGTTTATGGAGGATGAATTCAAACTGGAACAGGTACAGAGAAGGGCTACTAGGATGATCCGAGGAATGGAAAACCTGTCTTATGAAAGGAGACTCAAAGAGCTTGGCTTGTTTAGCCTAACCAAACAAGGCTGAGGGGAGATATGATTGCTCTCTATAAATATATCACAGGAATAAATACCAGGGAGGGAGAGGAATTATTTAAGCTCAGTACCAATGTGGACACAAGAACAAATGGATATAAACTGGCCATCAGGAAGTTTAGACTTGAAATTAGAGGAAGGTTTCTAACCATTAGAGGAGTGAAGTTCTGGAACAGCCTTCCAAGGGGAGCAGTGGGGGCAAAAGACATATCTGGCTTCAAGACTAAGCTTGATAAATTTATGGAGGGGATGGTATGATGGGATAGCCTAATTTTGGTAATTAATTTATCTTTGGCTATTAGCGGTAAATATGCCCAATGGATGTTAGATGGGGTGGGTTCTGAGTTACTACAGAGAATTCTTTCCTGGGTGTCTGGCTGGTGAGTCTTGCCCACATGCCCAGGGTTTAGCTGATCACCATATTTGGGGTCGGGAAGGAATTTTCCTCCAGGGCAGATTGGCGGAGGCCCTGTGGGTTTTTCGCCTTCCTCTGCAGCGTGGGGCACGGGTCACTTGCTGGAGGATTGTCTGCACCTTGAAGTCTTTAAACCACGATTTGAGGACTTCAATAGCTCAGACATAGGTTAGAGCAGGGGTCGGCAACCTTTCAGAAGTGGTGTGCCGAGTCTTCATTTATTCACTCTAATTTAAGGTTTCGCGTGCCAGTAATACATTTTAACGTTTTTAGAAGGTCTCTTTCTATAAGTCTATAATATATAAATAAACTATTGTTGTATGTAAAGTAAATAAGGTTTTTAAAATGTTTAAGAAGCTTCATTTAAAATTGAATTAAAATGGACCGGTGGCCAGGACCCGGGCAGTGTGAGTGCCACTGAAAATCAGCTCGTGTGCCGCCTTCGGCATGCATGCCATAGGTTGCCTACCCCTGGGTTAGAGGTTTGATACAGGAGTGGGTGGGTGAGATTGTGTCCTGCATTGTGCAGGAGGTCAGACTAGACGATCATAATGGTCCCTTCTGACCTTAAAGTTTATGAGTCTATCAAATTTATAAACCTGTTTTGGGGGCTTTGTGTAGGAGCAATTTAGCTAGTTTTTAATCAGTGAAGCCTCAACAGGTTGATCTTTATACTGGCTAATGATAATTGCCTTTTAGTTTGTCATAGAGCTTCCATTTTGTGAAGCTAGTGTAAAAATATGAACATATTATAGCCATACTACAACTATAAAAGATTAAACCTACTGTAATAATTCCAAACTTTTTTGTTATTTCCTACTGAATACAATTTTAGTTTTAAAATTGCTGTAATGAACCATGATATATTTGCATTTCAAAACAATAATGATGACAGCAATGAAAAATACTTCACAATTCACATTTTTTGTAAGATCAGTTATGGCTTTAATCTTTATTGTAGTGTCACTTGCTAGTGTCAATATAGTTAAACAGCTGTTATTGTTTCCCTATAACCCCATGAAAATAGTGATTCATATACACTCACCTGTAAAAACAATCACTCTCAGGTGTAACCTGACATTATACAAAGCCTGAGTCAGGAAGACTTGTTTTTTTCTTCCAAACCGGCTGTAGTTTTAAATTAAAGAATAAAAAATAATAAAGTCGTTTCAAATTCTATTTTAACTTCCTCATTTTAAAATAGCTTTTTTTTTCTTTAACATTTAAAAGTTGTTGGAATTTTGTCAGTAAACACATGGAGCACTGCTTAAAACATAATGATCCAATGTAAATCTGTCACATTGTCAGTAAAAAAAAAAGATGAGGGTCAAGTTCATCCTGTTGTAACTCCAATGAAGTTGCAACTAACTCAATCCATAGATTCCCTAAAACCAAGGTACTTCAAGTACCTTGGTTATCCCAGGTTTTGTTGATATAAATTAGCAACATTAGAAGAATTGTTTATAGTGCTAGCTAATATAAAGAGGATATAAAATGTGTATGAATAAAATGGCCTGAAGCCTTATATGTAAATTATGTCAAGAATTATAAAAATATACTATTACTTCTGAACAGTGAGAAGAAACATTAATGTATCAAAACCTAGTTAATGAACAAGTTTGTCAGTGTTGTGTGGTTGCATTGAAACCTGTAGATCTGTTATACAAAGAAAGGAAATGATGATTCTTTCTATCCACAGTTTGTAACCATATCAAATTTAAGAGCAGCTGGGTGACATGTATACTGAATATGACTTTACTGTATTTTTCATATTTGTTGCCTCTTGCCGACGTGGGACTGTGCAGCCTCCAATGTCTGGATCAATGACATTGCTGATCAAAGTGCCAAATTAAAGTGTTTAGGGGATAGCTGACACAATGGTTTAAAGCACTAGTCTTTCCCATCAGGATACCTGTCTTAGGCTGCTAACTTGCTTTTCCCCGCACTGATGTACATAGCACATTTGTGAATTAGGAGGGTTTTTTGTTAATGGAATTGGGGAATCCCTTGGTGCTATTATGAATTAATAACTGCATGCTTACAGCTTTTAAGCAGCAGTTTCTTTTGGGGGTAAAATTCTGTTCTTTTTTCTTAAAACGCATTAAAGCATTCTAGATATCTAGTAGTATTAAGCCATTAGAAAATCATTTTGAGATCCTGAGTACTGGATGCATTTACTGGACTCAACCCTACCAGAGGGCAAATAATAGAGGCAATGAAACCTAATGGGCAAGTGACTAAAACAACTCGAACTTTGTTTTTCTTTTTTCAGCACCGACAGGACACACACTAGAACAATCAGTTGCTTCCACTGTAGCCTGAAAGTTACCGGTAAATAGTTTTCAACCCAAAGTTATAGTTTAGAGATTTGGGAACTAAATTATCGCCTCAAGTTTTTTTGTTTGTTTGTTTTACTGTACAGTGCAATGTAATCTGTGCCTTTATAAAGAATGTGTCCCAGGTTATTTAGGACACCTTTTGGAGGGTTGGGGGGGAAGGAAGGGAGGAAATCCTTTCCACCATTTAATTGGACAAGTAATAAAAAAAGGGTCTCAAATCCTTAGGCTGAAAAACAGAAATAGTATGTCTACTTTTCACAATAAACAAAAGGAAGATTTCTGCTACTGAGGGATGCTAGAGATGAAAGCTCAAGATTCACTTGTGTAGCAAGTACCTTATGAAATTAAATCAATAGATCTGTACACAAGAAGCCACTGAGACCCTGAGATTATGAGTATATAATTGATTATAGGTATATTCCTATGTAAATATAAAACATTTTTTCTCTTTCAACAGTAACAGTGATGGGGTGTCTACCCCACAGAAGACCTGAGCAGATTATAAAAAGCCTATTAACCTTATAGGAACTCTGCAGTCACTCCCTAGATAGAAAGGGAGTTGACTAAGGACAAGGCGTTCTAGGGGGAGAGTAAGCCCTGGCATCCTGCCCTGCCCTACAGAGTATGACAAGCTGCAGAAAAGGTGAAGTAGCCACTGGGAGCAGAGGAAATTTGCGATGGTATGGTGAGCCAGAAGAAAGGTAGGAAGGAGCCCAGAGAAATAGCAACAAGGTCTAAGATTGTGTACATCATGGTTACTGGACATAGGGTATCTGGGCTGGAACCTTGAGTAGTGGGCAGGCCCTGGTTCCTCTACCAGATGCTGCGGAAGTGGCACTGACCTGGACTGGGACCAGAAGACTGCCCGACACAGCATACAGATAGTCAGTTCATTGGAACTTTGACACCCCTGAAGAGGAAGACTATGAAGTGACCTGGCCGGAGGGCTGTGTCATGAAGAGGGCTTACTCTGAGTCCCAAAGAGGCAGAGAGTCTACGGTGTGAGCAACCTATGTAAACGGGTACCTGACCAGGCGAGAGCTAATCCCCAGATCCAGGTACAAAGAGACATTCAGTGGTGAGATTACCTGTCACAGTAAAATATAGCAAAATTCTGTTTTGAATAGACCCCACTTTGTGCAGGTATATACAAGTCGTGCCTCATTAAAGACAAAGGGACAGATTTTTAAAGGTATTGAGGCACCTAAATATGTAGATAGGCACTTTGGAAAATCCCAGTAAGCACCTAATTCCCATTTAAATCAATACATAAATATCTTTTAAAATATGACCCAAAGGTCCTTCAACTTTCCAGCTGTTGGCCAAATAATGGAAGTTCATGCTGCTTAATAACAGTTTGCAAGAAGCAACCAATTTGACCTCCTTGGTCAAAGAGAGACACTCTTTTGTCTCAAATGCACCTGAATTGCAAACTTTACCTCCATATATAAACTTCCTTTGGAGTCAAGGAGGTTTGGATTTAGTTTTTTTCAATTCTGATATGACTTATAAAAACATTTGGATCTGAAGGTTCAGAACCAACATTCTAGTCTGTGCTCTTTACTTCCAAATAACCTGATAGACCTAATACCTACCTACAAAAGTCCCATCTTTTGTCTTGGGTGAGGTATTCATAAACCACCAAATGGACTTTAAAATTTGGAGATACAGCAGTATAGGGGCCTAGCTAATTAAATAGGGTTGACTAGAACAGCATGGAACAGAAGAGAGGTTAAAGTACCTATATTTTTCCTGTTTCTCTACTCTCATGACCAATGTTTATTGAGTCCCTTTTGTGAGATATTTTTCACAAGATTTCATGCTGTTTTAAAAGGAAACAATGGCTTGTGGTAAAGTCAACTCACGCTGAGAGACATTAACTGCACCATGTTATCAGCTGATAATAGTGCTATTAACTCATGTCACCCACTGTGTATATTTGTGAATTAGGATGTTTCCTTGTTAATGGAACTGAGCCATTTTCTTTGAAAATGGCAAGCAGTGAGCACTTTGGCACCATTACACTAAGGGGGAAGAATTAAATCTTGTTGAGTCTGTACAATGGCTCTCTTGAAACTCCCAGAGGTATGTATCTCTCTCTAATCCATTACCATGCTCTGAGTTGCCACCAAGGATATCCAAAGCATTAGAAGTACCATTGCAACTGATCAAGGATATAAAATTTTGCATGTTGGAGCATGATTTTTGGATTATAAATCCTGAACATCCCAAAATAACAGGTCATGACTTTTAGATTTTGTAATTACTAGATCACGTATAAGTACTGTCAAAGTTAGAATTAGGGTTTACGATTTGTCAGACCACTTTGTTTTATTAGCGCAGCGCCGTGCTAATACAACCAGATAATGTGAGCACCATATAAGACTCAGACTGTTTTATTTATACAGATAAAAGGGGGGGGGCGGTAAACTTAACAAGAAAACAAAGGAAGCAAAGCTGATAAGTTTTCCTGGGGCCAGACACACACATTTTATTTTCTTATTAACTTTTAGCAATTTTTTGCTAATGTCCCACCATTAGCTTAGGTGCAACTTATTGTTTTATATTTTAATGTTTTTTTTTCTGACAACTATATTTTAACATTCCTCATTCCTGCTTAAAGGAACATACAGCATTTCTTTAATCCATTCTATTTTTACAATCTAATTCATTCTACTTTCACAATCCCTCCTTTTGGTCAAGCTACGCAATGACCAACAATTACTGGGTTGTACATATTAACCATTTTTTATTTTTTTGTTTATTAGCGATATTTAAAATTATTATATTAGCACTTTGTTTTGGGGCAGTTACCTGGGTGACCTGCCTTGCACAATTTTGGATACAACAGGAGATTAACTGAAAACATACAAAAATTATCAGGATTTTAAACAGGATATTCAGGGCTTTCTGAAACAACCAGTTTTTTATGCCAGAGAAATTGAACAGGTTACTTAGCCACTTTTATAAAGAACTCGGCTTTTTATGGGGAAGATATGCGATTTGTTTTAAGTGGCTAGCGCGATTTATTACCTTATTGGTGTTGTTTAGTATATACACACAACATTTTTTTTTAATGAGAGCACAGGTTTCTTCTTTGGCCGCCAGCACTATGTTTAATGCCTGATGGTTTTGGAGGGCCATCTGTTGGATTGCCCCTGTTTTTTTGGCCAGGGTTTTTAAACTTTTTTCGGTTTTATTTGCTATTATTTTAACTACTGCTTGTAACCTTAGGAGCCTTTTTGCATGGTGTATTACTTTTTCAAGTGGGATAAGGGAACCGCCAATGGCCTTTTTTCAGGTTAAGGGGCTTATATTATTTACATACCATCAGGCATCTGGTAAGTTCCTTCTTTTTCGCCTGACATTACGGAGGCGTTTTTGTGGGAAGGACCCTAGCACTCGGAATTGTGGGAAGAGTCGGGCGGGATAACAGATACCTGACGAGTTAGCTGGTAACACAGTATAAGCTTTGGTTCCACAAACCCAATGATGGCCTATTAAGGCCGGGAAGGGTCGGTTGCACCCATTTGTTATATAGGTGCCTGCAAAGGAGGAGTAATATTTTTTAAAGGGCACAGGGTAATTTTTTTTACGAGGAGTGGTATTATTTGTATGGCATTGAAAGATTGTATTGTTT
The DNA here is from genome assembly GCA_003942145.1 of Platysternon megacephalum. NCBI lineage: Eukaryota > Metazoa > Chordata > Testudines > Platysternidae > Platysternon > Platysternon megacephalum. The sequence continues at coordinate 20,565,807 of QXTE01000007.1, forward strand.
TTACTAAAATTATTGTAGGGAGAACATGAGATTGATTTTTTTTGTTTGATTCCAGGTCGAGAAAAAATTTATATTCCCATACCCGGCCTGCCACTTTTTAGTTTTGTTTGAATAATTTTATACACCATTGGCCACAATATGCTGAGGGCAACGGCTTTTTTTTAGATTTAGCCTTGTTCCATTACACACCCAACATCAATGACCTTTTTCCTCCACCACACTTATCCATTTAGATACATTTATTTCCACTGCTTTTCAAGTGTTATTGTTGTTTCATGTTTTGTTAAACAGACGAGGTTCTTTAGTGAGGTCTGGGGAATTGAGTGGGATTGCCAGGACAGGAACACCAGCTTGAGAGTGGGCTGGGATGTGGCTGCAGACCCAGCAATGAGAGATATTAAGGGTCTGAGCTATTCACACTTGCTGCTGGATAAAAGAATTGTCATTGTGGGCTTCCCAGACCTTAAGACACCAGCAGCTGAGGAACAGGCACCACCAGAGGCGCATGTTGGAGGCAAGGCCCTTCTGGTTCTGACAACCTCAACTGAGGGAACCGCAGTTACGGTTTTATTTCCACCAGGCAGCAGGCGCTAGGCTCGCTACTGCTCCTTTTCGGGCCTTGCTTTAGGTCGTCGTTTGCTTCTGGCAACCCTTACGAGAGTGTAGATTGTAAGGTATTGCAGGCTGTTCCTTTACGTCTTCTTTTGGAGTCAAAATTGGCTCTGCGTGGTCCTGAGGTGGGTTTTGTCGGCCAGGCAGCTCGAACCTGTGAACGGAAGTGACTTACGGCTTGCATTAGTCCCTTGCAATATTGAAGGAGCGTACTGTGAGTCAAGTTCAAGTCTGGGACTGGAGTAATGGTAGCCATAGCTCACATAGGGCGTCCCATAACAATTTCAAAAGGACTCAATTTATGCCTTTGGGATGGAGTGGATCGCATTTTCATAAGGGCTAGTGGTAAAGCTGCTGGCCAGCTTAACCCTGTGGAGTCACAAATGTTAGCAAGCTTATTCTTAAGTACACCATTTCGCCTTTCCACAGCACCTGCACTTTGTGGGTGGTAGGGACAGTGCAACAGGTGTGTGATATGTAATACACAATTCAGGTGTTGAACGATTTGTCCGGTAAAATGTGTACCCCGGTCACTGGACAGAGTGGCAGGAATTCCCTTGGCAGGCATAATATGATTTAACAAACATTTAGCAACAGACAGTGAGTCAGCCTTGCAACAAGGAAAAGCTTCGATTCAACCAGAAAATAAGCATACCATAACCAAAATAAATTCATATTGTTGACACTTAGGCATTTGTACAAAATCAAGTTGCCAATGCAAGAATGGTGCTTGGGGCAGGCCCCGGAATCCCTGAGCAATATTATGGCTTTGGCAAGTGGTACAGGCGGCACAGTGGCGGGCTGCAAAAGAGCTGAAATGGGGGGCCCACCATCCTGCCTTAGTTACAGCAGAGACCATCCCCTCCTTTCCGACATGCGAAACACCGTGTAGCAGGTCGGCCAGAGATGGGTAGAGTGAAAAGGGGGCCACAAAGGTGCCAGTAGGTGAACGCCAAAGGGAATCAGGATGTAGAGAGCAACCTTGGGCAACCCAGGAGTGTTTGCAGCAGGGTGAGGTTAGTGAGGGACCATGGGGGTAAGAGGAGAGCGGAGGACAAGGGTAGCAAGGTTTCGGGCTGATGCTTGGGAAAAGTAAGATGGGCTTTTAGTATACCCCTGAGGGAGCGTGGTCCATGTGTACTGCTGCCCCTTGTAAGAAAAGGCAAAAAGATACTGGGAGTCAGGGTGAACCGGGACAGAAAAGAAAGCAGAGCACAAATCAACAACCGTAAAATGAGTTGCACCTGGTGGGATAGAAGCCAGAATTGTTGCTGGGTTAGGGACAACAGGAAAGGGAGAGAAAGATTATTGAAAAACCCAAAAATTCAGTTTTACGGCCCCTCCCGCGACCACGTTCCCGTCCCTGGTACTATTTGCCCTGCCCTGGGCCATTAACTTTTGGGAGGACTGTTTCTCCTTTCCTTTTAAAGTACGTTGGCAGTGCTCTGCCACTGTTTGCAATTTGTTCATGGTTTCAGTCTTCCACCCAACACTTATTTGTTTTAGCATGTTGCCAACAGCAGGTAGGAGGCCATTAACAAACGCATTAGCCAGGGCGCCCTGTCCATTTTTATCTGGTTGCTGTATACCAGAATGTTGCAGAAAAATGTCAGTTAGCCGTGTGTGATAGTCGCTCGGGTGTTTTTTCTGTCGCTGTTTACAGCCATGTATGGCCGTCCAGTTAGTTTTAGGAGTTTATACTTGAGGGATGGCTTTAAAGAGATTTTTAGCTCGCTTCTTACACTTTTTCCGGTATTTAGCATTAGGACCGGTGTCTGGTAAGGTAGAGTGGCGGTTAGCTGTGAGCCATTTTTTATGCTCACTAGGGGTAAGTAGCTTGCACAGCTGCAGGAGGTCTGCCTCAGAGGGTTTATAGGTGTCACATACTAACAAAAATTTCTTTGCGAATTTGGTAGGATTTTCCCGGGGCTTTGGAAAGCCTTTTACAACTGAAAGGAGCTTTGTACGAGTTCAGGGTTTATAGCTTTAAGCGGGACCCCCATTTTGGCCCCCAGTATGCAGGATTCGGAGGGGAGCCTGGACAGTTTTAGAGCTAGAGCGCAAGCAACAGGCCCAATTCCTATCCGGGCTATCTTTGCATGTATAAGACAAAGCAGAGGAGGCAGGCAGACTGGAGGGCTTCGGGGGAATAAAGGGCTTTTCTTTACCGGCCTGAGCGGTACCGGAGGAATGGGCCTGGGCGGTATCGGACGATCCGGACGGGTCTGAACCGGAGATTTCTGGAAATTGTTCCTCAGCTGGGGAATCTGGTGACCGTCTATTGATTCGACGCAAGGCTGCCAAGCCAATTAATGCGTCTTCCTCATCATCGTCCCCAGAATCTAACAAGGAGTTTTCTTCATCTTTTTTTTTTTTTTCACAGAGACAGGAGTATGAAGGGGGATTTGCTCGGAGAACGGGGTAAAAGGGAGCGCTCGGTCTGGTGGTGGGAGAGGAGGTTTTTAATAAAGCTTTTAACTTATCATTTGAATCTTTGAGAGAGGCGAGTTTTGATTCTGTCCACCTACGATTTGCCTCTTCCCACCACTGCATGAAACAATTAACCTCTCCTCTGGCCAATTTAGTTTTAGGTTGGCCGAGTTTGTCTTTTAAGACGTTCACTTGGTCTTTGTGCAAAGATCCTAACAGTGGCCACTGAGTTTTGGGATCTTCCTGAGTTAGCCTAGACCATTTTTTCAGAAATTTACAGGAGTCCGGACCCTTCCTAAAATACATAAAATGAGCCGGCGTTTCTTTAGGGAATAGTCCCGACTTAGACTTCTGGTTACCCATACAGGAGGACTTTACACACAGCAATCACACAAGAAAGAAATTCGGGTTTGTCAGAGTGATGCCCGGTGCAACACACAAAAGGAGCCCACAGGCTACTGCCTCAATCGCCCTTGCTTTTACACCAAGGGTTTTACCCAAGGTGCGGTGCGGCTGCGATTGTGCAGATTTCACACACTTACACTGCGGGGACAGGAACCCCTTGGTCAGCCGATCCCCAGACGGAGACGGCACCCAGACTTAAACACTCCACAGGAGGACGGATAGACACAGAGACAGGACAGTCCTCAGTCCGGACAAAACACAGAAATAATTACCTGACCAGATTCCTGATGTCAGATCCCGGGATCCCTACCAGAACAGAGTGGGAACCAACAGGTTCGATGGTGTTCAGGAGGAGGACCGCTTGGGCCAAATGCCCAGGTGCCGGCTGCCACGGTCATCCTACAAAAACGGTCAGGAATCACACGGCCCCAGTGAAGACGGTTGCCATCTCGGTGGAACCTCCAAATTGTCAAAGTTAGAATCAGGACTCACGATTTGTCAGACCACTCTGTTTTATTAGCGCAGCGCCGTGCTAATACAACCAGATAATGTGAGCACCATATAAGACTCAGACTGTCTTATTTATACAGATAAAAGGGGGGGTGAACTTAACAAGAAAACAAAGGAAGCAAAGCTGATAAGTTTTCCTGGGGCCAGACACACATATCTTATTTCCTTATTAACTCTTAGCAATCTTCTGCTAATGTCCCACCATTAGCTTAGGTGCGACTCATTGTTCTATATCTTAATGTTTCTCTTCCTGACAACTATATTTCAACATTCCTCATTCCTGCTTAAAGGAACATACAGCATTTCTTTAATCCATTCTATTTTTANCAATTAATGCGTCTTCCTCATCATCGTCCCCAGAATCTAACAAGGAGTTTTCTTCATCTTTTTTTTTTTTTTCACAGAGACAGGAGTATGAAGGGGGATTTGCTCGGAGAACGGGGTAAAAGGGAGCGCTCGGTCTGGTGGTGGGAGAGGAGGTTTTTAATAAAGCTTTTAACTTATCATTTGAATCTTTGAGAGAGGCGAGTTTTGATTCTGTCCACCTACGATTTGCCTCTTCCCACCACTGCATGAAACAATTAACCTCTCCTCTGGCCAATTTAGTTTTAGGTTGGCCGAGTTTGTCTTTTAAGACGTTCACTTGGTCTTTGTGCAAAGATCCTAACAGTGGCCACTGAGTTTTGGGATCTTCCTGAGTTAGCCTAGACCATTTTTTCAGAAATTTACAGGAGTCCGGACCCTTCCTAAAATACATAAAATGAGCCGGCGTTTCTTTAGGGAATAGTCCCGACTTAGACTTCTGGTTACCCATACAGGAGGACTTTACACACAGCAATCACACAAGAAGGAAATTCGGGTTTGTCAGAGTGATGCCCGGTGCAACACACAAAAGGAGCCCACAGGCTACTGCCTCAATCGCCCTTGCTTTTACACCAAGGGTTTTACCCAAGGTGCGGTGCGGCTGCGATTGTGCAGATTTCACACACTTACACTGCGGGGACAGGAACCCCTTGGTCAGCCGATCCCCAGACGGAGACGGCACCCAGACTTAAACACTCCACAGGAGGACGGATAGACACAGAGACAGGACAGTCCTCAGTCCGGACAAAACACAGAAATAATTACCTGACCAGATTCCTGATGTCAGATCCCGGGATCCCTACCAGAACAGAGTGGGAACCAACAGGTTCGATGGTGTTCAGGAGGAGGACCGCTTGGGCCAAATGCCCAGGTGCCGGCTGCCACGGTCATCCTACAAAAACGGTCAGGAATCACACGGCCCCAGTGAAGACGGTTGCCATCTCGGTGGAACCTCCAAATTGTCAAAGTTAGAATCAGGACTCACGATTTGTCAGACCACTCTGTTTTATTAGCGCAGCGCCGTGCTAATACAACCAGATAATGTGAGCACCATATAAGACTCAGACTGTCTTATTTATACAGATAAAAGGGGGGGTGAACTTAACAAGAAAACAAAGGAAGCAAAGCTGATAAGTTTTCCTGGGGCCAGACACACATATCTTATTTCCTTATTAACTCTTAGCAATCTTCTGCTAATGTCCCACCATTAGCTTAGGTGCGACTCATTGTTCTATATCTTAATGTTTCTCTTCCTGACAACTATATTTCAACATTCCTTATTCCTGCTTAAAGGAACATACAGCATTTATTTAATCCATTCTATTTTTTACAATATAATTCATTCTACTTTCACAGTACAATATCCCTTTATTTTCTGGTTAGGTGGGAGTCACAAGTCTTTGAAACTAGAAGAAAGTCCAGTTTATTATTATACTTTACAGGAAAGGATTTTATTAATCTCATACTCTCCTGTAACCTGAGTACAATCAATGGTCCTATCCAATCACCCATTTCTTACACATGACCAAACAAACAAACAAAAAGTACTGCACTTAAAAACAGTATTTCAAAGACATGCTGCTGACATTTTCACACTACATTTGCCCTATTCTGAAAGTGAGCCTGTGGTATGAATAAAGATGTAATCCTTCACCAGTTGTGTCTAAGCAATTGACAGTACAATTACATAATTAAAAATGAATGTTGTTTATGCCTATGCATGAAATATACTTACTGCCTGATTTGTAAATATGCAGAAAACCTATTCAATATTTTTCATCTATGACCGTTACATGAAATTTCAATTACAGGTAGGTTGAACTGCTTTTGAGAACATGAGCTAACGCGCTGGGGGCAAAGGCAGGGGTGGAGAGGAGGAGGAAATCAACACATAGAATAATCCAGAAAAATTCTCAGGTTTTTTGCATCTTGTGAGATAATGAAAAGTAGCTTTCCACCCACTGGTAGCTTCATGAATTTTGCGTAAAGGTAAATGCCGTTTTCAACTGCAAAGACTGTTTTCCATATGCTGAAATGGAAATCTGTGCATCACAGTGGAAGTGATGAAGCTGGGCTGAGCTTGAGGTTGATAATGAACCTTCTGCTATTTATTTTGTTACATAGAAAGAGTGAACATGCACATGCACAACTCTTCAATAAACAATATTATATAATTATCTCTTGCATATAATTAAACTATATTATAGCATAAGAGAGCATAAAAATATACACATTTGGCCATTGTTGAAATGTAAAATGTAAGGTCTAAATTATGCCTCTTGCAATTATGCATATAAAGGAATGTTGTGTTTAACATGCTACACCAGGGATCGGCAACCTCTGGCATGCGGCTCGCCAAGGTAAGCCCCCTGGCGGGCCAGGCCAGTTTGTTTACCTGCCATATCCGCAGGTTCGGCCGATCGCGGCTCCTACTGGCTGCGGTTCGCCGTCCAAGGCCAATGGGGGCTGTGGGAAGCAGCGCAGGCTGAGTGATGTGCTGGCTGCCGCTTCCCGCAGCCCCCATTGGCCTGGAGCGGCAAACTGCGGCCAGTGGGAGCCGCAATCGGCCGAACCTGCGGACGCGGCAGGTAAACAAACTGGCCTGGCCTGCCAGGGGGCTTACCCTGGCGGGCTGCGTGCCAAAGGCTGCCAATCCCTGTGCTACACAGACTCAAGAGATGCGGGTTGACTTTTCAGTTCTGTCACTAGCTTCCTGTGTAACCTTGGGCTAATCACTTAATGTATCTGTGCCTCAGCTCCTCATCTATAAACAGGGGATACTATCCCCCCCCCTT